>BSBK01001988.1:600000-1041470 GCA_027943335.1 Chamaecyparis obtusa
CTATTTTTTAAAGTTATGAATATATTTAATATATTAACTTAATTTTACAATATTACAATATTTAATTAAAATTTTAAACCTATTTATAATTTAATATTTTAAATTTATAGAGTATTATTTTAGTTTAGTAATTGTAAATTATATTTATATTTTTAATAATTTTAATCTAATATAGTTAAAATATAGAAATTAGGTTTTTATTAAAAATAATTGAAGTAGATGAATTTAATCATTTTATTTTTTATTTTTTAATAAAGTGCCTGGTAAACTTTTTAACATGACCACTGATGCTGGCACGACACGACCTCCGTGGAGACTAGTGATGTTGGCATGACACGGCCTTTGACTCCACGTGAAATGCTTTTGACTTGGAGCTATAAACTAGTGAGACCACAAATGGGGGACCTCATCCCCTTATTACAAAGCTGAGACCCAAACCTGCGAACACATTGGATCAGAGAAGGTACAAGCCCGCGATCACAATAGCCTAGCAGGGGTTTGAACCTAGGTGGGGACAATAACAACACCATCACTTAACCAACATACTAAGTGGTGAACCCCTAATTTAATCATTTTATTGTTATCAAACTTAATTCTAATTTAATCTTTGTCAAATTCAAACATGAACATGAACCTTGTGTCATAGGGTGTAGACATGAATGAAGCAGAAAAATGTGGACAAAAATTTAGATATATTTGCAATTTTGAGGAGTCAAGTTACAAATTGACAAAAGAACAAGCAAGGAAAAGTACACCAAGCACTGATGCAATTGTAGTTTTATCCACAAGTATGTCATGTCCTCTTTCTAAAAATAGCAATTACTATTTATAGTAAGTCCAGTTATCCAAAAATAGTAAATTAGGACCTACAGATTGTTGTCCTCAATTTTGACATCACAAAATTTAGGCAACTGTACGCAATTTTTTCTTATGAATTTCTAGGTGTTACCTCTAAGTTTCGATGTTTAGAATGATGTGTTACGAAGGCAATTTGTTATCCCTTGAATTGGTTTGAGTTTCACGTCTTTTGAACATTGTTTTGGAAGGTTTCTATCAAGACTTGATCATCTTATTGCTTGTCAAAACGAGTTTTTCTTCTCCGATTGGAAGCACTTATTTTTGGCAACCTTCAAGTCTTTTCTTCGTTTTTTATGTTTTTGTGTTTTGTTTTTAGTCTTGTTTTCGCCCTAGGATTGTAGCTTTTGAAATTCCTCTCCTTTTGAGCTATATTAGGCCTCAAACAGAGTTGTCTAGCTAAAGTTATTTAGGAATTAAGCATGATGTAGATGGGGTTTTTCGGCCTGAGTGCATATTCTTGTTCTTTAATTAAAAATCTCTCAAAAGTGGGCTTTTTATTGATAATTGCATGAAATAAAAATGTCATTTAGATGTAAAGTGGGTTTAGAACCCCATTTTAAAATTTCACGTCATTCTAATGAGATTTAGACATAGTTTTTAATGATTTTCTAATGTAATGGTGGGCTTTTCCAGTCCCATTACATATCTCTTCATTTAAACTATAGTTACATGTAAATTTAAAACATGAGAGACTTTTTATGCAATAAAGTGGAGTTTTTATCAAACATTGCATGTCATCCCATATGCAAGTCACCTTTTTATTTCCACTATCAATATTTTGAGCTCAAGTCATAAATGGGGGTTTTTAAACTGCAAATACATGTATTAAAATCAAAGTTGTAAATACATGCAAAAGGGTTTAAATAGCCCGTCATTATTCTTGATGGCCTTTTAAACATGATTGCACATATTATAAATACTTTGATTTCTATTAAATATCTTTTTAAATCAAACACATGCAAATGCATTTGAAAAGTGCGTCTTAAGTGATTCTGAGAGCAAGGTGGTGATCATTTTACATATGTTTGAGTTTAAAAACATGTAAAGTGTTTCTAAAAAGACATCATTACTACTTTTTAAACCTATATGAGTATAAGTGGCGATTTTTATCCCAATTGCATATGCATTGGGTAATAAAAAATTCGTCATTAAAAGCCTTTATACTTAAAGCTCTTGGGTGGCGATTTTGAGGAAGTTTGCATATGTTTTAAACATCAAAATGCATATGTAAAAGCACTTAAAAAGCACGTCTTTATTCTCCTTATAGCTGCATTTTGTCTTGGTGGCAATTTTGGGTGCAAATGCATGTAATCCTCACAAAAAGGCCCATTATTATTTTATGCTGCGTTTTTCAAGAGTCTAAGGGCGGTGATTTTGGGAGCATTTGCATGCTTTTAAGAGCTGCATTTTGCAAAAATTAGCCCATCTAAGGCACGTTTTTGATAAAAAACGACTTGGAGATGAAAGATTTCAAGTTTTAAAAGCTGCGTTTGGAGTTTGAAAGCCCGTCTAGGGCACGTTTTTGACAAAAACGGGATGTCATTCAGTATGCCACATTGCATCTTGAAGGAGTTGCTTATGATTATTGGTACCAAGGTATGACCACTGAAGGTCATAACCAGATAAATTCTTATGATGATTTGAGTCATAGATTGTTAGATTTGAGCTCAAGGATGAAGAGAAGCATTTCAAAGATTTATCCAGTTTGAAGCAAACAAAATTTATTAGTGAGTATGTTGAGAATTTTTAGAAGATTGTTGTTATGGTGCATGACATGTTAGAAAAGAGGATTGTATACCTCTTCCTTGAAGGTCTTGAAAAACCAGTAAAGGGTCTAGTTAAGGCTTTTTCACCATCCACCTTGCAGGAAGCAATAAAAAGTAGTTTGCAGCTCGAGGTGTCTATGCCAAAGAAATCTGCTTTCCATGAATCCAAGCCATCAAATCTTTGGCAACATCAAGGGAAATTTCAGAAAAAGGGTCCTTCAATCCCTCCACCAAATTTTTTTCCAAGCACTAATAGTAGGAAGGTGGAAGAAGTAACCAAGTCCGAACTCCGAAGGAAGAAGCTCTGTTTCACTTGCAGAGAACCATGGGTTCTTGGACACCAGTGTTTGGGTAAGGGACAAATTCATTTCATTGAAGTTGTTTTAGATTCTAGCATTGATGATAATGAAGACTTCCATGATACTAAGGAAGAGGTGGAAGTAGAAGAAAAAGAAATCAAGGGAGCCACGATAGCAGCCCTATCTTGAGCACCTAGATATCATCCATTCAGAGTCCGAGGAGTTAAAGCTGGTCAAAGAACAATTGTTCTATTTGATAGTGGTGCAACCCACAACTTCATAGATGAGGGCTACATGGTTGAAGAGGACTCAAGATTGAAGAGTTTGAAGGTTTCAATATCATTGTTGCTGATGGTTTCACCATACCTTGCACCCGAATAGTTCGACAACTCAAAATGACGTTGGGTGACTGCAAGTTATGTGATAATTTTTTTGGTAGGAATTGGAGAGATTGATGTTGTCTTGGGAGTTCAGTGGCTGCATTCTATTGGAGGATACTATACAAACTTCCAAATGATCGAGTTCAGATTTCATTGCAATGGGAAATAGATTTTGTTGAGAGGCTTATCAAATGGAGCTCCTAAAGTGGTTTCAGCCAAGAGGATGGAAAGGACATTTCAAAGAGGACAAGTAGCATGGGCAGCAACAATCTTGGGCTACACCACAAGTTCTTCAAAGAAACAAGTTAAACATCATTTTGAAATTCAATCAATTCTTGATAAGCATAGTCTTGTTTTCAAAGATTTACCACTGCGATTACCACCCAATTGGGGATTTGAGCATGTAATTGAATTAGAACGGGGTGCCAAACCTGTTATCAAAACTCCTTACTGTCATCCAAGGGACTACAAGGAGGAAATAGAGAAGACTATTAAAGAGCTTTTGGACATGGATCTCATAAGGCCAAGCTTCGGTAAAAAAGAAGTATGGCACAATGAGGATGTGCATAGATCATGGAGCGTTAAACAAGGACACCATCAAGAATAGATACCCTATCCTGAGTATAGATGAACTCATTGATGAGTTACATGGAGCAGTTTATTTTTCAAAGATTGATTTAAGGTCATGTTGAGAGGTTTTCACACCATCGCCCCATTGCACATGGGGATCCCCTCTTTTTGCTTTGGTACATGGTGATTTGTTGGTCTTAGTGGTAGTATGGAAACATTTCAAGGTCTTAGTAGCATATTAAGGTCTTAGAATGGTCTTAGGTGCAAGTCATGGTTTAGGAGAGGATGCGAGGTTTACAATTGCAATTTGAGTTTCCGACTCTTAGTCAATTTCCTCATCAAGTTGAGATTCCTACAACTCATGACAAAGTGTAAAATGGTATGCAAGGCGAGAGGAAATGCTTAAGAGTTATGAGAAGTTGAAGGTTGCCCTTTGAACTCAATCTGATTATCATGAAATTGCAACCTTCAGGCAGCCTACATGCGGATTCAAATCAAAAGAATAATGATGCCAATTGAACAAAGAAGTGAAAATTTGAAGCCAATATAAATCTGAGCAAAGGAAGAAGATAAGTTTGGATTGCAAGTGAAGAAATCAAGAAATCAACTAGCTGAAAGTGATCAAGTTGCAAATCTGAAAGTCAGGCAAGTGGAAGTTTGAGTTTGAAAGGTAAAACACTAATAACTTCTGACCCTTAGGCTGAGCCCAAGGCAGGTTGGAATTCCGACCTCCTTGGGGCTCGAGGAGTCCAAGTGAGGTTGGAATGTCGACCTCCTTGGGGCTCCAAAGCTCGGCCACTCCTTGAACACCCTTGAGCACTCCTTGAACACCCTTTTAGCTTTCAAACACCAAAACTTGCAAGTCAAGACATGGTAGAAGTTAGGAGTTGAACAAGTATGATTGCTGGGGTAAGAAATGTGGAGAAATCAAGTTAATTGCTAATGAACAGATGCAGATGTAAAGGATAAAGTCAAGTGAAACCATGAAATTCAAACCAGCACTTAGCATTTTTTTGGATGGCACCAAGCTTGGGTGAGCCCAAGTCAGGTTGGAATTTCGACCTCATTGGGGTTCAAGGAGCCCAAGGCAGGTCGGAATTCTGACCTTCTCTGGGCTCCATGCCCAACAATTTTCCCAATTCGCCCAGAAATTAGAACAAAATTAGAGCATGTTAAGGGGGTGTTGGCATTGTAAGGTGAAATTCTGAGTGTTGCAATAGTAAAGTTCAAAATCTTGAAGAAAAAGTAAGCAATTAAATGCAAATTGGTGAAGAGAATCAGAATTCTGAGTTTTATGGAGAAGAAAATGATAAAAATGAAGTGCAATTTCAAGATGAAATTTTGAGAAATGAAAGAGATCTGATACAAATCGAATGGAAAAGGCATGGAGATTGAATGGTCTAAGTGAAGTTTAAAATGAAATCAAGAAACCACCTAAAGACATGAGCCCAAGGCAGGTCGGTATTCCAACCTCCTTGGGGCTCCATCAGCTCCAATGCCCTTTGATTTTTGCCCTGTTTGAACATGAACATATGGAGCCCAAGAGATGGGAAATTGCCAAAAAGGCGTGGTTTGGAGCTTCACAAGCCTTGAATTTCCGCCATGCAATTGGAGCCCCACACCAAGGGAATCTCTGATTTGCATCAAGGGATGTTCAAGCCCCAAACGAAGACATTTTCCAATTGGCAAGTTCGTGCCCAACAAAGCTCCAATTTTGCCCTATGAAATCAAAACATTAGACTTTTGGAAACAAGTTTAAGATATGAAATCTAAATTCAAAATGAGAAATTGAGAATTGTTTTGCAAGTGCAATTTCATGTCAAGATGCTACCATGTGAACTTTTATCAGAATAACTTAAGTTGTTTACACTCACCATTTTCATGAACTTAATGCACAATTTCTTCTTGTTTTGCTAGGTGAGATGGGGGATGAGGATGCTTGAAGAACTAGGGAAAGATCAAATAAGTTGTGCTTAAGGAGGTTCAACTGAAGGGATGCTTGTCTGGTCTAAGATTTCAAGAAAGACAAAGGCAAGGAAGAGATGCAATTACAAGAGAAATCAGATGTTGCAGACTAAGAAGATCAGAATTCAAGTCCAAAATTGGAGATTGCCAATGATAGATACATGAGTGGCAAAGTAATTGTAAGGCAAGATGCAGACCCAACTTCAAGTTCAAGTCATCAAAATGGAATGCGAAGGTCAAGTCTACAAGTGGAGAAGAGTATCACAAACTTGAATTTCATTTGGAAATCCAAGCTCAATTGGAATGGTTCAACTACATGCAACACCTACATCACTTCTCACTTCTACAAGAGTAAGATCAAGGCAAGATACCAATACAAGTAGGTTCAAAGTCATGGAAATAAGACGGTTTCAAGGTGAAGAACTTCAAAGGATGAAGAAGAAGAAATTTGGGCATATGGGCCATCACAATCAATTGCAAAGTGGATAATGTTGGATATGAAGAGATATTGCTAGAGATATAGAGACTTCTTTATGATGATGGAGACAATGAATTGATAAAGTCTACAAGATAAGCATGCTGAGGTGGTGCCGACTCATCTTCAACCAATCAAAGGGTCCCAGTTCCACATGTCCAAGACCATCTAATCAAATTGTTCCAAGTGTACATGTGGAGTCCACTTAATGTCTTTACCGAACCTATTTTCTCATTAGGTTATAAAAGCAATGTAATTTTCTCATTGGCCCACAAGGTGGTACTTTTATGTAATTGGATAAGCATTTAATGCTTATAGTTAGGAGTTACATTAGGATTGTGTTGGCTTAATCTTGGCCATTGATCTCAAATCAATCAAAGCCATTCATTGCACTTGGAGCAACTATGTAAGCCTTGCTCAAATCATTTGTAAGGGGAGATTTGCAGAGATTGTTGCAATAATGCTACCAAAATTATTCCTTCATCATTGTTGTTATCATGGTGAATGTTTGTGAAGTTTTGGAGTATTGCATGGTTTCTACATTTCCTCATTTAGATTAGGATTTTCATTTATGTTGAATAGAAGTAGGAGATGAATGGATGATATTGTTGTTGGTGAATTATGGTGAAACTATGTTCATACCTTTTCGTACTTGTTGATTGCAAGTAACAGTGTAAGGTTGGTTTGAACTAATTGAAAGCACTTAACTTCAATTGGAAATGTTCATTTGGATTTTGCCTTCATTGGGTATTTGAATGTGTGTTGACAATATGAAAATCATCCTTGCATCCTTAGAAGCAAGAACCCTCCTTTGCGTAGTTGATTTGGCAAAGCAAGGACTGGTTTAGTCTCACCTCACCAGCAATATTTTCTTACATTTTAGAGTTAGCCTAGCTTTTTAAACCCATTTCTTTTGCAATTTATTTCATTAGAAGCAATTGAAGAGCCTAAATTGTTAAATCATTTGCATTTGCAATGTTGATATCCATTGAATGAACAACGTAAGTCCCTTTGTGATACCCAAGAAATCACATCAAAAAATTCAGTGAAGTCCACGAGTAGAAGGAACCTTGAAGTTGTCTTAATTGGTCACACAATCCTAGACATTGTTTAGCATCTAAGCTTCCTTATTCAAGAGAGGATTTAATATTTGGTGTTCTATCCTAGGATAGTAAGTGTTTCATCCTGCATGTTGAAGTGGTCACAAAACTCACATCAACAGGTCAAGCTACCACCAGCTCCACATGAGGAAAGAGGATGTGGAGAAGACTGTTTTTTGACGCCACTATGGACATTTTGAATTCCTTGTCATGCCCTTTGTCCTCACAAACGCACCAACAACTTTCCAATCTTGCATGAATAAGGTATTTAGTAGATAGCTTAGAACATTTGTTCTAGTTTTCTTTGATGATATATTGATTTATAGTAAAACTTGGAAAGAGCACCTAGAACATTTGAATACAGTTTTGGGCATCTTAGAGCAGCAATCCTTTTATGCCAAGTTGTGTGAGTTTGGGCTGACTAAAATCTTATATTTGGGACATGTCATAGGTTCTAAAGAAGTGTAGGTTGACCAACAAAAGGCTTAGGCTATCCTACATTGACCTCCACCAACCAATCTTACTCAGTTAAGAGGATTATTTGGGTTGTGTAGTTACTATAGAAGATTTGTCAAAGGTTTTTCTCAGCTTGCTGCCCCTTTGACTGATTTAACCAAGAAAGGAACTTTTGCATGGAACATAGAGGCTCAAATAACATTTGATAAGCTCAAGGAGGTAATAAGGTCATGTCTTGTGTTTGTAAATCCTGATTTTTCTCTTCCATTTGTTGTTGAGTATGATGCTTCTCGGGAAAGTATTGGAGCTGTTTTAATTCCAAAGGGACACTCAATAGCTTTTCAGAGTAGGAAACTAAGCAAGTTGGAAAAAGGGTACTCCATATATGACAAGGAAACGTTGACAATTATGCATGCACTTCACAAATAATGCCAATATCTTGTATGTGGAAAATTCATGGTTAAGATTGGTCACAATAGTCTTAAATACTTCTTGAACCAAAAGGATTTGAATGATTGTCAACGGAAATGGGTAAGTTGCAAGCATATGAATTTGAGATTGAGCATGTTAAAGGGAAGAAGGTAGTTGTTGATGTTCTATATAGAAAGCCTACTTTGTGTTCTCTTTCCACGATTGTTGCTGATTGGAGAATTTCCATAATCTTTGAGTATGCTAGGATTCTTTTGCTTCTAACATTTTGGAAGAAAAATTGGAAGATGATAGGTACACTATTGTCGAGGAATTGATCTACGACAAGAATAGGATAATCCTAGTACTTGATTCCAAAGCGAAGGAAAAGATACCGAGAGCTTTCCATGATACACCCTCGGCTGGTCACCAAGGTATTATATAACATATAGGCAGATCCGAGAGAGCTTTTCTTGGAAAGGGATGAAAAAAGATATACTTAGGCACATCAGAAAGTGCATGGTTTATCAGTAGAACAAGGGTTAGCAGATTTTTCCTGTGGGATTACTTTAACCACTTCCAATTCCTAAGCATAAGTGGGAAAGCATCTCTATGGACTTCATCACAAGTTTGCCTAAAGTTCAAGCTAAAAATTGCTTATTTGTGGTAGTTGATAGGTTGACAAAATATGCACACTTTCTCCCTATCACTACAGAATTTAAAGCTTCCCAAGTAGCAAAGTTTTTTAAAGAAATTTTCAAATTGTATGGTTTGCCAAGGAACATAATCAGTGATAGAGACAATAGATTTACCAGTGCTTTTTGGAAGGATCTTTTTCATTTGATAGGCACAAAACTCACTCCCAACACAAGTTATTATCCACAAATGGATGGGCAAATAAAAATTGTTAATAAATGGATAGAAGGATATTTGAGGAATTATGTTTTCAACCAGCAAAGTACTTGATTAAAATGGTTGCATTTAGGAGAATGCTGTTATAATACCTCCTATCACATGTCCATTAGTATGTCTCCTTTTCGAGCTCTCTATGGTTATGATGCACTATCCTTTGTTGATTTGTTGTTTTCAGACAATTTAGTTCCTATAGCTAGTGATTTTGTACGACAAAGTCAAGATATTTTGAGGTCCCTCAAAGATAACCCGCTTCATGCATAAAATCGGTAGAAAATGTATTGGGATAAGAAGAGGACAAAGAGAGTTTTTGAGGTGGGGGACTTGGTGTTTTTAATATCCCCCTAGGATATTTTCTCCATATTTTTCAAAATGTATCACGAAAATTCTAACAAACAAATTGCATGCAACTGATTTGTAATTATTCAATAGATTATGCTGAAATTCATAGAACCTTGATATTAAATATGAAGATAAAACATTACAATCTCATTTTCAGATCAGATATGAAATACCTCAAAACACTGCAAGTCTGTCTTCAAAATAAACTTCACAAATAAGCCCAATTGTGAACTCCGTTGCAAATCCACCCTCCACAAATGAATTGGGTTTCTGCCCAATCCGCTAAAAGAATCCTAAGGGTTTCCGTCCTCAGAAAACCAGAACTGAAACAAGAAGCTCTCAGAGCTCTACCAAAAGAAATGAATAAATCAAACATGCCCCAAAATGAATCCCAAGCTGCCTTTTTATAATCCTCCGATGAAGGTTCTAGAAGACTCTTGAAATTCCTTTTATTTGCCTTTACATATTCCCATTTTAATTTAAAATTGAACTTGGAGAGAAAATAATTATAAAGTGACTTTTATTAATTTTTCACTAGGCTCCATTTAAGTACTTTAATACTTTATTAAATAATTAAACTAAGTTGTCATTTAATTTTGATATAACTCGACAACTTAAAATTCAATTATTTAATTGATTTCTAATGTCCCAAAAAGGGGACATTATAGTGTTTGTAAGATTGCAGCCATATAATCAAGCACGCTGATGGTACCCTAAATTTTGAGAGTCCAAATCCATTATCAATAAGCAAGTTTCTCCATACTAAAAAAATCAAAGGAAGGAAGCTTTATGACATAAATAAATAGAACTAACTAATCGAAGCTTTAAAAAAATGCTGGAATTTCGACCTGCTGCAAAGATGATGGTGATAGAGCCTGCAGATGGTCGCATTTTAAAAATCTAAAAATGACCCAGTTCGGGAAATCAAATTTCCTATCTCCAATAAAAATCTTAGCTTTCCACGAGGTGTTTTGGTATTTCAACCAGACCCAAATTCGAAAGTTAGGTAGTTATTTTTTAGTGAGTTTATTGTTTTTTCAAAATAATTTGTAATAAGGGTTGTGTCTTTTCACCCTAAAGAGGTGTGAAAGCCACTCAAACACATATATACATAATGTAAAATGTAGAGAGAGACAAATTCAAATAAGCAATTAGAAGAATAATATTTGTAAGGGAAGATGTAAATATTAAAGCATGACTTTAATATAAATTTCAATATTATATTTTAATAATAAATAAAAGGTCCCTTTTTCAAGGCAAAGAGATTGCAATTAAAATGTGGATTCGTCCTTTGTGGTCAATAAATAGATTATTGAATTATTCTGATAGAGTTTTATTTTTGCATTGGATATTTTCCTGCATTCTTTGTTCGACAATCAAGATAGTGTGAAATATATGTGTTTCCTTATCTCTGTCTAATTGGACTTCCAGTTGGAGAAGTTAAATTCCTTTTGGACTAACGGAGAATTGCATATAAGATTTGTCTTTTGCAGAGCTTAGGAGTAGTTGATGATATTTTTATAAATAGTGTCTCATAAAGTTGTACGTAATAATCTTTGTTATAGTTGACTCTATCGCCCGGATAAACAAAGGCACTGGTCATTTAAAATCATTGGAATATAATTATTGGAGTTATTAATTGAAGTCATCAATCTATATACTTCCTTCTTGCAAGTATTTTTATCAATTATTAATAAACATTATATAAAACATTCAATCATTTCAAGCATTCACAATACTTTATATTGATCGAGTTTTGAGGACTTTGCCAACTGGAGAACTCACAAGCTTAAATTCGCTATAGAAAAGCCTTGAATAAGGTGATCAGGTTTGAGGTGATGGTTTACCTGCCTAGGTGTAGTGAAGCTTAAAGTGCAGGGGAATTTGGATTATTCCCGTTCGTTGGCCAGAACTGATTTGGAATCCTATTGGAGAATTGGCAGGCTCTTGGATTTTCAATCTACGGTTTTGGGAACCAACACAAACAACTAACAAGTAGACATTACTAAAAAAGTTAAGTTTGAATATTTTTCATCTATCAATTGGCATTAAGATTTATCTTTGGCATTTGGCATTGATCAATGATCAAGTATCATACTAGAAATGATTTAGTTTTACAATTCTATATATTTGTCTTTTATTTTGTATACACACACACACACACACATGTGCCATACCCACCCAAACCCCTAAAAAATTTTCTTGCACCCACATACCTGATTTGCATACCCGCATCCGAACCGGTAACTTAGCCCAAGAGGTTTTGGAGACAAGAGAAAAGAAGTTGAGAAAGAGTATTATAGAGCACCTCATCAAATGGAAGGATTCACCAATCAAAGATGCATTATGAGAAGGGTTAGAAATCCTCAACAATCCAAATTTTCATTGCTTGAGGACAAGCAATCTTTGGGAGGGAGGACTTGTCATGTTCCCTTTCTAAAAATGACAATTACTATTTATGGTAAGTCTGGTTATCTAAAAATAGTAAATTGGAATCTACAGATAAACCAAGAAAGTTTTCTTTTAAAATTAAATTGGTCAAATCACATTTAATATTGTTTGAAATAATATCCATGCCAAAAGTTGGCGTGTGTTAGGTGAAGAGTGTCTTTGGTTGTTGAAAGGTTGTTGGAGGTAGAAGACAAAGTTGGACAAGTGGCAATTTGGAAGAAGAATGTTAGAAGGTGGCGGACAAATGGAAAAAGGAGTTACAAACTTGACATGCAAGCATCTTCTATTTTGGGTTTGAGTATGTTGTTATATATTTGGATTTGGTTTGTATTTGACATTCATTCCATAGTTTGCAAACTCTATGAGTATTCTCCAAGTTGTTGAGTACTCTCTATTTCATTTGTTGGACAAGTTTGCACAAGTTTAACTCATGTTTTTATAGATGCAAAAAAATGTGGGTAAAAATGTCGACGTAGGTAAAACGCTGGTTAAAATGCATTTTTCACATTTTGTTTTTGTTATAAAACCATGCAATTTCTCTTTCGAGATGTCCATTTTAATTTAATATATTTTGTAATTGAATTCTACAAAAAAATTATGTTTCTTTAAGAGATTTTAAGTTTTAGTACTTTCTAAGTTGCTGAGTTTTTGTGAGTTGAATATTTTGGGCTTGCTGAGTACTATTTGACCTTGAGTTTGCAAGTTAGGATTCATTTTATTTTGTCATTTGAACAGGCTAATGTTGTTTCCATTAGAGGCTGGTAAACCAATGAAGGTGAATCTTCAAGGCTGATAAACCAAGGAGATTTGAGGCTCAAAGGTAGAGGTCCAGAGGGTCTCCAAGGGCAATCTCATCTAGAGATTGTATTTGTGTTAAAAGGCTTTCTAGTTTTTCTGTTTCTTTAAGTTTTTGCAAGTGTTTGTAGGAATTTGGAGTGCACAGTTTAGGATCGTGAGTTTCAATTTGTATTGTTGTTTATTATTAATGCTTACCGGTTACTGAGGAGGGGGGGGGGGGGGGTGAATCAGTAAATGCTCCAACTTTAAGATAGTTCTCTTTCTTTTTTCTGTCCTTATAGATAAACAGAATATAACAATCATTCACAGGCATAAATAGAATCACACAGATTAACACAGGTATTTATACGTGGAAACCCTCGATTAGAAGGAAAAAACTACAGTGAGATGGAGCTCACAACTTCACTAGTATCAAATGAAGGCGCCCTGTTAGGAGCTTACAAAGCACTAATTAAGGTGCTACCCGATTAGGGGATTTTACAAAAGATCGGTTAAGATCTAAACCCTGTTAAGAGTTGCCTGGTTACAGGACTTTGAACATCAACAAAGATGTCACCTTGTTAGAGGATTTTTACAACGAACCGACTAGGTTCACCCTGATAGAGGGATTTCAATATGCTTTTAATACTTTATGAAAGCAGTGATCTATTATGACACTGATTGTCTAATTAGATCATACCTGTAGATCTCTTCCCTGGTTTGCCTCGCTGTTGACTTTTCTTTCTTACTTCACCTCTGAGTCTGTAGCACTCCTCAGAAGATATCTCTCCTCTGCTCTATGCAATTTCCAACTATCAACAACAGCAACAACATATCTTGCATCCTATGACCTATATTTATACAAGAGTGAACCTCTTGACTCATAGAACCGCCAGGGAATAAACTTAACCATAAATTTTGCAACACATAGAGGCTATGCGTTGTGATCTGGAGTTTACCTTGAGATCATCCGTAGAATTAAAACTAACTTCAGTTGAAAAGCTAACTCCACCTTTAAGCGATGGATGTCCTGTATAATCAGGCTTTTAACTTAAACTGTAACTCAAACTGATCCATAAAATCCGGATCGGATCTATCTTGCAGTTAGACTGGTATACCGTTATACCCAGTTTGTCTCTGTATGCCTCATAAGACCGGTTCTGAGTTCTTGATTCGGTTTACCAGTGTATCTATCGAAATAGTCAACCGGTGCAAACATTCTGTTCTTTATCTACCGGTGTCTTCAAAGTAATGTGAGCGATCGGTGATCCTTTACCGGTGGGAATGGGGTTTGTGAAATTCACTAATGACAACTCATATTGCTAACAATCTTCCCCTTTGTCATTGGTGGCAGAACTATACACAAAAACCATTCATACAAAGGTTGTGAGTTTGTACCTTTCTTTGTGGACTTTGTGTAGAACACTTCACCTGTGTTGGTGCTCTGGAACTTCCCTTGTTTGCTTTTCTGCAGTTTCCTCTTCCCTCTATTCCTTTGTTCCTTCTGTTCCACTGTACATGCCTTCCCCTTTTTGCCTCCATAGGACAAAGGGTTAAGCTATTCTTACATTTGTAGCTTTGTGAAGATGTCCTTATAGATGTTCATTGCAGAATGGAGGAAGGGTGCCCATTGACCGGTTATGCTTTCAATGTTCTTTTGGGCCGCTTTTAGAGAAACAATAATGTTTTCCATATCTTCTACAGTTTTGTAGTCCGGTTCTTTGATCAGAGCATCTGCAGAAATATCTGTTTGATGCATGATATCCAATGTTGGGGCCAGAAGTATTTGAAAGCCTATGACATTTCTCTGCTTAAGGTTGTCGCAGTTTTATTTTTGATGTCAAATTGTGTTGACAAAGCTCGTATGTCTTCTGAGGTCTGTGCAACTTTTTCAGTTAAATCTTGCAAGAATATCTCAAAATTTGATGTTCTGCTCATCAAACCTCCTGCAACTGTTATCTGCCATTGAAGAACTTTTAGGTTGTCTGACAGAGTAGCCTTTATACCTGCAACCTGTTTATGAAGAATCTCTACTCTGTTCTTCTCATAGTGGTCAATTGGCACTGTTTCTGGATTAGTTAGATCTTCACCGATTGTTTGAGCTAACACTTCCAGCTGGTCAATAACTGGTTCATCTTCATCTATATCAGCATCCGGTACAAAGTTGTATAGGATATCTTTTACTTTGATCAGAACCATATCCTATTTTCTTTTAGTGAGCTCTTTCAGCTGTTTTGTTGACATTTTGCCAATGTCCACTATTGTATCGGCTGTCTTCTTTTTGCTTCAGATTCTTCAGAGGATGAGAGATTTCTTTTAGAGGAGCTAGAAAGAGTTTCCTGTTCCTGTGCCTTTGGAGCTTGCTCAAGTTCTTTTTTATCCTGTTTGTCTGACTTATTTCCCTCTTCCGGTCTGTCTTCTAGTTGTTGTACTTGTATTTCTGGCATAGCATCATCTTCTTGATGCGACGACTCTTCTGGTGGAGCTTGTGCTTGTTGCTGCTCTTCTGCTTTATTAAGATCATCTGCAGCGATTCCTTCACCTCCCTTAACTAATCTATCAGTAGGAATGTTGTCAGAAGTTTGTCCCAAGTTGATCGGTTCACCAGAAGTGAACATTTCTGTGAGAACTTCCTGTTCATCAGTTATTGGAGTCTCAGTTGCAGTAAACTGAATAGGCGGATCAATAATTGTTGTGTTGTGATCCTGAGGACCTATTGCTTCAAGAGTATTGAAGTCGTACTGCTGCCAGAAATCTAAAGTCTCCTTGAAGACTTCAGTCTCATACCCATTGAGAATTTTGGCAACTCTGTAATTTGTATCCAGATTCATAGAAGCTTCTTCTAATAGAAGTTTTGCGCTTTTGTCGCTTAGACCAAGTCTAGCCTTTTCCAGTGCTTCCTTATTAATCTTTGAATTTATTTCTAGACTAGTTCTCCATTTTACTTGAAGCTTACTGTTTAACTCAGGAGGAAACTTGCCTCTATAATCCCTAGGAGTCTTGATGAAATCTAGTAGACTTTCAACAAGAGCTTTTTCAATTTCCTGTTTGTCCTCCTCCGCTAATACACTATACCATTTGGCTGCATTATCTATTTCTCCAAAATTTGTAATTTCAGCTACAATATCATTGATGGTCATAGTGCGAGCCTTACCTTTTTCTGGAGATACTAGGAGTGTAGGATTTGTCGGTTCATCGGTTATGTCAACAATGACCGGTTTGTCTACTCCAAGTACACCATTTCCTTTCTCGGTGTCATAGACCAGTGGAGCTGTTGCCTTTTGGTGTGCTTCCTCTGCTTGTTGTTGAGTCCGAAGAAGATTGGTCCAGATGGCTACTCCATCATGCACTTTCTCGGTTTCTCCAATCAGCAAGAGACTTATCCTTTTCTTTGTCAGGAAATTTTGCTGATGTAGCTCAACTTGTTGAGTAGCTTCTTCTAGTGTGAGATGATTTTGAACTTCTAACAGAGCTCGAATCCTTAACTCCTTTTCTCTGTTCATTGAAGCTTTCCACCTACTTTGAAGGATATCCAAAAGATCCTTAGGCAATACTTTTTGAAGTTCTGTAGGACTCAGATTAAACTTATGTAGGCATTCAACTACAACATCTTCAATTTTCCTACGGTCATCGTCATTTGCCAAATTGTATCTTCTTTCGACATCAGCCATTCCGCCACGTTCTTTCAATCCTGACACAAATTCATTGATTGTTGGCTTACCTCTTCTTGGCGGATCCACCTTTGTTGGTTTATCGGTCCTCTTCTTTCTTTCGCAGAGGGGAACTATGTCCTCAGAATTGGTTTCTTCAGCTTCCTCCTCTTGTGTGCTTGCCTCCGGTTGAGCTTTCTTCTTTTGTGCTTTTGGTGGTGCAGCTCCCGGTTTCTTCTTTGGTGTGGGCGTTCTTTTCACATAAACATTCTTGATTGGTGCTTTCTTTGGATTTTTCTCTATCTCCTCGTAGGTTCCAAATCGTTGAGTGCCGATATCCAGGTGTGCTTTCTCCAGGGCCTCTACATACACCGTTGCAATCTTGGTGGTGATTTCGTAGCCAAGCTTAGGTGCATACTCGTCTCTTGGTTTTACTGCTTGAATGATGTAGAAGTCAGTTGATACCAGAAAACATACCTCTTCTTTGTACTTGTCAACGATAGTTGACAGAATTCTTTGTCTGGTATGCATCTTCAGCTGAAAGGCTTTAAAGTGATCGGTCATTGCCTTGTCAAACTGGTCTCCCAGTTGATTAGCCATGTCATTGATTTGCATCATGACCGGTTGATTTATTGTCCATGTTACTTTTCCTATCCCAGGGAAGAAATTAGAATAGTAAAAGTAGAGACAAACCAGAAGTGTACCAAATTTTAGTGATTTCTTTTTGACGATGCCTAGCTTTTTCATGTTCTCAAAGATCTGTCCTCTTAGCATTTTGCACATATCATATTGTGCATTGTCGTGTATAATTCTGTAAGCTGCATGTATGCCTCCACCCGATATACTATTTAGGTTACTGGATTGATATATTTTGTAACCTATTACAACAGATGCGAACCGAACGACTGGATCTTCAATATTAGTTACGGTCATCAATCGCTTGTCGGACTTTAATTTTGTTAGATTGGCTGCCACTATATTTGATATAGTTCTCAGGGTTAGGGCTTCCCCTTGATTGCTGAACCCGGTTACCCTATGGAGATCGTTTTTCGTGATCAGAGTGCAGACTCCTTTCGTGACCCAAAATCCCGGTTCATGCACTCAACTAACCACCATTCGAATCCATTCAGGTCTGAATATGGTTGGATAGGAGACTCCATTGATAATCCCAAGTGATACCAGCTTTGCGTACCCATTGGGATAATTATTGTCTTTGCGTAGCGAGCGATACTCGCTTTGTATGTACATTTCACCCAACTCTTCTTGCTTAGCATGGATTAACGCAGTTACATCTTCTGTCAGGAGCACTCCTTTAGGCACTGAGGAGAGTGTGCCAGCCATGTCGATCTCCCTGTTCTGATTTGTCAAGATATCATACGGAGGACGATTGGCTTGTTTTGCTGGAACTAGCTTAGCTTCGTATGACGAAGATGCCATTGCTCTTAATCGGTTACTCGGAGAGATGATTGATCAGTTTTCACAGACAATCTCGCTTGATGATTATTTCGCAAGAATATTGCTCAAGCATGAAAAAGATAAACATAAAATTGCAAGGTAAAAGAAAAAGAGTAATCCTTCTTTGCTTTTATAGGATTAGGGCATAACGGTAATTACCAAACGGTAACTATTGTTTAACGGCTAGAGCATTAAATGCCTTACCTAACCTTTCTTGCTACTTTTGCTAACCGGTAGTCTGACCTTTTTTTGATTAGGCATGCCCCGGTTGATCATCTCATATCTTTCCGGTCTGACCTGTAGATCAAGTGAGATTAGACTCACCAGTTCTATCGGGAACGGTAGTTGCACTACCGATTCCTCTTAAGCCTTGAAGGCTCAATTTGCAGAAGAAATATCACCATCTTGTGATGACGATTTTGCCTCTGTTTTCTCATCGGCGGAGTTCTTTGATTCCTTAACAAACCATTTTTTCTTCACCTTTTTCTTGGTCTTCTTATCTCTGTTGTTCTTCTTATTAGAAGTCAAGGTCTTTATCACCGGTTTGTCCGATTCCTTGCCTTTGTTTCTAATCCGGTTCTAGCAATCCTTAGCTAGGTGATCGACTCTGTTGCAGTAATAGCAGACCATATCGGTTGCTTTCCATGGGTTCATCCCTCTTGGATTAGGGGATTTGCTCCATGATTCACTATTGCAATGCATCCCTTTGTATGAATAGTTGCGTTCTGGTTTTTGCTTTTCTTGGAGAATACCGGTCTTGGTGATCTGAATGCCATTGTCTTTGATTTGCATTCTTCAGCCTTGTGTCCGAACTTGTTGCAGGCATAACAGTATCCCTTGAAACTTCCCCTGCTTCCACTGGACACAGATAAGGGGCTTGACCAACACTCATTGGTCTTGTGGCCATTTTTGCAACAGTTCTTACAGTAACTACTGTTGGTTCTTACCGGTGTATTTCTGCAGTCATTGGTGTTATGACCCAATTTTCCATAATGCTTAGAAGTATTGAAGGTTTTCTTACCTCTTTGTGCTAGCGTCTTCCTCTTGTTCTTCTTGCTCAACTTTGCTCTAGCTGACTCACCGTTCTCCTTGGTGACTGCACCGGTGGATTCAAGATCGGTGTGATCGTTGTGCTTTCTTTGAGCTTTGAGTTGCTCATCAAGCTTGACCGAGCTTTCATTGTATTTTCTCAATATTTCATTCCTTTTTTCAAGGACTTTCTTTTGTTCCTTGAGTTGATATATCTTGATCGTCAGCTTCTTGCATGCTTCATCTCTACCTTGCCATGCTTTGTGCATGTTGGCATTTTCTTGGGTGAAAATCAACATGTCTTCTTGGAGTTGCATAATGAGGAGTTCATTTGCCCTTACAACTTCCTCTGCTCAGTTCATTGCTTTTTCAGAGGATGTTGATGTCTTGACTGCTGTGTTTCTTTCACTTTCAGTTTTTCGTTTCTGTTCAATTAGTTCAGTCATCCTCAGAGCATTCATCTTTTGCTTCCTTTTGAGATTAGCAATCTGACCGGTTAGGATTTGATTCTTTTCCGTAAGCTCAGAGACTGCTTTTTCAGCCTCATCGGATCCACTCTGCCCAGAGAGTTTATCGATTGTTTCATTGCTCTCGTTTAATTGCAGAGCCAACTCCTTTCTCTTTGCAAGTGATTTCCTCAGTCTATTCTCCAGCGAGGCAATAATGTCGTTGGCTTCCTCTAGCTGTTTCTGATACCGATAACCCTCCATAATCTTTTTTTTCTTTTTTCTTAAGCTGTTAAACTTTGTTGTATAGAGAAATCTGGCTCTGATACCAATTGTTAATGCTTACCGGTTACTGAGAGGGGGGGGGTGAATCAGTAAATGCTCCAACTTTAAGATAATTCTCTTTCTTTTTTCTGTCCTTATAGATAAACAGAATATAACAATCATTCACAGGCATAAACAGAATCACACAGATTAACACAGGTATTTATACGTGGAAACCCTCGATTAGAAGGAAAAAACCACGGTGAGATAGAGCTCACAACTTCACTAGTATCAAATGAAGGCGTCCTGTTAGGAGCTTACAAAGCACTAATTAAAGTGCTACCCGATTAGGGGATTTTACAAAAGATCGGTTAAGATCTAAACCCTGTTAAGAGTTGCCTAGTTACAGGACTTTGAACATCAATAAAGATGTCACCCTGTTAGAGGATTTTTACAATGAACCGACTAGGTTCACCCTAATAGAGGGATTTCAATATGCTTTTAATACTTTATGAAATCAGTGATCTATTATGACACTGATTGTCTGATTAGATCATACCTGTAGATCTCTTCCTTGGTTTGCCTGGTTGTTGACTTTTCTTTCTTACTTCACCTCTGTGCCTGTAGCACTCCTCAGAAGATATCTCTCCTCTGCTCTGTGCAATTTCCAACTATCAACAACAGCAACAACATATCTTGCGTCCTATGACCTATATTTATACAAGAGTGAACCTCTTGACTCATAGAACCGCCAAGGAATAAACTTAACCATAAATCATGCAACACATAGAGGCTATGTGTTGTGATCTGGAGTTTACCTTGAGATCATCCGTAGAATTAAAGCTAACTTCAATTGAAAAGCTAACTCCACCTCTGAGCGATGGATGTCGTGTATAATCAGGCATTTAACTTAAACTGTAACTCAAACTGATCCATAAAATCTGGATCGGATCTATCTTGCAGTTAGACCGGTATACCCTTATACCCAGTTTGTCTCTATATGCCTCATAAGATTGGTTCCGAGTTCTTGATTCGGTTTACCGGTGTATCTATCGAAATAGTCAACCAGTGCAAACATTCTATTCTTTATCTACCGGTGTCTTCAAAGTAATGTGAGCGACCGGTGATCCTTTACCGGTGGGAATGGGTTTTGTGAAATACACTAATGACAACTCATATTGCTAACATTTATGACAACATATATTACTATTATTGGAGCATTATTTCATGCATGTTGATGATAAGAATAAGTGAACGGTTTGGAGAGTTTGTTTGAAGTTACAATTGTTCTAAGTTATGTTGTTGGGCATGATGGCATTACACCCCCCTTCGTTCTTTTATATTTTTATGTATTCTGGTGAACTTTTTGAAAAGCGAAAAATGCTGAGAGGGGGAGGGGGTGAATCAGTATTTTAAATTTTAGAGTAGAGAAAACAAATTAAAGCCACACACGCACACAAGGAGAAGAGACAGAAGTTTTTTATCACGTGGAAAACCCAAGACGGGTTAAAAAACCACGGCTCTACTAATCAGCTGGGCAACAACCCCTTCTTACAAAGAGCTACAACTCTTTCAGAACTACAACTCTGAAGTGGCTTCAACCAGCTTACATAAGGCTGCAACCTTATCAAAACAATGGTTTTTTTTATTACAACAACAAAAGAGATATCTTTGTCTTTACTGAAACATAAAGACTCACAAAACATCAACACAGTTGTGCCTTCTCAACACAGATTTTGGTCTAAGCCTTCCTATCTCATCACCCGCTGTTATCAACACCTTCAGATTTCACATCACCTTCATGCCTCTGACCTATTCCCTTTTTTATTAAAAAAAAACTTATCATGGAAAATGTTTTTCACAGCACTGCATCTATTGAAAACATGCATACAGAATTATCTCATTCACCATGTACGTGATCTCCTCCTTTTCAGATTCTAATCATTCCATTTCAAGTCGCTGTATCTGCCTCATTCAACTGAGACTGCACTTCCGGAGTCTTCACACCTGCTGGCTAATGTCTGTAGTGTTCTACATACCCTGAGTAACTTCCCACTCCTATCGATATGTCAGTTCATATACAAAAGTCTGGTCCCCTGTTTTTCTTTTTTTTTTTACTAAACCAACTCCACTGTCATTTCCTTATCACATCGACTGCTCAACCCCCAAATTTTGGACTGGCACCCTTTTTGTGTTTTAGCATGACACATACATTTTGAACCGCCCCCTTTCGTTTACTCAATACGGAAGCTATGAGTGGAGTTCCAAAAGAAACTGTCTGCAGATCCCGTCACCCACTGTGCAGGCCCAAAAAAAACTGCACACTAAAATGAAAAAACTGGGCGCTATCCCTGCTGTTACTCCTTAAAATGCCAGTAATGAGATAGTTATTATTTGTTTTTTATGCCATACTCAGCACCACATTTTCGAAGAGAAGATCATCCACACTATCTCTCACACTACTTCAAGGTTTTAATTTCTCGCAGCTTGGCTTTTTCTCTGCAGCACCTCACAATATTTCTCTTCGTTATTTTTAGCCATGCTGTGTATCCTGTACACTCGTCAGAGATACCCGACACTGTTCTTGGAACCGTTACGCTTTCCTCTTTTTATAAAACGTTAACTTCAAATCCTGAGTATGAGTTTTTATTAGGAGTTATTCATTCCTGCTTATTCATCATACCGAAAAGGGCCTCTTACTATCGCGACCTGTTACCCGCCTTCACTACATCCCGTTTTTGTATATTAGACTCTTCACAATGGATTTGAATAACCGCCTGTGTCTCTGTCGCATCCGTTACTGCATAAAAACCAAGCCTCTTTTTAATTCTCATATCATTTTGTTGCATCTGTTTTTTCTTCTAGCACCCATGCAGCATGCTTTGAAACTATACTCGATTTTTGCACAGACCCATGCCGTTTTTTTAACAGCCATACACCTGTTCTCATACACATCCGACACTTGGCACCGCGTTTTATTTGGAATATGCACCGTTTTATAGATAGCATGTCTCTAATGCTTTTCGATAGTCCTTCGTATTGACATTCTATTAAGTGTCTTGCTACCAAAACAGAACATGTGTACAACTGACAGCATGATGATATGCACAAAAGACAATCAGTTTGATCAGCACACAAAGAAGGGAGTCCACCAGAGGTTGATCGGCACTCAACACTTATCATCAACGCATACACACTCACAAACAGCAGTGACTCTTGCGAAATACCATCCTCCTAAAATATTAATGACAAAAATGTAACACTTTTCACTTACCCTATTTCATTGTTATTCTTATTTTGCAAATGTAAAGTTCAAACTAGAAATAGTTTCAAATCTGACTTGAAATTTGCAGTGAGGTTTATTATAAAGTACACTTTCTAATTATGGAATATGAAGTGAGACGACGTTGTTTGAGGTTTCTTGTCTAGAACTTGAAGGATTTCAAAGACTCTGTTGTACATGAGGATTCAGAAGGATAGGGAAATAAAAGCAGCGAAACACAGGGATGCATTCCCCCCTCCCTCAGACCCTGCGATTCCCATACGGGGACGGGGCATCCCCCCATTGTCCCGCAATTGCCATAGGAACATCCGGAGATAGCCAGGCATCTCAGGGATGTCTAGGGGATGCCTAAGTGTCCCTTAAGCATCTCAGAGATGTCTGGAAGTCTTCTGTCCCCAGACGTCTCAAAAGTGTATTTTTTTAAAAAAAAATTTGTTTTTGTTTTTTTGGAGTTAGGTTTGAACTCTAATTTGAAGTGGGTCCCATCTATGCCCTCTATGCCTTACAAAACACCCTTAAATCCTCTCTTTTTCTCACATTTGGTTTTTTGATTTGTTTTCTGAGTTTCTCTACTTGACTCATGGTCAAATCAGAAAACCCCCTCTATGCAACTCAATCATTCTCTCCAAGAGAATGAAATAGGATGTATATCTTGTCTCAACAGGTTTCAAGAACTCCTTCGTGAAGCTCCTAAAGAGTGCATGTGAAGTGTGGTGGTTCCAGATAAACATTTGGACATCTCTTGCATCGCTGACTTCAAATCTTCAGACGCAGGGCTCGTTGGTGTTAATTTGGCGGGTCTTGACTATGAGGGGCCACATAGTTCCAGTGATGAGGAGATTGGGGATGAGTAGAGGCTTCCCTTCACTGCATTTTGACATTTTATACTTATTTTGATATCACGCTACTCATTGTAATCATCTTTATGATATTTTTTATATAATCAAAATCTCCAATTTGAAAATTTCATTTGTCAAATTCTATTTAGTATTCAAGTATTTAAAATTAAAATGGAAATCTTAAATATTAGTATATAGTATTTGCAATTTTGCTATTTTACTAATTTGCCAAAGTTTCATTTGAAATGTAATTCTTATACATCTTTTCAGAAATAGTTTTTAAGTACTATATGTATATCAGCACCGCCCCACCGCCACCCTCCCACCACCTTCCCCTCGCCATCCTTGAACTTTGTCCCTTTGTCCCCTTGTCCCCAAAACCCGTTGCCTAGTCTTGTCCCAAAACTCGGTGGAACACTGAATAAAAGTTTTTATCTCTTCATTTCTTCTTTGTAATTCTATTATGAAATGTGAACTTGGGTTTCATTAATTGAAGCCAGAGAGGAAAATCATGTACCGTACCTACTTCAAGCCAACAAGAGAGGATGATCATGTATTGTACCTTATCCAAGCCAGCAAGAGATAAGACAATTGTGTGTTGTCCCATTCTCCACTTTTAAGGGGAACAATCATGTGTTGTACCATCCATTTTATGAGTAATATACCTGGGTAGAAGAGCAGTTACCTCTACCAACTGGGTTTTTCATCCCACATTGGGGTTTTTCCAGCTCAAATATTGTGTTATGTTGCAGCACTTTGTTTTATAAGCAGCCTAGCATAATTATATTT
The DNA here is from genome assembly GCA_027943335.1 of Chamaecyparis obtusa. NCBI lineage: Eukaryota > Viridiplantae > Streptophyta > Pinopsida > Cupressales > Cupressaceae > Chamaecyparis > Chamaecyparis obtusa. The sequence goes on from BSBK01001988.1 coordinate 624,515, forward strand.
TCAATAATTATTGTCATTTAATCATGAATTAAGTAGCACAGCAATATTTCTAGGTTTTGTAACTTATATAAGCACAGGTCCTGAGATTTTACGCTTCATAGACCTTTTAAGGCTGGTTGTTTGGTCAATTGGCTATGGGTTTGTGTGTAGAATTTAACAGCCATCAGAAGTGATTTAATCTCATTAATTTCTATCTCCCTACCCTTTTTTCTATTTTGGGTTTCTTGCAAAACTGGTAGTTGACGTTTCAATTAAAGTTTTGGACAAGCTCATTTTGTACTGCAATACAGTGAAATCTTTTACAAAAAAAAAGGTATGCTTTTGATTGAATGATTCTCTAGTGTTGCTTTGTTCATTACACTTTGTGTAACAACTATTTTTCCTATCAATTTAAATAATCTGGACAACACTATCCTGAACTTTGTAGGTATTCTACCTATTCAAGGGACGATGTTTTGTTTTGAAAAGTTGATGTGCCATTTGTGCTATCAACAACTCTCTCTCTCTCTCTCTCTCTCTCTCTCTCTCTCTCTCTATGAAGATTCATTTATGACTATTGTTTTTTGGTTAATTTTCTTAGGATGCATTCAAAAATGTGTTTTTACCACTTACTAAGCAAGAGGAGGACTCTGTTGAGAATGCTCTTCATGGATCCAACAGGTACTATAAATTCTGCATTATTGCAACAAATCAGATGACAATATCTGTACAATGTTAGCATGTAAATAGAGGTTAGCTATGGACTAAGCTTATGTTATTGACATATATTTGTATAGCAAAGAAGTCCTCGTGATGCATAAAAGTTCAAACATTCAAATGACCAGAGGAATCTTTCAATGTCTGAAACCAGAAGGAAGATTAAATGATGATGTAGGTCATTTTGAAGAATTGGTATCTATGTTTTTAATTATTGATGTTTATATTCCTGTTTATATTTGATCAATTTTTCTGTGGGATTTTCAGAAACAATATTTCCATTGTAAAATGTTGAATGTGTGTTTTCTACTGCCAGATTATTAACCTGTATCTAGAGCTGTTAAAGGAAAGGGAAAAAAGGGAGCCCACAAAATTTCTGAAATGCCACTTCTTTAATACATTCTTCTACGTGAAGGTGCTTTTACAATTGGATTTGTAGAAGTCTTTGCGGTTAAGATGATACATGTTTATGACAAGATTTGTAAGGCTGTATATTGTAACAAAATACTGGGAACTTATGTAATTACTAATAATCTTCACAAATGTCTTCTTTTGTACTGATTTAATGCAATGCTTTTGACTGTCAGCTTACATATAGGGGAAATTACAATTACAATGCTGTAAAGAGATGGACAAGGCACCAGAAGCTTGGTTATAACTTACTTGAATGTGACTCTGTAATGGCTTTTCTCTTCATTTGTTTAAACAGTCTAATGCCATAGATTGAAATTAGATTTATGATCCCTTATGTTGGTAATGCAGATTCTTGTTCCTATCCACAAGTCTTATCAACAACATTGGTGCTTGGGTGTCATCAATATTAAAGAAAAAAAACTCCAGTATTATGACTCACTTAGTGGAAGAAATCATGATGATTGTGTCTTTAATGTCCTGGCATGTGTAACTTTCCTTGGCAACTCTTGCATTGTGCCTTGAATTGGTTTAATGCTAATCCTATCATTCATGATGAGTGAACTGGCAAATGTTTCACAATTGATTCTTTTGTATTCCAGGCGCAATATATTAAGGATGAAGCAGAGGATAAGTGTACGAAAGATCTGGACGTGAATAAATGGAAACAAGAATACGTGGAAAACCTTCCTAAACAAGGGAATAAGTATGTTAAAATACAATCAAAATAATAACAATAAATTTGTTTCTTTTAAATTCCTTGAGGTTTATATGATCACTGTTTTATTTATGAAGTGTCCAAATAGTACTGATGTGTCTTCTACATAGAAATTTAATACGTTTATTTATGTAACATTTCCCAAAGCAGACATTGATAAACAACCCTCTTTCAATGCCATCATTACTCAGGATAATGATAACAGGAAAGCAATATGAAAAGTTGAGTGATATGCTGCAAGGAAATCATCTAATGTGGCAATCATTTAGGTTCAGGATTGGAAAACTAGGTAAAACTCTTTATATAAAAAGGCAGCTTCATAGTTCTAACCTAAGTTACCGATTCGAATGCGGATGTGAGACGCGGATGCGTGAATTTTTTTTTAGGGATGTGGATTCGTTTGGATGCGTGTATATATATATATATATATATAATTATATATAATATATAATATTATATATATGATATATGCAAAGAAGTGCAAGAAATATACAAAAATAAATCATTTGATAGTAGGAATCAGAATAATGATACTTCATCATTTATGGTCTTGCAAATCCATCAATAACTGGAAGCATTCTCTATGTTAAGACCATTCTCATGATACTCAAACAACAGGTGCACTTAAGGTTAATTTTTGCTTGGTGGAATATAGGAATGGTCTAATTTGGCTGATGCCATTTTCATCATATTCGGGCCAAGCTACGAAGACAATGTAGCAACTTGGCCAGTTTCAAGCTTTGAATATCAATCTTCAAGAGCAGCTTTCTGAATTTTGGTTTGGAGGCTGTACCTCGTTGAGTAGATTAATTAATAACTATAATGATATTAAAGCTCGCTTACAAGCATCTTCAATAACCTCAGTTCTCTGTAATAACAGGCTTGCGAAAGCACCCTTTGAAGAGTTGGTTCTGTTTTCCTAGTCATTTCACTGTTTTTAACTGTTGTGCTACCTCTTGGAAAACTTACTAATAATAATTTAGATGTGGATAAAACCATGTAACGTTGTAACTTAAATTAGATGCCTCAGGATGCACCCGGATGTCCTGTGGATGCCACCCAGAAGCGCATCCTGGGCCCCCGGATGCGCTTCCGGGTGGCATACACAGGGCACCCGGCTCAGCACCCGCATCCGTCCGCATCCGCCTCCGCTTCCAGGCCTGGGAGCGGAGCATTGGAATCTATGGTTCTAACATGATGATTCAAGCAGCATAAACAATATTTTTCAGAATTATCTAAGAGAATTTGACCTCTTGGCTTTTGAAGAAGGTCTACATCCTATTTATCATCAATCTGTGTGAAAGTATATCAAATATTTGAATCTGTTACCTGCAGTGTATTTGATTAACCTGAATATGCCCCGCTTCATCTACCTTGTCCCATTAAAGATGGGCTTTTGAGTCCTGTTCAAGGTCATTCCCAGCATTCTTCCAAATATATGTGGGTTTTGTCCCATATAATCTTATTCTCAATAATATTTTGCCATTTCCAACAATCATGTTGCATTCCCACACCAGTAATTAAACATCTTCCAATATTATTTGTTTAAGCTAGATGCAAATGCCCGCTTCAAGGATTGTTATTTCTTAGGATGTCTAGGTCTAAGTTGCTTTGGAAATGTAAATCAATTTTTGTAATGAATTATAAAAAATGAACTTGAAGAAACAATACTGCTGCAATCAATTGTGATAACTCAGGACCCCTCTAGTAGCAGTTTATGTCAATGAAACATTGACGGAGCCTGATATACGGATTGTTGTCTTTTGACAGCTATGATTGTGGAGTGTTCTTGATTAAATATGCTGATTTCCACAGTCGTGGAATCCCCTTCAATTTCACACAGGTAACTCATGCACTTCAAAATTTCAATAAATACTTAATTGTAATAGAGTTTGTTTTGAAAGAGTTTTTAGGACAGAGCACTCGGATAAATCATTTGAATGAATTGACTATGCTTCATTGACTCTTTTTCAGGCAAACATGCCTTATTTCCGCCAGAGAACAGCAAAAGAGATTCTGAGATTAAGAGCAGAGTGAATGCTGTGCCTGTTCAGATATAAGTCTTGTTGGCAGGGAATTCAATATGCCAAAAATGTTTTGGACCTAGCGCCATGGTAAACAATTTGGATTGAATTGACAAGCCAATGATAGAGCAGTCCCTTCCAGTCAATAGAAATATGCTTTCAGATCTCAGTTTGAGAAAGATATTGAGATGTTTCATATGCTTCTTTTCAGGTGGGCATCTCTTATTTCCACAAGAGGCGAGCAAAGGAGATTCCGAGACCAACAACAGAGTGACTGCTGTGCCTTCACAGACTAAAATCTTTTCGGCCAGGAATTCAGCCAGGGTTGTGTATACTACATGTTCTAATAAGACATTTGTCGATAATTACAAATGCATATGTGAACTTCAGGGGAAGTTGAAAAGACATGATCTGGCAATGATTACATATGTTCTACAGCAGTGATGTAATAGTTCTTGGTTGGCAAAGCCACACTTTCGTATATGTTGCGCAAACACCTTTTGCTCTTGTCAGCAATAAAAGCTTTTGTAGTGACCAGCGACTGATTTTATCTCAATAATCACTGTGGTAATGAAACAGTTTTCCAGACTCCCGAGCATGTCATGTTTTGACAATTGTGTTAATATCAGCTGCATGCCAAACTGAGCTATGCAAGAGCCTATGTTGGGTGACACAATGTTGGTCCTCCAGATTTGACTCTATGTCAGTCTCCAGCCCACTAAGATCTTGGCATTTTATGATTATAACTTTGTCAAAATAATCTCTTTTATTGAGATCTCAAGCAAAGAGAGTCATTTCCTTTCAAATGTAGCGAATGGAATACCTTTAGATCTAAACTTTGCTGAGAGAGACTTTCTGAAAGATCAGTTGAGTTTCAGTCAGTTTTTTACTGCTTTATTTATGATAAAGCTATTGTCAGTCTGAAGTAGACTTCTATCTTATTCATTCCTAATATCATAAATGAACAAAGGGAAGATTTATGTTCACACTCCCTTCATGAGGTATGCTTTCTCATAAATTATGTTTGATACAGTTTATTATTTCTCTCGTGTATGTGTTTAATTCATGAAAGACACAATGGTTAAAATAGTGAAAGTACTAAACAAATTGAGCCTATTCCTATAGGAATAGACCAAATTATGTCCAAGATGTATTTTGGAATAGCAGTCTCGGTGCATTTTCTTGACCTTGTGGTTTGGGTGCTGTTGATTGATCTGTAAAATATTGGAAATACCCTCCTAGCAGTCAACATACAAATTTCCTAGTGTCGACTCTGCAACAGATCTCCAATACACTGTTTCCTAGCAACCCATGGAGACTATGCGGGCATCAAAATGGCCATTGACAAGACATTTGTTTGCATTTAATAATTAAATTAAAATTATAATATAATTGTACTCTGATTTTTAATTTAATTATTAATTGAAAATAAATGTCTTGTGAACAGCCATTTTGATGCCTGTATAGCCAATTCCCTCTATGCCCAACTAGATATAGGAACTAGTCTATACTGCGCTCACTATCCTATCACCTCAACACATTTATACCAAAATTGAACTTTTTATAAACTTCTTTTAGTTGTCATTTCTCTAGCTTTCAAGTGTAAGTGCATAACAACAATAGGGGTTATTATATCCACATCATAAAACATTATGGCTGGTGAACCCTTCTGCTATGTAAAGGTAAATAACCTTTTATGTTTGAAACCAACACAAAGTATGTCATGCCAATCGATATAGGGATATAATGTGCAATAGGTATGGTTTTCAATAAGCTAACCATTCAATCCTTGTACTATTATTTAGTTCGAAACTTAAGGGAAAACCCCCCTTGGTTTTCTAGAACCAGAAGTGAAGGAGGTCTTATCCACTTTGACAATCAATACTTGGTTGGCTAACCTAAATATAGGTTTGTGATTTTGTCCTAGTACCTAAGAAAATAACAAACCTTAGGGATTGTTGGGATTTACAACTTTGAGTATTAACATAGGTTTTAATAGATAGTAAAGAAATTTAACAAGTGAAAGGGGATTTTCCAAATTTTTTCTATTAGATAGTTCTTTGTATTAGTTGAAGTGAATATCTTAGTATTGGTATTGTGTAATATCCAAAGCTTTTCTTCAAGACATTAAATGGAAACAAAATGGGTTGATTTTTTTCACATAATAGAAGTGGTATAACATACGTAATAGATTGACTTGACCAAGGTGTCACTTTCAACCCATGGCAATAATTTTGGCATGCACACCAAAGAAAAAATACGATGATACAAGTGGAAGACTTAATACAATGTTAGAATAAGTCACCAAGTTTGGCATCCAAAATAATGCATGGAAGAGAGATAAGATAATTGAAACCATGGTTTACCTTCTTTGCATCTTTATTAAACCATCCTCCAAGTTTTATTGAGATATGACGAGGATGCTTGAGAGGAATCGACTATGTGTGAGACTTTATGATCTAACGTGGACTCTAAATTTAGTTGAGTCTCAAATCCCTTCCAACATCCACCCTCTACCAAACAACATGGATAAAACTAACTACAAATCAACCTTGGACTCTTTCTTGGTTTTGGGAATTGCTCCAAATCTTAGGCTTCTCCTAATATTGATTCTTACGATAACATTAATGATCCTTTGCATGCTTAGGTTCACATACAGACTTGGTACTTGTTCTTAGGTCCTTGGTACTTTTTCTCTTTATGACTCACATCAAAAAATAAAACTTAGTAACACATCTACACGTGTTGAACCTATCTTGGGATTTAGAACCTTAGTTTTTGCGTCACTACTTCCTTCTAGTCCTCGCGATCCACAAACTAGACTTGTAGAAAATGAATATCTTGTAAAAATTAAATTCCATTGTACACTTTGAACTTGTTCCCAAGTTCCAAGTCCTCCTAGCCTTCACAACCCACCTAGAACTTCAACAATGTAGATTTCAAACTTAACCTTAGATTAAAGACATCGTTCCAAGTCCTATTTTCATTTTGATTCTTGCAATTTGCTAACATGGAACCAAGGTTTCCAAGTTCCCGATTCTTTCTAGTTTTTGCAACCAGTAATTTTAAATGAGGATTTACCTTTAATTGGTAGTGTTTGGAAAGCAATGCCGACTTGAAACTTATGTGATTTTAGGTCCTATTTCTAACTAAAATTAAATAAAGAAATCTATGGAATAGGAAAATAACAAGATTATTTATTTCATGAGACAAGACACAACTTTATCATTCTTTGAGTTGTTTTTGATTGATCTTGAGTATAAATTTGTGAGGTGTGTACTTCAACTTAGCCACATCAAAACCTCCCAAAGAACATAGATCCCAACAAAATGGAAGACTAACAATGTACACAATTTAACTAAAGAAAGGTGGCAAAAAATTGAAATGAATCTAAGTAAATTGAAGACAATACTTATCATAACCACAATATGGTCAAGCTCCCAAGGCACAAGCCAATAAGCTAGAGTTTTATAAATCCCAAATGGTGGTACAACGCCACCACCCATGTGGTACTCTTAAGGCCGCCTCACTTTATTGAGAGACAAATGCAAATGGATTCATACATTTGCACCAAACATGATGTATGGAAATACTCATGTAAGACACACATGCACATGCCAATGCTACAACATACAAATACACAATGAAATGTTCATATTGAACACACATTAGGATTACATCAACATTGAATATAAGATCCAGTAAAAGAAGGACAAGAATAATAGGCATAGAACAATGGGTATCAACACAATCACTCAATTGTGCTATGGAAATTTCGGAGGTAGAGATTCCTTATTGAAGATACTTGTGACATTTGCCAGCTCCTAGAGTTGTGAAATGTCCCTTGTCACCAGATAAATAATTGAGAACATTCTAATCTTAGCACGATAATGCTCTATTCAATCATTTAATTATTTCCAGTGTTCATTATATTTTCACTAGGTTAAAATTTCCATATGTTTTTTCCTGCAGTCTCTTTGTGCCATTAAAAATGGTGAGAACCCCTCCTTACCTTCACTAGACCTTAATTATAAAGGCTCAATAATTCAAACCCATGATCTAGGCCTAATATATAAATCCATACACAACATGATTCTTAAAGAAGCATAATTTCATTTTACATTAAAAATCATTTGATTCATAAATTAAAACACAAATCAAATCTTAAATTTTAATTTTCTATATTTTATCAAATACCAAAAATTAGAAAATTCCTACTTCCTCAGTAGATTGCATACAACTTTGAAATTTTCTATTTTTATTTGAAAGTAATATGCAAAATCTAGAGATGGTTTTCAAATTCAGCATCATATCTAATTTCAGTAATAGCATATTGCTATAATGAATAAATATTTTTTTTAATAATTTTTTTAAAAAAATTAAACAATAAATTTTGAAAACTTCTTTCTAATTCTTTTTTGAATCATATGCTCCACCTAATGTAAGCATATAAGAGGAATTCCAATAAAAATGCAAGAATTTAATTTAATGCAAAGGGAAAAACACCTTTCAATGAAGAACAACATCAATGAAGGTAATTCTTCCCTTCAATCCAAGTGTTCACTTGAAAAAACCTTTTTCCAAACAAGCTAGGCACATCCTAACCACAACTTCAATATTTTTTTTTACCATTAATAGAAATTTCTTTTCAAATTGCAAGATTAGATGATTTGAGAGGGGATTTTTGGAGAGAAAAATGAAAAACAATTTTGTTTTTCTTTTCCTCTTTCTTCATATACCTTTCTTTCTTTTCCCTTAATTATTTCTTTATCAAAAAAGTATTCAAGATGAATTAAAATAAAAGGACACTATACATTAACTTGAATATTCTTTCAATAGACAATAACTTATTTAATTTCTTAACTCAATTAAATATAAGCATCACATTTTCACAAGAATAAATTAAAATGAAATAATTTCTTCTTTTGATATATAATCATATATCATTTCTGTAATTACAAAAAATACACACTTTAATATGATTTATACATTTTAAATATTAAAATAGAAATAAATGCATTTAATATAATTGCATACATTTCACAAGTTTTGTACAACATAAGTATTCTAGATTCACCTTCAATTTAGAACTAGGATAACACATGGACATATAAGATCCATCTCATACTTGAATTGAGCGAGATAAGGGTTACCATAAATAAATCATAACCTATTTGTGAACATCTTCTTTATAACCACTATAGGGAATTAACCCTATACTTACTTACTAAAGTCATAAATTTGGCATACATGCACATACATATAAAAATTGAAGAAAATTATAAATGTTTAACTTACATAACATCATATAAACCATCTAAACATCAAATATAACACATATTATTAATTAAAATGACTATGATGCAATGAGTGTTAAGAAACCACATACAACCCATACTTGGTAAACAAAATTGTACTATATATACACATACACATGTATATCTCACTCTCACATATACACATATACATATATACTTACATATATAAATATATACACATGTACATATGTATACACAGACACACATACATATTGTAAGAAAACTTGTAGTCATGTGATGACAACTTCCACATAACCCACATAATAAATCAATCAAATAAGTACTCAAAATCTACATGCAAGAGAATAGAAAACATGCCTATGAAAAGTGACACAAGATATACCCTAGGAAAACCCTCATGAGAAAAAAATCAGCCTCCAAAAGCACATATCATCCATGTATCATTCAACAATGCAACATTACAATACATCCATGAAAGCCTTTGAAACCCCAACCATCAACAAGTACTCCATGTGAATAAGAATGTAACTACACATCCCATGCCATGTTGCTGACCTCCAAAAATGTTAACCTAGATTTCTTCAACCAATATCCATGTGGTTTCCTTTACAGAAACAAGCTCCCATAAAACCACCAAGTTGTATTATATAACCATGTGCTATGCAACCCTTGATCCCTGATCTAATCTTGGGTACTTTAATAATTTTCTTTCCCCAATATTACATAATTACAATAATATAATATTACAATGTTGAAATACATCAAGTGGTCCCAAGAATATTCTAAAAGTACTCTCTACATGTTGCATGTCTATCTAGGTGCTCCTAAGTGTAACATACATGATAAATAAAATATCACAATTATAAACATTATTATGCAAGGTGTACAACACTTATTTTTTCAATATTCTCCCACTTGTTGTAGACATTGCATCAAGGTTAATAAGTAACCACAAGTATGAACAAGGGAACAATCACTCTAGCCACATATACCATCATGAATCAAAGTGCCCTATGTGGTCCATTAGGCTACCTAGAAAAAAAAGTGATCACCATCTCATACATGCTCTCATCCTCCATCATGCCACTGAAACTACCACTGGACATACATAAGAGGCCATCCAAAGAGAAAGTCACACAATTTGTCACAAACAAATCATAAGTCCTATTTCAATTGATATCCCAACACAAACACCAATCCAATGGTTAACAACATGCATCTATAGCTGTCAAGAACCAATAACAATAGTTGAAATAAGACCGACAACAAGTGCTAATGCATCCAACTATTGATACCTCCAAGGTATACAAAACATGCCAAGTGAATCTCACATCATCACCATATACAACTTGTAACATGCAACCTTAAGCTCCAAGTGCAATACTTACCACATAGACACCTAGAAGTTCTAACTGCATAGGTAATGTCAAATATAAAAAATAATCAATCTATCCCAAAGAGCCACCAATAGGATCATATAGAAAGTGTAACCATAGCCATGTAGTATCAAGGAACATCATAGTAATCCAAAAATACAACCCACAAAGTTGTATACTCTCTCTCTCTCTCTCTATATATATATATATATATATATATATATATATATATATATATATATATATATATATATATATATATATATATATATATATATATATATATATAACATGTAAACAAATGAATTGCAAATACAACTCTCACAACAAATCTCCAATGCTCTCCCATGTTCTCCATAATTGACAAAGAAATGAGATAAGGAACCTCCATGACATCTCCCACATGACAACACATGAACACAGACTAGTGGACACAAAACTCCAACCAACTTCAAATCCAATGTAATGTGAAACTGAACATCCAAGAAGATAATCGAGACCAAAGAGAGAAACACTACAAATTAAACCTCATAACATATCCTTCTACATACACCTCTAAGTGCCAACCATGTCAAGTATGATCTCCTCCGTAAAACCCCAAATAAGAAGCCATAACAACACCCAAACCTATTCACTCTATTAGACCAAATCAACACACACACACACACACACACAGTCAAGATGGATGTAAGCATCTCATAAGCAATAATATCAAACCAATACTATTTTTGTTGGTGTGTTTAATTATCGTTCCTAGTATTTCATTCTCCTAGGACTTAAATACACATGTTAATCAAGTTTACTTAGGGACCACATAGGAGATTTTAGGATCATTTTCCCTTTAGGCGGTGTTATTAGTTATCACATTCCACTTTATGTATTGACTCCACCTTTAGTGCACTTATCACTTTATCTCTCCACCTTTGTTGCACATGTTGCACAAACTTTATTACACATTGGCGGATGATCCACTTTTGTGGACATGTGATTCAACCTTAAATGGTTGATAAGTTATCTCTTGATTATCATGTAATGAGACAACAACACTTGTCATTGTCTCATTCACTCCTTTGTGCTCACCTTGGCTATATAACCAAGGGCTCTCCTATGTAGTATCATCTTGTATTGATTTGAATTGCATTATTGATAGGAATACAATTTATTCTTGTCATATTCATTCCCACTTTCTATTCTTCTTTCCATTGCCTCTAGATCTTGGGTGTCTATCTCCATAGCCAAATCTTATATGGTATCAAATCTTTTAGAGTACCATTCGAGAGTCATTTGAGATAATTTTGGTGTAGTTTGGGGTTGTTGTTTTTGTGGCTTTTTGTTGTTGGGTATAATTGGAGCTTGTTAGGCCAAATCTAAGGCCACCATTGGATTCAAAGGTTATTTTTAGTCAAAATTGCGTTTAGTTTCACTCAAATTGGACATCGAAAGTGAAATCTTAAAGCACTTGAAGGTGCATTCATTTTCCACATCTAAGAGGTTTCAAGCAATTCTAAGCACTTTGAGCCAAAAATAGCCTCACCATCATGATTAGATAATGCCAAATAAGCTAGGAGTGCATGAGAATTTATCCAAAATCGAATGCTATTAGTTAAAGTTCTCAAAAAAAATTTCCCCCTCCTTGGTTGTTTAAATAGCATAAGGACGATATTTTTACCTTGTAGAAAAAAAAATTAGTTTTTTGTAATTTTTTAGATGTTTTGAGAATTTATATTCTCTATGTTTTTCTAAGAATTGGTTAATTCTCTGATTTTTTTATAGCTATTATGAGAGTTTAGAAAAAAATATATTTGGGGGCGGAGGGGGGGGGAGGGCAGGCATTCAACACCGCCCTTTCTCTGTAGTATTTTTTTGGTGGGGGCCAGGGGGAATTCAACACCACCCCTTTTCTATATTGACCTTCGTAGGTCCAACCTTGCAGAGTACAATCCCTACATTTCCACGATGATTGGTGTTTTCTATACTTTCATGCCCCTACATTTTTGGCAATCCCTACACTTATGTGCCCTTATATCTTTGTGCACCTGCTTTTCCATGAGGATCCCTACATTTTTGCACCCTTACATTTCCATGTTGAACAACAAGATTAGCAACCTACTTCCCCATGTCATCGACCACATTAGTAGATTGAGACGTCAAAAGGTGCAACATTAGTAGATTGCCATGTCGTCAGAGAGCCAAGTCATTAAGTTTTCCACATCATCAATTTGCAGGTCTATGTTTGGCTAAAATTTTAACAACTTTGAATTCTTGCATGGTTCTTCAAAGAACTTCAACAACGTTGTTGTGCATTGGAGTATATAACAAGTGAAAATATTCCCCATTTGATGAATGTGGGATAATTGATTTTGCCCAACCCCTCACCATTTGTATTTTCAATTTGGATGACGATTTACAAGCTCTTTGTTGAGTGCAATTTTTTTTGGTTTGGGGTAGCTTCTCATGCTCTTCTTAGTGTTGAAATTAAATTTTATTTTGATTGATGGATGTTTCAGAAAATTCAAATATTAAGAGTTTTAGATGAGTTATCTTGTTTTTACAACTTTAAAAGCTTTGTTTAGTATAGACTCCTTTTTAGGTGTCATTTTTTTGGAAGTGCATATTTTTTTGTCTAATTTTGTAATTTTTCTATCAGTTTCTAGCCATTGTAGGTAGAAATATCACTTTTAGACCTTAGAATTTTAAGGCCATTTTTGGCAATTGTAATTCTAGGATTTTAGTTAGATCTGAAGCATTGTTGATTTGATTCTAATTTATTCTAAGAAAGGTACTTTTAATATTAAAATTTGAAAACCACTTTGCTCTTTTTTTGGAAAGAGGCAATTGTACACACACTAAGTATAAAGTACCAAAATCATCATTTTTTTTAGGGGGGCTAGGGGCTTCTTTGATTTCACTACAACAAATCCCTATGAGTAGCTCCATTTTTTTCTTTGAGCCACTGTTTAAATGTATTTATCTCCAATTTTTGAAAAGTCGACACTATTTATCGGGATGGCATTATTTTTGACATTTTTTTTTGCGTTGATCAGAACAAGTAGGTGCTAAATCAGGCATTATTTAGTGCCTAGTTTAGCACCTAGTTTAGCACCCAAATTAGTGCCTAATTTAGCACTAGTAGGTTTCTTTATTTAATATATGACATTTAATTTTAGTTGGTCTAGCTCTTTTAAAAAAAATCCATGGAGATTCTACATATGTTTCATTTTCCTTGTTTGACCATGTTGTCATGAGGGATTGCATTTGAAATGCTTAAATGTGATACTCAATAATCTCGTGAAACATGGAATGATCCTCAAACCTGTGGGTATGTTTATGATGAAGATCAATCTCTAGAGAAGTTTGGCTTCCTCTCAGTATTCACCTAAAACTATCTTTTGAATAGGAAAAAGGATAAAATGATGTGCTTGAAATAAACCTATCTTTAAATGGCGATACACCAAATGTTTAGTATCCTCAAAACCCCTTAACAACTTACAAATAAGAATAATCTCAAATAAAAGACTATATGCTCACAAAAAAAACTCAAAAACCAGATTAATATGAAAGTTTAAGCCTCAATCTCTCAAAATGGGAATGTAAACTTTCACAATTTAAAGCACTGGAAATTTCAACAACACAACATACAATTTGAATCAATGAAAAATGACATGCACCAAAAACTGAATACTTGAATGAGATAATAAAAGGGTTTGCGAAACCACAAAAATTAAATCTAACTCACAAATCCACCATTGATATCACACCAATATGAGAAGGAACAATCTAATCTCTATTCAAATCTAAGGAATGAATGCTGTTACAAAGTCTGAAAATAAGTGAGCTCAATACAAAGATGTCTGAGTTTGTAGAAGAAAAACAAGGCAAGGAAGAAAGAGCAGTCAAAAAACACCTAAGGAAAAGAGCTAATAGGAAGGTCAAACCCAAAAATCAAGGTGGGAACTCACTTGTAACTATACTTTGAACCAAACTCAAACTCTCCTTAAAATGCCAAAAATAACTTCATGGTTAGAACAAAAAGCATGCATGATGAAGGGTGCAACTAAAGATATCTGCATAAAAATAGGCCCAAAGTCACCCTCAATCATACATGCATGATGTGGACTCCAAAAAATGACATAAACTGTCAATCCCGCTATAGGCTAGCAAAAATCTCCATTGACCAAATTGACTCAAACCATACCTTGTGCATTCACCCTCCAATTTTGCATTAAAATAACAATCATTAAGTTTTTTTTTATTATGAATACTAAATAAATGTTTTACAATTTAGCCTCACGCGAAATAGAATAAATATATAATCTTTAATTTGTCTCCTCAAGACATTCAAAACCAAAACTCCTTTCTCCATGTGAACTCAAAATCCTTTTCTAGGCACATGTCTTCTATATTTGCATTTAATTTAATATTTATTAGATATTTTATTTATGAAAACCTAATAAATATTAATTACATCTTTATAATGCAAAAAATAGAAAAATAAAAATAAATCATATTAATATTTATTAAGTGATAAAAATACACTACTTAATAAATATTAATATAAGCAATATATTTTTATCACTTAATAAATATTAATATGAAAAGTATTTATACCATTTCACAAAAGGCTTGAAAACCTTGTGTAAGTTGCAAGGTAATAATTCCAAAGGCAATCTTAAAAATAAAACAAGGTAAAAAATCTCTTGTCTTCTATGACTTAGGGTACTCAAATCCTAAAACACAATTCACTTTTCATTTGCATTTTTTCTATTAGGTAGTTTCCTCTTTGCAGCCACCTTGATAGGGTTTGGAGTTTCCATGGAGATTTGAAGCTTTCTGGAGTTGTTTGTTGCAAGGATTTATGTACCAATTCGTGACCCTCTTTTTGTATACCTAGTAAGCATTTCATGTCTGTGACTTCAAGCTTAATCTACACAAAGAAAAAAATGAACATTTTCTTTGGTTCTCTGTGACTTTTTGTCCATGCTCAAGTTCTTTATTTATGTAGGTCGCGACCTCAATTTGCACAAAAAGTAATGTTAATATATTTGTGTTTAATGATGAAAATGGATTCACTTTCTGTGCATTGGAAAAAAATAGGCTACAAGAACTTGAGGGTTTCATCTTCTAATGGTTTTAGCTATTCATTTTCCATTTTCATGTTTTCCTTCATTGATTGCTTGCTGGGAATGCCTCTCTTTTCTTTGAATCCACTCTTTCTATTATCAATTTTTGTTCTATCACATGAAGACTAATATTCTTACCTTCAAAGTGTTGTTCATTGAACAAGTGATACTCTTTTGTTGTTACCCTTTGATGGTACATACTTTTCACTACTTTATTGAGGGTTTTCATATTTTGTAAATAATGGTTCATTATTGGAAACCCTCTGTATATTTGTTTCTTTCCTATACCTTGCTGACTGAGATCATTATCTCACTATCTTTCAATGATATTGGATCATAGTTATAGTTGCATGCTACCTTTCATTGTGATCACTATTTTAAGTCCTTTGACTGTTATAGAAAATTTTCATGCTTCCTTGAAAAACTTGTTGCAAACAGATAATGATTTCTCCCAAAATACGAACTGGGTTTTTGTGAAATTTAATGGTTGGTTCATTTTGACGTTTTCTAATTTCTCTGAAAATTTCATTAAAACTCAGTTCATGATTTGTGAGATATGGAAAATACACGACCATGTTGTCTTGTATGTGTTTCATCATTATGATTTTCCAAACTCTGTATTTTATGTCAAATATAGTCTTTAACAATGAAAGAGGACTTTGTTAAAATAGAAAACATTAAGCTTATTTGGGATAAGATTCTAAGGGTCATTATGGAGTATTTCACCCTCGACAGAAGATATACAAGGGTCTACAACTATCATTTTGTTCTCGTAAACCATTTCCATCACAACACCGAGGTGTCGTTCTAGTTCTTCTTACTTAGTTCTCTGAACCCGTGTATCACGGATAATAGAATAAAAACCAAATCCCCGGTTATCCATGAAGGTCTTATTCAGCTAAAATTTGAATATGCTAGAGATAAGGTCTTGGACTCTGTTCCCAAACAAGTTGATTCTAGTAAAAAGAAGAGAAATAATACTTCTATTGATGTGGGATCATCGTCCAAGAAGAAGAATAAAAAGGAAAAAAAAATGGGCCAAAAGGAGACCCCCCTATCAATTTTTGATGTTGATAAGGGAATGAAAATCAAAGATGATATAAACAAACCCACCTCTGAGGATGATATGCCTAAGAAGGCAGAAATGAAAAGTAAGGATGCCCTGGTGGATACTGGTGACATTGTTGAAGCTAGTCCTGAGAAGGCTGAACATATAAGTAAGGATACCTTGAACGAGAATGTTGATATTGCTGAAGTTCATGATGAACAAATTGACTTGATGACCCACGACAACAATGCCCCTGATGTGGAGAATAGTGGTAAGGATGGCTCTTTGGCTGAGAAAGAGAGGTCAACATAAGAAATTACTGAAGAAATTATGGATTCCTCAAGGGAGGAGGGTGAGAAATCTCAGCAAGAGGTTTCTGATGAGATAGATAATATTTAGGACTTAGCCTTGGAGATTGTTGAAAATGCTCAACATGAATTTGGTGATGATCAAGCCCAAAGCCCTCTCTCTAATGATAAAATGAAATGTGACAATGTCGATAGGGATAGTTAAGAGAATGTTGATGATGTCAAGAGAGAAGGATAAAGACAAGAGCTGAGAAAGGAAGATTTCTCTGAAGAATTTGAGGAAGGTGCTACTAATCCAGATTCCTCCAACATGAAGAACCCTATTAGGGTGCCTTCGAAAATTGTCAGAGCTCCTACTAGTACCCATAGTTCTCCTTCCTTTTATAAAAAGGACATGAATGGTGATAAGGAGAAGAGCAATAAAACCCAGAACGAAGGGAAAGCCACCTCGTTGGAAGATGAAGAATTCAACAACAAAAAAGTTCCAAACATGGGTGTGCTTAATGCAGCTAGAAGTAGAGCAATTTTAGCTTTTAACCTTGACAAATGGGCATTTCATGAAATTAATGAGTTGAGCATCAAATATAGAGCTCTGGATGCAAAATACGATATGTTGGAAGAGTTTGTTCACAATTTGAGAAATGAAATAGTTATGGGTAAAGGTATTTTGATTAGGGATAATAATACTTTGAGCATGCAGGATGATAATGTTTCGAGAATAATTGAGAAGTTGTCGCCTATTTATAAAAAGATTAAAAACAATGAAATCATGCTCAAAAAACTTCTATGCCATAGTAATGAAGGTATGAAAACTACCGTGATGAACCTGAATGCTCTTTATTCCTTGATGGAAGGAAATTATGTGGAAAAAAATGTCATCCTAGTGGAAGATGAACCAGTCAAGCTGGATGGGAAAGTTGCTGGCCCAGGTATAAGAACTAGATCAAGCACCAAGAAGAGGACGGAGACCCTTCCTAAGGAGTAGATGAGCCTAAACGAGTAAATCCATAAGATCCAATCCCTGCAAGAGGCCTCTGAGGAATTCCTCAATATGTTGGATTGACTGTTATTACTGGTTGCTAGTTGTTTCTTTTTTGTACTTTTGTTACTGGTTGTTTTTGCTGCTAGATGTTGTTCTTTTTTTTGGGCTAGATAATTTAAACTATAATAATTCTACCTTGCCCTTGTTTTGGTTCTATCGGTGTTTAGTGCCAGCAGTCTTTTTTATGCTTTATCGCTATGTTTCTATCTTTTTCTCCCATGCAAAGGTTTTCAGGGTCCCTTCATAACCTGTATTTACCTTAATAAAAAATAATGATTCCCCCTTTTTTGTCATACTTTTTTCTCTTCTATTTATAAAATCTTCATGAGAATGCTCTATATTTATTTTTATGACAAAATCATGCTCTTTGTTCTCGACTCTAAATAATGGAATATCTACTCTAGTATATTGAATGATTTCCCAAAAAACCATGAATGTGTCATCTTTGAAATTTATCACATTTTCTTGTTGTTATGCTATAATATTCAGAACCTTTTAAATGGTTGTGAGTTCATCATGTGACCACCCATTCATGAGTTAAACATGGATGGTTCCTTGATAAATCTAAGAACTCTATTTTCTAATGCAATATTGATATTCATCTCTTGTTTTCTATTCACTTGATAATATCTGCCCTTGATGCATTGAACACCACTTGTCTTACCTTTCCTTCATCTTTTACAAATCAGTGCTTTGACAAATTCACAGTTTTTTTTTTGTTTCTATTCATAAGATGATTCACATGCAGTCCTATCCCCTCTTTATCATGACAAGGTCATTGAAAATTTGTTATATTTAGAGATGCCCCTTGGTTTTCTATATTAATGACTTTTCTTTTGTAAGATAAACACATATAAATCACTAGTAAGTCTATTGGTTGTGTCAAGTATATTGATCATCATAAATCCTTTTCAATACATTCCCTATTTCTTTCCCTTTACTTGGAGCCTTGATTTTACCTTGGAAAAACAACATTATAGCCCATTCATGATAGCACTGCCATGAAGTACTAGAACATATTTTCTTCATGCTATTCAATTCATTATAATGATCTTATGAATTCTAATGTACCCTTTCAAAAGGTATTAATCTCCATTGTAAACCATTATTTAGGCTGTCTTTCTAATAATCAGATTGCAATTGATGTTGTTATTGACAATGTGTTTCTTTGGATATACTTCATTTGCATGGATGAGAGTCTATACTCACCATCTATATTCATTTATTAAAAATCATTATAATCACCATCTATGCATTCCCTTTGAGTGTCCCACATTTTGATCTTGAATACTAACAACATACCTATATTCTTTAGATTTCCCTATAAATTGAAATCAATTGTATACCTCATGTTTTCCTCAGTCATACTTGTCATTGGTCTTGTTATCGTAAAATTTGAATGTTCTTCTAAAATTTCTTAAATATAACTACTCTTTAACTGATTCACATCACTGTGATTTATGGCATGTTTGTTAATCTTCTGGTATCATTGTTTTATACTATATTCCTTTCAGATTTGTAACAACATATGTTGTCCCTGTAGCAGCAATATGGTCATTGTAATTGATCTTGTAGCATGACCTTTGTATTCAAGGAAACTACTGAGATGATGATGGTTCAAATGAAACCACTAGCTAGTTTTTGGAAGTAACACTCTTTTCTTCCCAACTTGAGATGCTTTACAAACTTAAAGACATCAGAGACAAGATTGATATGTGAAAAATAACGGGACACCTATTGAATACTACTTCAAGAACAAAAATAATGTGGCCTACCTCATTTTAATTAGCAATGCTACCTAGATATGTGTAAACAAGTTGAAAATGAATTTCCTCTATTAAGGCCTCATGATTGGGTGCAAAATTAACTTATATTTCCCTGTTGGCCTCCATTCTAGATAGATGTCTTATAGGCCATCCTTGTGAGATGACAAAGTTCATAGAAAGGATGTTGGTTCCACCTTTATGGTTTTCTTCTCCATCATCCTACTGGTCTTATTTTGATGTCTTCAGTGATTCTTTTGGAGCTATGACCTCTAACACTTCCTCTTGATGTTTTTCTTGAATTACCTTTCCAATAGTTTTTTCTTTAACCTCCAAATCTGAACAAAATGCTTCTTTTGCATCCCAAACTAGTGTAGGAACACCTTGTCAAGTTCAAGCCTCCATGAATCAATTATGGTTTCTTAGCTTAATCATCTAATAAGGTCTAAAAGATCACATTGGATTTTTTTTGTATTGGTTTGGAGTCTTAGAGTGTCATTTTTTGGGATCATTTGTCAAATAATGTAAAAGTTGTTAATTCTTGCAAAATTGTCATATTGCAAAATGCAAAGAATGGGAATGTGAAGAGTCAAGGTCAGTTGGAATTCAAAAGAGTTGGTTGTAACTATTGAAAAAATATTTAAAAGGCTTTAAAATACTCTTTAAGGTTGAGCCAAATTAGTTGTGGGTTTTTGAAGATGAAATGAATCCAAAATAACATTGTTGTCTACAAATTCCAATATTTTTCACTGTTTCAGACCCATGTACAACCTTTCACTTTATAGTACGACCATGAAAGATTTTTAAAAAGTTGGATAATATTATTACCTTTAAAATTATTTTTGTTTGAGTAAATTTCATCATGATATGAAAAAGTTATGATAAAAGTAATGATTGCCACTTTCAAACTTTCACTGTAAAACATAGAGTAATTTGATTGGTATGACCTTGTATGGTATAGTATGAGACTAAAACCTATATGGTTGGAAATATATTTTTGTTATAGATGTTTTAATTCTTACTATCCCTTAAGATAATATTTTTTGATTGGTTTAATAAGTCAATGTTTGTAATAACCCTGTTGGGAAACTAGGGCAATAGTGAGTAAACAATCAATTTTTGAGGCATTCTATACAAAAAAACCTACTTTGTTTTTGATATATGTTGTATAAATCCAAAATAAGTATTCAAAAGTGGTCTTTGATCCTCTAGCTCAGTTCTATAAAAAACAATTATGTCAAAAAAACTCAATTAGTTGTACTAATTAGGCCTTAGAGAAATGTTACTAGTCAATTATATAAGGGTATGTTCCAAAATAACCCATACAAAGTTTATGATATGTCTAAGAGGCCCAAAAATTTATCTGAATTAGTGATTAGTTTGGGGAGATTTAGTTTGCATCAAAAGTTATGTTAGATTTTGTTATCTGGTAGGGCTATTAGGAAATTAGGCCTGTTGAGAGAGGTGCCAAGTAAGTTGGGATAATCTGAGTCTTGTGAGCCATTTTGGGGTTGAACATGGTTTTTACACATGGTATAAGATGTCTCTAATGTTGTATGTAAATATTGAAGCACTAAAGCATGATTTGGTGTCTTGAAGCCTTGTAGTCTTGTGAAGGTCATGACAAGAAGAAGAGAGTTTAGTGCATAGAGGAATCAACCCATTGTTATGAAATATGTCACACTTATGTTGAGTTGAACCCCTTATCTGCATCACAAAAAACTCTTTTTCCATCAAATTTAAACAAAATGCTTCTTTTGCATCCCAAAACAACTCTTTAACCTCCAAATCTGAACACAATGCTTCTGATGGAATATGGATGAAGTGACTGAGAGGGGGGGTGAATCAGTCAACCATAAAAACACTTCACTATTAATTCTTTACAGATCCCTTAGGATATCTTAACAATGTTATCTGTTTTAGCACTCGGTAAATAGATTGCAGTAACTTTGAAGATGCAGAAAGTATTAGCAATATTATCTTTAGATATTCATCAGCACATGTATATGATTTGAGAAAGCAATTAAGAACACAAGAGACACAAGATTTAACGTGGAAACCCAATATGGGAAAAACCACCAATGTATCTAGATACTGATTTTCACTTTTCTGAAGTGATGCCCGGTTAGAAGCCAACCCGGTAAAAGGTTACAAAACACACTGTTAGGTGTGACCTTGTTAGAGGATTTAAAACACCCTGCAAGGAGTGGCCTGGTAAGAGGTCTTGAAAACAATTCAATGGAATTGTCACCTTGTTAGAGGATTTACAATATGGTTGTTAAACCAACTCGGTTAAGAGATTTAGAATTCACTGTTACAATGATAAGAAGGTAACAATGAAAAATGACCTGTATAATAATGCAACTGTCTTACTGATTACAGATCTCTGTTCTGCATAATTCTGATCCTTTCTGATCGAATAAATCTCTGCTGCTCCTCAAGGATATCTGAACATCCTTCACAAATTCGCATATACCTTTCCTTCTTTTCTTCTGTAGATTTTCTGCTGTATGTTATATTTTTCACATTTGACCTTTTATTTATATGATTTGGGATTTGTCAAATCGACATTATTTAGTATAACAGTCGGCTGAATTAAGCAAACTCTATTTGCAAAAGTCCTTCAAGGGCCGACAGTGCTCGGTGACCATAACTTTCTATAATCTTTCGGTGACCGAGGGAACTCGGTAAACACCGACAATCCTTTACCTTTTGATAACCGACTGAACTCGTTAAACACTAACTTTTCTTCGATGACCGAGTGAACTCGGTAAACACTAACTTTTCTTCGATGACCGAGTGAACTCGGTAAACACTAACTTTTCTTCGATGACCGAGTGAACTCGGTAAACACTAACTTTTCTTCGATGACCGAGTGAACTCGGTAAACACTAACTTTTCTTCGATGACCGAGTGAACTCGGTAAACACTAACTTTTCTTCGATGACCGACTAAACTCGGTAAACACTATCTTTTCTTCGATAACCGAGTGGACTCGGTACGCACTAATATTCCTGTCTGGCAGACTGACTGAGCTCGGTAGGAACTGATTGCTGCGGACTATGACATAGTGTGACATCAAAGACAATACATAATTGAGTAGCAATTTCCTTCAGACAATTGTTTCCAACAATCTCCCTCTTTGGCATTGATGGCAACACAATATGTCATAGCATAAGAAATTTGAAAGAGTTAGCTCGGTTCAGATTCAAATCTCCCTCTGTCAGCAAACTTCCTGTATCTTGAAAATTCTTCCTTCTGACTATTGAAAATTTCTTGAAGTAATAGCAAAGACATAGCAAACACTCCCTCTTTGACAACACATGCCAAAGACAATTCTCATATTACCGGTGAAAATTAATGTACCTCAAGTACTGATTCATATGCAATGATTCCTTTAATATGCTGCATCAACAAGTTGATTTTCAATCATGTTCTGGTTGATGCATCACTAAAACTGTATTTAGTGAGCCTCGGATAGGGGAATGACCCCTAACTTACCTCTTAGATACATAAAAGCATCCTTAGGTAAAGGTTTGGTAAAAATGTCTGCAATCTGTTCTTTTGTATGAATATATTCTAATCTGATTTCCTTGTCCTGCACCAATTCTCTGACAAAGTGATATTTAATAGCAATGTGCTTGGTTTTGGAATGCATCACTGGATTCTTAGAAATGTTTATTGCACTGGTATTGTCACAAAATATAACAACTGGTTATTTGATTTCAACCTTCATACCTTCTAATAGCTGTTTAAACCAAACAATATTTGAACAGTTTACTGCAACAGCAACATATTCTGCTTCAGCTGTGGATTGAGATGTGCAATTCTGCTTTTTACTAGTCCAGGATACCAATCTTTTTCCAAGAAAAAATGCTCCACCACTTGTACTTTTTCTGTCATCAATGTTTCCTGCCCAATCAGCATCAGTAAACACTTTCAAGTCTAGATTGCCTCCAAATTTATACCACAAACCATATTCTTCAGTTCCTCTTAAGTATCTTAAGATTCTTTTGATTGCCATCATGTGATTTTCCTTAGGTTTTGCTGCGAATCTAGCTACTATACCGACTGCTAAAGCAATATCAGGTCTTGTATGTACTACATACTGCAATTTTCCAATCATAGATCGGTATAGGGTCTGATCAACTTCTTTTGAATCATCATTTTTGGTAAGTTTCAGTCCAGTACACATGGGTGTACCAACTGGTTTTGAATCTTCCATACCAAACTTCTTAAGTATCTCCTTAATGTATTTGGATTGAGTAATGTATATACCATTCTTGCTTTGCTGAATTTGAAGACCAACAAAGAATTTTATTAAACCAAACATAGACATTTCAAATTCTTTGTTCATTTGCTTTGAAAATTCTTTGCACTGATCCTCATTCCCTGTAAATATAGTATCATCCACAAATATTTCTGCCAATACAATTTTGTCATCCGGTCCTTCTTTAATATACAGATTACTGTTATCATTAGCTCTTTTGAAATTAATCTGAATCAAATAGTTATGGAGTCTTTCATACCATGCTCTAGGAGCTTGTTTTAAACCATACAATGCTTTGTGTAACCTGCAGACCATGTCCCTTTTATCTGGATCAACAAAACCTTCAGGTTGTTCAATGTAGACTTCTTCATCAAGAATTCCATTGAGAAATGCAGATTTTATATCCATCTGATATACCTTAAATCCTTTGTGTGCTGCATAAGCAAGTAGAGTTCTTACACCTTCTAATCTTGCAACAGGAGCAAAAGTTTCTCCATAATCTATACCTTCTTCTTGAGAATAACCTTTACATACCAGTCTAGCTTTGTTTCTAGATACTTGACCATCTTCATTCAGCTTATTCCTGAATACCCATTTTGTTCCAATTACATTCTTATCTTTAGGTCTAGGTACAAGAGTCCAAGTTTTGTTCTTTTGTATTTGTTCTAATTCTTCATTCATTGCTTCAATCCAACTTTCATTCTCCAATGCATCTTTGATATTTCTAGGTTCAAAATCAGTAAGCAGACATGTACCTTTTAGCTTGCTTCTTGTCATAGTACCATCTGATTTGTTTCCAATGATTTGGTCTGGTGTATGATGTCTTCTGACATATTTGGCTAGTATAGGTTCCTTGCCTTTTGAATGATTCATGCTATTGTCTTCTAGGATCTCTTCTTCAGGTTGCTCGGGCTCGGTAGATATTTGCTCGGTAACTTCAGGCTGAGACTCGGTCTAAATTTCTTCCTGTGACTCGGTTTGAACTTCTTCCTGTGACTCAGTTTGTGACTCGGTAACTGTGCTCGGCTCGGTAGATGTAGTTTCCTTACTGATAGTTGTGTCTGCCAATGTTTTAGGTTCAATGTAAATGAATCTTCTGTAGTTCTCAGGTTCCCTTTTGCTTTCTTCCTCAGTCTTTTCTGCAAACTCATCAAATTTTACATGTATACTTTCTTTGACTTTGTGAGTAGATAAGTTCAGACATTTGTATGCCTTGCTTTTGCTAGAATATCCTAGGAATATTCCTTCATCACTTTTCACATCAAATTTATTTCTTCTGGATTCTTTTAAGATATAACACTTGCTACCAAATATTTTCATGTAACTTACATTAGGTTTATAGCCATACCATAATTCATAAGGAGTTTTGAATGTGTCTTTCTTCAATTGTACTCGGTTCAAGGTATGAACTGCAGTGCTGATAGCTTCCTTCCAGTACTTTATAGCAATGTTCTTTTCTATCATTAGAGTCCTTGCACAATCCATAATAGATCTGCTTCTTCTTTCTGCTATTCCATTCTGCTCAGGAGTTCTAGGAGCTGATACCTATCTTTTGATTCCTCTTTCAATGCAAAAGTTGTTAAAATCATGGGAGATGAATTCACCACCTCTGTCTGATCTTAAGCATTTCAATCTTTTCCCTGTTTCTTTTTCTACTCTTGCTAAGTACCATTTGAACTTTTCAAATGCTTCTGATTTTTCTCTTAAATACATAACAGTCATCATTCTAGAATAATCATCAACGAAAAGAATAAAGAATTTATCTCCAGTATAGCTTTGTATTCCAATAGGTCCACATAAATCAGTATGCACAATTTCCAAAATTTCTTTAGACTGATAGTTCTTACTCTTGAAACTAGTTTTACTCATTTTGCCAATCTGACAATTCTTACATAGACCAGTGTCAGGTTTCTTCAAAGTAGGAATGCCTCTAACCTTCTTGAATTTGCTTATTTTTATCATGTTATCAAAATTCACATGACATAACCTTTTGTGCCATAGCCAACTTTCTTCTATTTGAGCAATAAAGCATGAATATTCATTGAGATCAAGATAAAATAAGTTACCTTTTGTTTGTTTGCCTGATCCAATGAGTTTTCCTTTTCCATCCAGCAGTCTTGCTTGACCATTCATGAATTCAACTTTGAAACCAGTGTTGATTAGCTGTGCTACACTTAAAAGATTATGTTTTAGTCCTTCAACCCAATAAGCATTATCACATATGAGTTCTTTGGTTAATGAGATTCTTCCTTTTCCTTTTATACAACAAGGTTCATTGTTTCCAAATCTTACATTACCACTATCACAGTCTTCTAGATATTCAAATTTTGTCTTGTCACCAGTCATGTGGTGTGAACATCCGCTGTCTATTATCCATATATCATCTTTGCTTATATGAGAAATAAGTGCCATCTTATCTTCATCATCATCAGATTCATCTTTTATAGCAATAAAGACAATTTCTTCTTCACTATCATCAGAATCTTTAGCCATAAAACATGATTTCTTACCTTTATCCTTGTATGATTTGAAATTCTTTTTGCCATAGTACTTGTGACTTCTCTTTTCTTCTTTGACTTGCTTGTTTGGGCACCTAGCTGCAATATGTCCAATTTCTTCACATGAAAAATAGATTAAAGGAGTTTTACCTTTATATTTACCTTTCCCTCTAGAGTACTTCTTTGCAAGTAATGCTTCTACAATTTCAAGATCACTATCAGAACTTTCTTCTGATTCTTCTTCACCTTCTGACTGAACTTCTTTAATTTTCTTGTTCTTCTTTAATGAAACCTTGGCCTCAAATGCTGATTCAATATTTTTGGAACTAGGAACATAGTTATCATAGTTGTCTAATTCAAAAGCTGTCAATCTTCCAACTAAAGCATCCAAAGTTATATTGTGGTTTGTTTCACATCTTCTTTCTTGAATAGCTGATACTCTTATTGCATAGATAGGGAGTAGTGTTCTGAGTACCTTACTTATAACAGTCTCATCTGAGATTGTTCCTCCAGAAGCTCTAATTGCACTTACACTTGCTTTGATTCTTTCAACATATTTTGCAATGTTTTCATCTTCCTTCATATTCATCTTGTCAAACTGTCCTCTTAAGCTTTCTGCTTTGGCTCTTTTCACATTTGCATCACCACCATATATTTTCTTCAGTGCCACCCACATTTCATATGTAGTAGTGCAGTCTTTAATATCATCAAATTCTTCATAGCTGAGAGCAGATGCAATGTCTATCATCATGGTGTTGTGAGTCTTTTTATCTGCAATGTCTTCAACAGTTAATGCGCCATTAGGAATTGTGTATTCTTCATCAATGTATTTGCATCCTGAATCACCAATGGAAGCCAGATGAAGTCGCATGAGACCTTGCCATGCTGAAAAGTTATCTCTATTGAGCTTTGGAATTTCCCTCTTGTAAGACATCCTGATCTTTAGCTTAGGTCCTTGAAACCCTTCCTGCAAGCACCAAGAGCTCTGATACCAATTGATGGAATATGGATGAAGTGACTGAGAGGGGGGGTGAATCAGTCAACCATAAAAACACTTCACTATTAATTCTTTACAGATCCCTTAGGATATCTTAACAATGTTATCTATTTTAGCACTCGGTAAATAGATTGCAGTAACTTTGAAGATGCAGAAAGTATTAGCAATATTATCTTTAGATATTCATCAGCACATGTATATGATTTGAGAAAGCAATTAAGAACACAAGAGACACAAGATTTAACGTGGAAACCCAATATGGGAAAAACCACCAATGTATCTAGATACTGATTTTCACTTTTTTGAAGTGATGCCCGGTTAGAAGCCAACCCGGTAAAAGGTTACAAAACACACTGTTAGGTGTGACCTTGTTAAAGGATTTAAAACACCCTGCAAGGAGTGGCCTGGTAAGAGGTCTTGAAAACAATTCAATGGAATTGTCACCTTGTTAGAGGATTTACAATATGGTTGTTAAACCAACTCGGTTAAGAGATTTAGAATTCACTGTTACAATGATAAGAAGGTAACAATGAAAAATGACCTGTATAATAATGCAACTGTCTTGCTGATTACAGATCTCTGTTCTGCATAATTCTGATCCTTTCTGATCGAATAAATCTCTGCTGCTCCTCAAGGATATCTGAACATCCTTCACAAATTCGCATATACCTTTCCTTCTTTTCTTCTGTAGATTTTCTGCTGTATGTTATATTTTTCACATTTGACCTTTTATTTATATGATTTGGGATTTGTCAAATCGACATTATTTAGTATAACAGTCGGCTGAATTAAGCAAACTCTATTTGCAAAAGTCCTTCAAGGGCCGACAGTGCTCGGTGACCATAAATTTCTATAATCTTTCGGTGACCGAGGGAACTCGGTAAACATCGACAATCCTTTACCTTTTGATAACCGACTGAACTCGGTAAACACTAACTTTTCTTCGATGACCGAGTGAACTCAGTAAACACTAACTTTTCTTCAATGACCGAGTGAACTCGGTAAACACTAACTTTTCTTCGATGACCGAGTGAACTCGGTAAACACTAACTTTTCTTCGATGACCGAGTGAACTCGGTAAACACTAACTTTTCTTCGATGACCGACTAAACTCGGTAAACACTATCTTTTCTTCGATAACCGAGTGGACTCGGTACGCACTAATATTCCTGTCTGGCAGACCGACTGAGCTCGGTAGGAACTGATTGCTGTGGACTATGACATAGTGTGACATCAAAGACAATACATAATTGAGTAGCAATTTCCTTCAGACAATTGTTTCCAACAGCTTCCATGTCCTCTTGAGTCCTTTGCATAATATGACTAGTCTTTACCTCATTGCAGCTCTACCCAAGGTTTAATGAGACATAAAAAATATCTTCTTGAAGTACAAGTTTGGATTCAGGGGTTTGTTGATAAGATTTTTATTTTACAAGGTGTGGACTAACATCAATCTTTGAGAAAAAAAATCATCTATTATGGAGACAAAATCTTCAATTTTATTAATGAAAGACTATCGCCCTGTCCAAATATTATTGATCTATATAATTATCCATAGAGTTAGTATTGTTGGATTTATAATGGAAAGTTAAGTACTGAGAAGGGAGGGGTGAATCAGTACTATAAAAATTTTTATCAACTATTCTGACCATTTACTGAATTGAAAACTTTGCATGCAGCATCATCAAACATAGAAATCAAAACATGAAAACATAACTCATAAAACAATGATTTTTGGTCTCGTAGAAACCCTTGGTGAGAGGGAAAAAATGCGGTGGGGATGGTACCCACAATCCTTCACTACTACAGTAAAAAGGTTGCTTGATTAGAGCTATAAAATTTAGCTACTTCTAATAGCTTACCCTTTTAGGAGTACAAAAAGACTTATACAGTCTACATTGTTAAAGGATTTTACAATCTCTAATCTAAGAGATGTATCCTGTTAAAGGATTTATAAAATAAGACCTATTAGGGCCTACCCAATGATGGGATTTTATAATTTTTAATATAATATAAATTAGTACAAAATCTATTTGTAGTAATGCATCAACAAATGTTGTTCAAACTCAATGTGCTCAATAACATTTTACGTCATTCTGTACTTCAGTACATTTCAATCACAATTCAACTTCTGTACTCAGTAGCCTCAAATTTGATCCACCTTCACTGTTGTTCTCTAACTACTCTGATACTCGATAGCTTCACTTCAGTATTTCATCACCATCACATCAGCTTCACATTCTTCTCTAACTGCTCATCATCCACTCTCTCTCTGATCTTCATACACTATTCTTTATATACTTGATCTAGAAATGGTGGAAATGTTCTAGATTCTTCTCCTTAAATGATGGTAGAATTGGTTTCATTTCCAATGTATATATTCCATTCATTTTCAATTGGTGGATCTTACCTCGTAATCATGTCCAATCATATATTTTTTACATTTCTAATGTTTACCAAACAATCTCCTTGAAATGAGTAAAACATTTTATGCTCGGTGTCCAAGTTCAATGTATCAGCCATAATCTATTATGTTGGCCTATGTTACTTGGTAACACATTTTTTTCTTTCTCAGTAACATGTTCTCTCATCTCGGTAACTACTATGCACTTCTCAGTGTTTGTCTTGCTATGTTCAGTGCCTATCACTCATTTCCCTTTACCAAAATTGTCTCTTCCTTTATCAACTTCTTTGTTTGCTTTACCGACTGAGTCCTATGAGTCCTTTCACAAATTGACTTTGTCAATGCAATATGACTTTGACAAAACTAATGACAAAAAAATAACTCTTTAGGAGTATCAATCTCCCCTTTGGCATTAGTTTGGCATCTTTGTTAAAAACTTCAAAGTCATCAAAATTTTGTCCTTAATCAAAATTTGCTCAAAATTGTGACCATGTATAAAATCTCATAACTCTCCATAACTACCCCTATGATAATACTTCCTATATATATCCCCCTTTTTTGACAAATATGCCCAAAACAAAATTACTTAGTTGGATCAGGTGGTTGAATCTTATCAAAAATATGTTTATACCTCTTCTTTGCATCATCCAATGATGTCTCCCATGATTCCTTCAATGTTTGGAGTACAATAATTTGTTCACCAATATCTACTACTAATCCAATCAAACTATCCATAGTACTAATGTCGTGGGTATTGACCAATTCCTTGGCCTTGTGTATATGTTTCTGCAGTGATTCAACTTGGGGAATCAAGATTTCTTGCAGTTCAAGGAGTTCCATCCTTATCTGGTTCTCTTCTCTTCTAAATTAATGCTACATTCCCATCAGATGTTTTAGCCTCAAGTAATAGATTTGAAGTGATCCAGGCTGGATTGTAACATTAATCAAATTCTCGGTTAGCTCTTTCTCAACATAATCATCCTTCTTTCTAATCTCCTCACTGAAATTTGATATCAAACAAATCTTATGAAATAATATTATGCAAGTTATTTTCCAATTCTGTGATCAACTCAGAACGTGTCACCTTATCCAACGCAACATTCTTCAATATATCCTCAATAATTTTATGCTCCATTTTATTTTTGTGTACTTGCATTAGGTACTCGGTGGTCTCTATACCAGGTTCTTTTACTTTAATTACCAACTCCTCCTGTTGACTCAAAAGACTGACCTTCTCATTGATATTTGCATCAAGAATAATTTCTTGTAGTATATCCTTGACACTTTCTAACACATCTGTCTTTTGTTTCTTAGCCAACATTTTATCTTGGGCTGCTTTCATTTTTAGTTGATCTCCGAATTCAGATAATTCTTTTGGGATTAGTGAAGAAATGTCTACCATTGGTATAATAATTAGTTGGCTCAAGTCAACTTTGGTTTTTTCATGCTTTCTTTTCTTTGTCTTCTTCTCAACTTGAATTCTTTCACTAGTAGAAAGTTTTGGGGAACATGATGCATTCATTGCATCAGATGTGGTCTTGGTTGTAGTTTCTTCTATTCTTTCTTCTCTTTTCTCTTCTATCTTGTCTTCTTTCTTTTCTTCATGTTTATCTTGTTCCTTCTCTTCTTTTTTTGCTCTTTCCTCTCTTCTTGCTTCTCCTTTTCTTTCTTTGTTTGTTGTTTCTCCTGTAGTCTCGATAGAGGTAACCTACTCAATAGTCTATTCCTTGTTTATCCCACTTTCCTTTGGTTCCTCAGTTTCTTTTTGTTCAGTCTTCTTCTACTGTTCGGTGGACTTATCTTATGAATATGTAGGAATATCTTTGATAACTTCAGAAATGACTTCATGAATCTTAGGAAAATTAGATACTTGTTTTAGCACGGATCTTCATCCATCAACTTAGTAGTAGAAAAATCATCAATTTCCATATACTCAGTGTCCTTATCTTCGGTGTCTATGACATTTTCATCTTGTCTTATTTCTTTGGCAGGGTCCTTGTCTATTATGTCTTCAATTATGAACTCATGTTTTTCTTGTGTTAAGTCAGTAGGATCTGACTTACCTTGGTATACCTGAGTCTCAGTTGACTGGTCTGGAAAGAATATTTTTCTCCATATGTCATCAGTTTCTTTTTGTACTGCTTCCATCTCTCTGACCATGATCCTTAATGATCATCCTTTGACAAGAAATCTATTAGAGTTCTTTTTCAGTGCTTCCTTGATCTTGGGTACTGACAACGCAGATACATTTATTGCTAGGTATGTTTCCCTCATTTTCTTCTTGGATGTCATTGCATACTTCCATCTTGCATCAATTTTGTTATATAAATCATCAAGTAGTCAGTTGCCAATTTCAATAGGTATACTCCTGAATTTATGCAATGTGAAAACAACAACCTCTTCTATCTTTTCTTTTTCTTCATCACTCCTATCATACTTGGCATATTTAATTCCTCCAAACCCTCCATACTTCTTAAGATTCTCTAGAAATTCATCTAAATTTTTTAGTTTTGAGGGCTAGTTCTGCACAACTTTGAATTGACTCAAATCTTTAGACTCAGTATCACCGTCCTCTTGCAATTTTATCTTTCTTCTCGGTCTGGTAGATTGTTTATTTTCCCTTACATAAGTTTTAGGTTTTGGTTTCTCTACCTCAGATTTCCTCTTCTCCCTCGGTGTAGATGTAGACCTTGTCAACGATCTTGTTTCTTTGGGGCTCGATGATTCCTTTTTCACTTTTGGTTTCTTTCCCTTGAATTTAGATGGACCTTCCTCATCTTATTCAATATGGACTCCAAGATTTTTTGATAAATCAATGATCATTCTACATGTTTTCCTTTGAGCCTTAGGTATCAAGATACCTAGTTTTATCTTTTCCTTGACTTCCTCATAAGTTCCATATCTATTTTCTATCTAATCAGCATGTTTATCTAGTAGGGATTTAATTTTTTGTGATGTTGTGTCTATCTCAATCTCATATCCCATCGGTTGTAACTAGATAGCCCTTGGCTCAACATATTTAACAATACATGTGTCAGTATCAACTTCAAAACATATGGTATCTCATTGGTCTTCCACTAACTAGGTGGAATTATGAATTTATTATGCATTCTTGTTTGAAACTTAGTAAAATAGTCATTCATCACAATATCAAATTTATCTCCTAAACTCTGGATGTACTCATTAATCTGATAGATAATCAGTTTCTTCACATTCCAGATTACATTACCGATAGATGGAAAGAATTTTGGGAAGTAGAAAAATATACATACCAATAGAGAACCATACTTCAATGTGTTGGGATTTTCTTTGTGAACTATGTTCATGTTGTCATCAAATTGCTTAAGTAGTATTTCACACAGATCAATCTTCATTTCCTTCTTGAAAAATTTGTATTCTAAGTCAACTGCTCCACATGGTACATTGTCCAATTGAAAAGATTGGAAGATTCGGTATGATATGACATTGCATAAAATTTTTAGTTTAGGATCTTCTACAATTGATAATTTAAGACCTCTTCCATCCCATTTAGCTTGTTTCAATTCACATAACTTATTCTTTTCGGTCTACTTGTTTTCCTTCGGTTTGTCACCGATTGGGTATCCAGTCATGATGTGTAGAACATCCTTAGTGATCTTGACTGGTTGATCTAGCCACATAAACTAATTGTGGACTTGGTTTAACATGATTCTCATCCACTTAGTCTTGAATACACTCGAAATATGTAGGGAATGTATTAAACCATTAGTCTCTAGGTGGATGTGTTCATCCTTCAATTTCCCATTCTCGTACATACTCTGGAAAGATGTATCAATATTAGCTTGACAAATCTCCTCAATTTTGTAGTGGATGAAAGCACAAATATCTTCGATCAAAATGAATCTTGGTGGAATAGATGAGAGAGCTCCCATTTTATTTGGTTTGGCTACTTTTGTGGGTGGAAGCTTGTATTTAGGGTTGACAGGATCAACCTTCTCAACAAAAACAAGATTTTTTACCTTAGGCTCCATTGATTTAAATATATCACTGCTCAGTTGAAGTAGGGTTTCACGTGAAATAACTTGGTCACCCTTTAACAACTCGGGCATACACTAGAAATCAGTCAAATACTTTCAAATATGCATGGACCCGCTTAGAATTGCCTCAACACTCACTCAAATGTTCTTAGATGACGCGACCTTGCAATGCACTCAAATGCTCTTTGAAAATGTTAGGTGAAAATGACTAAAAAAGTGGTCTATTTATACCTTTTCCTCGATTAGGGTTCCCAACGGATAGAATTTTAGCAATTAATATTGTCACCAACTCCCTTTTCAACGATTACTAAACTATACTTTCTTTCATTGAATGAAACAAAATAACGTAGTCTTTCACCGATCAAACATGCAATAGTAACTTCATAATATATGTCCAAATGCATCTAAATATTCTTATATGGATCTTTGCACAAATGTTAGGAATCGATTTATGATTGAAATTTAACTCACAGTTCCTATTCATACCTTCAACCGATTAGGTAAAAATAGGTAAACCCGATCCAGAGGATGAGGTGTCCTTGACTAATCCAAATGATGTTCCATCATCTAGAGACTTCCTTGTCCATATTTTATTCATCTGGTCTCTTATTTATTCAACATTCACTTGTGCTATTTCATTTTTCTTTTCCTCACTTGGAGATTTACCTCAGTACCTACAATATTTGGCTAGGTGACCTACCTTGTGACAATGGAAACATGTCATTCCAGGAGTTCTCTATGATATTGTATTATTTCTATCGTGCATCAATATGCAATTTTCTATTATGTGTCCAAATCTCCCACATGTTGTACATGAAATTATTGTGTTGTAGTCCCATGGTATTATTGAGCCTTTTCAGTTGTTTGTAGTATTGTATTGGTTAGGTACCTATTTGACATTCTTTCTTGGTGACCTGCAATATTAAGACTTATGACCATATCTATTGTAAATATTGTAGTAACAATTGAATTTTGGCTTCCTTGTATTGTTATCAATCCTCGATCTACACTCAAATGCTTGATGTCCATACTTATTGCAATTATAAAAATAACCATCAAATTTAGGAATGCTCGGTGGTTTACCTCTTTTTCTCCCATAAACATTAGTTGTATGACCAAGTTTCCCACAATGATAGAAAATTGGCTTCTTTGTCTTTGGTGGGGTAGCAATTCCTTGGTTAGTTTCTTGGTTTGAGGACTCTCCCTTCTTCGTAGTGCTATTTTTAGCGAACCCAAGTCCATTTGTATCTCTTAGTTGTCTCTGACATCTAATTTGTTCATCCAAAATCCTTAATGTTTCTTCATTCTTTTTTCAGTATTTCATTTGCTTCCTTTTCTGATTTTAGTTCCCTTGTCAATGTTTCAACCTCAGACCTTACTGCTTGATTCTCAAATTCCTTCCTAGCTGTCTCCTTATTTGCATTCTCCAGTTCGTCGGTCATAGCATAATGTGTTTGTGTCATTCTCATGGTCTCATTATCCTTTTCATCTAGGCTTGCATCAAATTGCCTCTTTTCTTATTCTTCCATTCTTTTTGCATCTTCAACTAATCTCTTTGATTCAAGTATTTCACCCATTCTAATACCTTGCACCTCTTGATCTTTCTTTATTAGGTTCAACTGCTTGGTGAGTGCTTTATTATTTTCTATCAGTTCTACAATAGCTATTTTAGATTCATCATTCAAATGCCCTTGAGATGATGACTCAAGTATATCAACATGTTCTTATGTAAATTTCAACTCATCAGATAAATTCTTTCTTACCCTCAATGAATTGTCCAATTTCCTTTTCAGGTCATCAATCATATCATGTGCATTTTTCAATTCAAACTCAAGATTATCAATCTGCTTAGCTTTCTTATGACTTTCCATGGCTATGATCTTTTCACTCTTAGGTGGTTAAATCCTTATCTCAAGAGTCCAAGCTCTGATACTAATTTTTGTATTTATAATGGAAATTTAAGTACTGAGAGGGGAGGGGTGAATCAATACTATAAAAATTTTTATGAACTATTCTGACCATTTACTGAATTAAAAATTTTTCATGTAGAATCATCAAACATAGAAATCAAAATATGAAAAACTAACTCACAAAAAAATGATTTTTGGTCTCACAGAAACCCTTAGTCAGAGGGAAAAACTACATTGGGGATGCTACCCACAATCCTTCACTACTGTAGTAAAAAGGTTTTCTTAGTTGGTGCTACAAAATTTAGTTACTTTTGATAGCTTACCCTTTTAGGAGTACAAAAAGACTTATATAGTCTACCTTGTTAAAGGATTTCACAATCTCTAATCTAAGAGATGTACCTTGTTAAAGGATTTACAAAATAAGACCTATTAGGGGCCTATCCAGTAATGGGATTTTACATTTTTAAATATAATATAAATCAGTACAAAATCTATCTGTAGTAATGCATCAACAAATGGTGTTAAGACTCAATGTGCTCAATAATATTTTACCTCATTCTGTACTTCAATACATTTCAATCACAATTAAGCTTATGTACTCAGTAGTCTCAATTATGATTCACCTTCACTATTCTAGTCTAACTGTTCTTTTACTTGGTAGTTTCACTTCAATATTTCATCACCATCACATTCTTCTCTGACTTCTCATCATCCTCTCTCTCTCTCTCTCTCTTATCTTCATACATTGTTCTTTATATAATTGATCTGGAAGTGGTGGAAATTTTCTAGATTCTTCTCCTTTAATTGTGGTAGCATTGGTTTCATTTCCAATGTATATATTTAAATCATTTTCCATTGGTGGATCTTACCTCGTAATCATGTTCAATCACATTTGTTTACATTTCCAATGTTTTACCAAACAATCTCCTTGAAATCAGTAAAACATTTTATGCCCGGTGTCCAAGTTCAATGTATCTTCCATAATCTATTATGTTAGCCTGTGTTACTCAATAACACATTTTGTTCTTTCTCAGTAACATGTGCTCTCAGCTTGGTAACTACTATGCACTTCTCGGTGCCTATCTTTCTCTACTCGATGCCTATCACTCATTTTCCTTTACCAAAATTGTCTCTTCCTTTACTGAATTCTCTATTTGCTTTAATGGATGAGTCCTATGACCCCTTCTTCTTTTACCGATTGAATTTGACAATGTAATATGAATTTGACAAAACTAATGACAACAAAATAACTCTTTAGGAGTATCAAGTATGGGAACATTATCTTCATTTTCATTGATATAATCAGGAAGTTCAACAAATAAATTAGTCACTATCTCGTCATCAAGAACATGTTGTTCAACATACCTAGCCTCTTCTACCTTTGGAAAAAAATCTATTTATCATTCTTAGTATCTTGCACAGTCATAACATCATGTAAAGGATTTATCTTCAAATCTTCAAATCTTTCCTCCCTCTGTTCTACAACTTGAGAAATCAAAATATCATTGGGTTCTTGAGGTTGCACTATGTTTGGGGAAGGCTCCTCTTGAGGTTTTAAACCTTGAATGGGTTCCTCATAAGGATTTAGTTACTCAAGAATAGGATCTTGTACTATAATAGGCTCTCCAAAACTTGAGAAAACAAATACTTGAGACTCTTTATTTACAAGCTCTTGAAATGAGGGATCACTCCGAAAAATTGGAAATCAAGTTTGGGAGATTTAGGTGACTCAACTTGCAAGAAAATTGGAATCTTGTCTTTGGAAGCCTCTTGTTTGGAAAGTTTTAACTTCATCTTTGTATCTTTTACTACAATCTTTCATTCTATATTCTCTTCAATCTGCCTCTTTTGCATCTCATATTGTTGTTCTTTTGCTAGCAATACTTGTCTCCTTGGAAAAATCTAAATATTTTGTGTTTGTGGAGTCAAAACATGGCCTTGTGTACTTGTAATTGGTTGTATCTCAATAAATAATGGTATTGGAGGCCTTGGGGCTATACTTCCAGCTTTAATTAGGCATTATTCTAAAGTAGTTATGGATATTTAATTGTCTTGTGCATACCAATGTTATCATATTACTATCAAATTGTAACAACACTTGATGAATAAAATGATACTTTAATTTTCTCCATTCGAGTTAAGATTTTGGAAGAATCATCCAAGGGGGTCCAATTGGTGAGAATTCCACTCGTTTGGTTAAGTAGTAACATTTTTATTCAGTAATTAGTTTCAGTTTTAGCAACTGACTGTTTCTGTAGCCATTGGAACTATGTTCTGTGACTATTCTTGTAACCATTGAAACTTTGTTCTGTGACTATTCCTACAACCATTTGAACTCTGTTCCATGCCTATTCTTGTAGCCATTAGAACTCTATTATGTGATTGTTCCTGAAACCATTAGAGCTCTATTTTGTGAGTGTTCCTACAACCATTGGAACTCTATCTTGTGATTATTACTGGAGCCATTGGAACTCTGTGTTGTGACTGTTCCTGCAACCAAGGCAGAACATAGTAACTTCATTCTTTTTTTCTAAGAACCACATTTCTGTTATCTATTTCAGTCTAGATTAGTTATTGATTCATATGATATGATAATGATTAAGCCATTGGATCTTCCTAGTTTGTACCTTTCTCATATATTATTCTCACTGAATCTTGAAAGCAAAAGTATGGAGTCACCAGGTATGAGTTTATTTACCTCTTGAAGGCTAAAAACACTATTTTTCATACCAAAACAATAATATAAATGAAGTTATTTTGAACTGAGAAGAAGTTTAGGGTCCCATCAAGTATGCATATCATTTATAATATTGTATGTATTAATAATAATAAAATATTTATTAGGTGATAAATTAAACCATCACTTAAATATTTTATACTTAAAGTTCATATGAAAAATTAATAATAAAAAGAACTAAAATCCATGGGGCACGTAGTGAAAAGACTATATTATTTTAAAGTTAAAGGAAAAAAAACCTTTTAGCAACTGACCACATTAGGGAGCAAGGGGAATGGCCTAAGAACACCTAAACATGAACATGGAGCGGGCGGGTGGAACAAGGAGTGAGAAAGGAGGAATTAAAATTTCAAATGTGGTGAGAAAGGGGAATGGCGGATTTGATGCTGGTCCTTTGGGGGGTGATGGTCAACTGGAGGACACAAATGCAAATGAAACTCAAGGTAAGATTCTTGATGTCGGGCTTGGGACAGGAGACTCGAGAGGGGGAGCTATGAAGGGGCCATGTGATCAGAATAGGACAAAATTTGATGTTTCTGGCAAAAGTTGGTCAGGCCTTTTTGGCGTAAAACCTACGGGTAAGTCCTCTCTCCCACCTGTGAAAATCTTATCCAAAACTGTGGAGGGAACTTTTTCTATCTCCATTCTGGATCAAATAATAGATGTTAATATATCTTGAATGGCTAACTCCCTTGTGGGGAGATTCCTGGGATCTCATCCTAATATCGAGGTGGTTAGGGCTTTTGTTAAAAAGAAATGGGTTTTGAAAGGCCAAGTGGAGGTGGTTTCTCTTCCCAAAGGGTGCCTGGTTTTTTCCTTTTCATGTTTGGAGGATTTAAGGTTTATTCTATGTAATGGACCATGGATGATAGGAAAGCATTCTATGATTCTACATAAATGGTGTCCTAATCTGGATATGCAAGAAGATCTTAATGTGTAGGGGCCAGTCTGGGTGACTCTTTCGGGCCTGCCTCTTGAGTTTTGGATGGAAGACATCTTTAAGGGCATTGAAAATGTCTTTGGGGAACTCCTTTCTATGGATCTTGTCACGGTCTCTAGAAGGCGCCTTACGTATGCGAGGATTTGTGTTGGAGTGCAGCAAGGAGTGGATATGCTAGAATCTATCACTCTTGAATCCAAACTTGGATCATGGATCCAGAAGATAGAGTATGAATCAACCCCCTTTTCTTGTTTTCATTGCAAGAAAACAAGCCACTGGGTGAAACAATGCCCAAAGAAATTACCCCAAAAGAAAAAAATGAAAAAGATATGGGTAAAGAAGGCTATGGCTGGAACAAACTCTATTGGGGGTAGTATTAATGGGAAGAAAGAAGGAAAGATGGATGGGAAGGATATGCCTATTGAAGGATGTGACATTTCTCACTTAGATACTGAACAAAAATTAGGGGGTAGTACCAAAATTTTAAAGGAATCCATTACTAAAAGCTCTGATGAATCCTTTGTTGAAGATATCCAGAGTAGGCCTTTGGGGGTAAAAGAGGGTAATGATAACTTCGATGCTTTCTTGTTCGCACAAGAGATGTCGAGAGGTTATGGCTTCTCAATACCCTCTTAGAGTATGGTAATTTGGCAAGATGCCCAAGTCTGTCTGATTCTAGGATGCTCAGAGGATAAGATTTAGAAGATCTTTGATACTCCAGGGGGTCCTAACAAGCAATCACCAGGCCCATCTAAATCTACTAAGTGGGGTGATGAGGTGGATATAACAGAGGCCCTTTTGGGATTTGAAGAACTGAATGAAGAGGGATGGTCCAAAGTGGAGAAGAAAAAGACAATTAAAAATGTTAAGAAATTTAAAGATGGAGGGTAGATGAAGCATGTTTCCTCAACCCTTAGAAGCACTAGAAGCACTAAGACTGGAGATGTGGGGCTCCCCATGTTTCCCCAGGAAGACCCTCGAACCAAAAAAAGTGAGCTTTTGAGACCAGTAAGAGCTTAGCAGATGGTAGTCAAAAAACCATCCTAGAGTCTGGCCCATTCCTTAAACAATGAAGTTTATCTCTTGGAATGTGAGAGGATTAAATAATCCTCATAAGCAAGCCATGGTCAAAAACATGATCAGAGACAATAAGCCTGATATTGTTCTTTTACAGGAGACTAAGATGTCTAAGGATAAAGTTGAGAAAATCCAATTTTTTAGTAATGGTCTATCCCATGGAAGTGATGCGGAAGGGGCCTTTGGGGGTATTGTGACTAGCTGGAACTGTATTTTCATTAAAGGGGAAGTTTTATCTTCTGGTAATAATGTGACTAACATTAGATTCTGGCATATTAAAGATGGCACCTCTTGAGTTTTGACTAATATTTATGCTCCGAATACCAGGTGGGGGAGGAAATCTTTCTGGAGAGAAGTTTCTAGTTTTAGGAGAGATTTTTATAATGAGGATTGGATCATTATGGGGGACTTCAATACTCCTTTGAAGGAGAATGAGAAATTTGGGGGTGGCCAACCCAATCTGGACAGCAGAACTGATCTTATGGAGTTTATTGATAGTCAAGAGTTACATGACTTAGATTTGCAGGGAATTAACTATAC
Organism: Chamaecyparis obtusa; assembly: GCA_027943335.1. Lineage (NCBI taxonomy): Eukaryota > Viridiplantae > Streptophyta > Pinopsida > Cupressales > Cupressaceae > Chamaecyparis > Chamaecyparis obtusa. The sequence goes on from BSBK01001988.1 coordinate 665,689, forward strand.
TTGGACCAATAGGAGAGAGGGAAATGAGCTTATTTAGGTCAGACTTGACAGAGCGCTTGTTAGCGGCAACTAGTTCAATCATTATTCTTGCTCCTTATCTGCTTATATCAGAGCTCATTTTGACCACTACCCGATAACCATTAGAGCTGATTTCAATGGCCTAAAAAGGAACTTTCCTTTTCACTTTGAGAAAATGTGGACAATCCACCCTAACCTAGAAAAATTGATTGAGGAGTGGTGGAGTATCCGGATTGAAGGAACGACAATGTTCAAAGTTGCTAAGAAAATGAAAAATGTGAAGGACAACATAAAGAAATGGAATAAAGAAACTTTTGGAAATATTTTTAACAACAAAAAGAAATTTTTTGAAGAATTAAAGGAGATCCAGGACAACATTCAAAAAAATGGGTATAGTTTTCATACAAAAAATGAGGAAGATACTAAACTAATTGAATATCATGATATCATCTCAAAAGAAGAATGCTTTTGGAGGCAAAGGTCTAGAAAGAATTTCTTAAAGGAAGGGGATAGGAATTCTAAATACTTCTTCATGACCACAGTGAAACAAAGAATGGGCAACAAAATCTCTAGACTGAAGGTCGATGGAACCATAAGTGAGAAGGAGGAGGATTTTAGAAGTGAGGCCAATAACTTCTTTGGAGAGCTCTTAAAGAAAGCTGAGAACCTGGATATGGAGTGCCAAGAAGAGTTGTTGGATGGTATTCCCAGTATTTTGAATGTTGATCACAATAGAGCTATTACTGCTATACCTTCTATGGATGAGATTCAAAAGGCCGTGTTTTTCCTTTGAAGGAGATAAAGCCCCTGGTCCAAATGGTTATCCTCTTTTCTTCTTTCAAAAGTATTGGAGGATTTTGAAAAATGATGTTACTAATGCTGTTAAGGAAATTTTTGGGACTAGAAGGATCCTCAAGGAACTGAATGGAACCTTTATTGCTTTGATCCCAAATAAAATTGGGACTGATAGTTTGGACCAGTTCAGACCTATCAGTTTATGCAATTCGGTGTATAAGATTATTTGTAAAGTCCTAACTTCCATAATTCTCTCTTTTCTTCCTTCTATTATCTCTGGACAGCAGAATGGGTTTGTCCCTAGAAGGCAGATCATGGATTCAATCATCTCGGTCCATGAAAATATACACTCTCTAGCCATGTCTAAGAAGGAAGGTTTTTTACTAAAACTTGACCTATCCAAAGCTTATGACAGGGTTGACTGGGATTTTTTGATGGCTACTCTAGAGGCTTTTGGTTTCAATAAAACATGTAGAGATCTAATCCACTATTTGGTCTCCTCTGCCACCTTCTCTATTCTTGTGAATGGCTCTCCTACTCCTTTCTTCAAATCTTCTAGAGGTCTTAGGTAGGGGGACCCCCTATCTCCTATTATTTTTATTATCTTGGCGAAATGTTTGGGAAGACACATTGGTAGATTGGTTAACAGAGGTGAATTCAGGGGTTTGAGACCTTCCTCCAAGGACCTGATTTGCTCACATCAATAGTTTGTGTATGATTCCATAATAATGGGTGAAGCATCTATTAAAAATGGAAAAGACATTAAAAAGGCCCTTGACAACTATGTTGGAGCTACGGGCCAAAGCATTAATTAGAATATGAGCTCTTTATTCTTCATTAATGTGCCTGAAAAAAGACAAGAAAGATTAAAAAGAATTTTGGGTTGTGAGGTGGATTGTCTCCCAGGGTCCTATCTTGGCTTACCTCTATGCCTTACTCCTTCAAACTCTTTTTGGTGGGATATGATTGATAAATTTCACAAAAGTCTTGCTAGTTGGAAGGGTATTCTTCTTAGCTAGGCTGGCAAGATTGTTGTTCTCAAAGATACCCTTGAAAGTATTCCTCTATATGCCTTGAGCCTTTTCAAAATACCTAAGAAGTTTTATGAAAGTATAGAGAAAATCCAAAAGAACTTTCTTTGGTCCGGAGTCGAGAAAAAGAAAAGAATGGCTCTTATTGCTTGGGAGAAGGTTTGCAAACTGACAAGGAAAGGGGCTCTTGGTCTTCACATTATTAGAAGTATAAATGAGTTTCTTATGGCTAAACTCCTTTGGAGAATGTTCAAGAACTCTAGAGAATGGAGCACTATATGGCACAACAAATATAATAGGGATAGCTATGACTTCAATAATTTCTTAAACTCTGATTCTATCCAAGGTGGATCATGTATTTGGGGCAATGCTTTAAGAAGAAAAGATATGATAAAGAAGGGATTCAAATGGAAGGTTGGTAATGGAAAGAAAATTCTCTTCTGGGATGACACATGGCTGCTTGATAAACCCCTTAAGGAGGTACCTATTTGGAATGAATTGCTTATCCTTTGCAAATAGATTTTGGGCATTCATGTGGAGGACTATTGGGGAGGGGACAAATGGACTGATCTGGCCAGGATTGATCCTTCTCTTAGGAGTTTGAATAACCTTTTGAATGTTGTGGTTATTATTGATGAAGAGGATACCCTAATTTGGAGACATAATGCTAATGGCCTATTCTCGGTCTCCTCTCTATACGTGCATAACTTTGAAGATAGTCCTAAAACATGTTGGGCTAAAGCTTGGTTCAAGGGATTAACTCCTAAAATTAATGTTTTCTTTTGGATCTTATTGCAGGATAAAGTTCTTACAATTGACAATATGAGGAAAAGAGGCCTTGTTCTTACTAATAAATGCTGTCTTTGCAAAAAAGATGAGGAGAATATCAATCATATGACCATCCAGTGCTCTTTTGCTAGGCAAATATGGGAAAAATTCTTTGATATGATGAATCTGGAGTGGGTGTTCCCTCAAGACTTTCAGGAGTTGTTTACTTGTTGGAAGCCACCGACTAAAAATAATTTCCTAATATCTTTTTGGAATTTCTTCCTTCGCTTCTTGTGTTGGGCGGTTTGGAAAGAAAGGAATGACATGATTTTTAGGAACAAGGAGTCCAATTGGGATAGTATTTTCCACAAGATCAAGAGAGCTCTGTTGGAGAATTTGGGTTGATTAAGATTTATCAAGACCCGAAGGATGATTGGGAGGCTAAAGTATATAAGAATTGGAAGTTTGAAGGAAGGAAGGCTCAAGATACCAAAAGAAATCTAAGAAGAGAGGCTAGGTGGGACTACCCCCCTAATGGTTGGGTTAAAGTCAATTTTGATGGTACCTCTAAAGGCAACCCTGGAACTACTAGCTATGGTATGGTTATTAGAGATGAGTATGGGAATTACAAAGGGGATTTGGCCATTCCTATAGGTTTTAACACCAATCAGGTGGCGGAGGCTAATGCGGCTCTTCATGGGGTGCTATTAGCCAAAAGGAAGGGTTATACTAAAATCTGGATTGAAGGGGATTCCCTAAATATTGTTAATTTCTTGAAGAATACCATGATCCCCTCGTGGACCATAGCCAATGTTATTAGCAAAGCTAAAAAAATTATTGAGTCCTTTGAAATGTGCATGATAACCCACATTTTTAGGGAGGCCAACTTGGTGGCTGACTAGGCAGCGAATGTGGCTTGTAAAAGCCAGATGGAAATTAAGTGGAAAGATGGTTTTGATCTCCCTTGTGAAGGGTCATTATTAATTAATAAGGAGTGGATGATTAGTAAGCAACATGTTTTGAATGAAGGGTTTATTAATGAGTATTGAGTGTAGTAATCTGTGTGACGATCATGAAGGATAGTGGGTTGATTTCAAGATAATTATTGGGATCCTTTGGCATGATTTGTGGGTTCTATAGAAAATCAAAAGGTTTTATTACAATCTGAAGGCTAACTTGTAGAGTGTTGGGAATTATTTGGAGAAGGGATCTCTGTTCTCTTACTTTGCTATGGGAGGAAGGAAGAGGAGGTGCGAGCCAGTGAGCTATAGTGATTGGAAACAGAACAAGGAAATATGGAAGATTGTTGAGGATGGGGGTTTGGTGGCTTATATGGAGAGACTGCATGGAGGGAAAGTTGCTGTGACCAGAAATTTCATCAAAACTTGGAATAAGGGGAGTGTTTTGGTTGGTACGCAAAATATGGAGGTGACTGAGGAAGTGATAGATGAAGCAACTGGCTTGATGACTGAGGGCATCAACTTCTACAGGGATAGGAAGATTTCAGACAAAGCTTTGGAGGCATTTGCACCCACGGAGCAGGAGAGGAATCGAATGGTTAAGGTGGATAAATCATACTTTGATCCTAAGTGTATTTCTAGGCCTTGGTGCCTTGTTTTATTTGTTATTATTGGCTATATTACCCTAGATGGCCATTATACTAAAATATACAACCATCATCTTATCCTTCTGAACCACTTTAGGCATGGGGTAAAAATAAATTTTCCTTTTTACTTGCTGAGATCTTTGAGTGCCTCTATCCTCCACTGGTAAAGGGACCCAGAGGGTGATCATGCTTTCCATGAAGGGCTCATGGTCCTCATCTTTGAGGTTTTGAAATCAAAGAAGGTGGAAAGACCCCAGCTTAATAGAAAAGCCCTTGAAGATTATGACACTGATGGGAAGGATTTTGAGGAGCCTTTTATGGAGGACACGGAAGAGGAAGAGGGGGACTCTGAGGATTTTTTGGAGTCCATCCCAAAGAGAAATAAAAAGAAAAGGAAGGTGGAGGAGTCGACCACATATATGGATGTTGAGGATGAAGCGAGCAGGGAGGAAAGTTCTAAGAAACAGGGAAAAAAAAGAATGGAGCCCATTGGCAAATGTACCAGAGCCAAAAAAGAGAAGAAGAAAGTTGCAAAAAGGGTTAATATTTCCTTTGATGAGGGCTCTTCCTCTCAGGAAAAGAGTAATCAAGATGACCGAGTGGACACCAACCCTGCTGTGGAGGAGAGTGTGGAAACTGAAAAAAATGTGTGGGTTGAGGAGAATATCTTGCACGAGGTCACTCAGGCTGTCAATAACATTGGGAAAGATGGGTACGAGAAGGATAAGGTTAACATGGAGAAGGAGAATGTGGAGAGCTCTAAGGAGAAAAAAAAGGATGGGAATAAGGGTTTTAAGAATATGGAGGGAGGGAATATGGATTTTGAAAATCTGGGATGTTTGGCTTTTTTGACTACCCTCAGTATTATGAAGAATGACATCACTGCGATGAAGACCCACATTCACCAGTTGCAAAAAGAGACAGAGGTTCTTAAAAGGATGCACCTAGAGGAGAAAATGATGGGCCAGATAATTGATGAGGTCACTGAAACTGTCACCAGGGCTGAGGGTCTTGCTGTTTTCAATGACAGAATTACTGCCATGGAGGTCAAATTTGAAAATAGTAACGGTATGACAAGAAAAATTGAAATTATGGAAAAGAGAATTGATAAGCTGGAGAAGACCATGGGGAATATTTCTGAGTAGAGCTATGCTATCCTAAAAGCATCAAATGAGCATGTGAAGATCTTGGTGGACAAGCTCGACAATGGGAAAGGAAACCATGAGGTTATGGACACTAAAGACACTAAAGATGATCAGGGCCCTAGCAGGCGTACGAGGTCCAGGTTCAAGAAGATGGAGGATGGAAACAAGAATGACATGGATGATCTGAAGTTGTCTGCTGCAAACATGTAGATTCTTGCTGATCAGGCAGCAGAACTGATGAAATGTGTTTAGACAACAACTTGCTGTCTTGCTTTCCTTTTGCTGTCCTTTGTCTTTTGGCTGTTCTTTTTGTTTAAGGACTAGTTTGTGTGGTGTTTTTTGGTGTTGTTGCACTTGTACTACTGGTGCTTAAATGCCTATTCTATTCTCCTATTGTAAAAGGTTTCGGGTCCTTTCAAAACCTATTTTTACGTAATCAAAACTGACCACATTAGGGTAAAAAACCTAAACTTGCGCAACCTTTTCTCATTTTTTATTTTTTATTTTACTGTGTGTTGAACATCACCAAGGATGGAGTAGGGTTTTTTGGTTATTGAAAGGTGTTTCTTTATGATTCCATGAATATTTTCTTACATCTTTAGACCATGGCACTATAGGTACTCGGGATTTATCTCTAGAAAAACAAGGAGAATAATCTTTATTTCTTTGTGTATTTGGTATTTATAGCCATGTCTTTTATTTGATATTCTATAAATATGAAAGGTTTTGTCCATTCATTTTCTCCATGGTCAAGATTGAGGGTTTTCTTGTAAGAAATACTTGAAGCACTTGTATCTCATGTAAAAAATAATAAAAATATCCTTCTATATATTTCCACTTGGTGTTTACTTAGGTTTTCCTATAACTTCTTTTGATGGAAACCCATACATACATGTTGTAGCATTCTATATTGAAAAACCTCTATAATCTATGGCTCATGATGTTTATTTAATTCTTGACAAGGGTTTTCATTCCTTGTTCTGTAGATTCTATCTTTATATGACATTTGAAAAAGTGGAAAAAATGTTTGATCCTCCCATTTTTTTTATCATGAAATGTTTTGATCATCATCTCTAGGACTATTATTTTTGCAGTAACATGATAAAAAAAAACTATCACCCTTTATATTTGTTGATTTCTATTCTCAATTTTATTTCTTCATTGCATTTTTTACTTTGATAGAGAACTTGTGGTGTAGTCACTGATGGAGGGACGTCAAAGAGATAAGTCCAATCATGCAACACAAGTAGATTATAGAGAAAAAAAAACAAGAGTATACATAGAGGATAAGAAAGATCGATATTTATTTAGTGGAAATTAGTTACATTTGGTCAGCAACATACATGCCTTTATACATGTCAAGCTACAACTGGCCTACTTGATTACAATCTTCAGTCCTGATCTTAGAAACAATCTTAAGATCATGTATTATTCTTCCTGAGAGCTACTACTAGAGATGAATTACATTACCTAAATATCCATCGTGACACGTAGATCGGCTAAAAACAAAGAAAATTCCCCCAAAATAGGGAAACGTAAAGAAACAAAATAGGACAGGTCCTAAATCATAAGGAAATCGATCCATAAACTATGCAATCCATAGAAAACCCATACTTAGGTCCACTCAAGATCTAAGAAAAAATATGTATGTTCCTATGAGCATTGCAAGTCGTAGATATCCATTGCAAGAATATTGGAATTCATCAATAGGTTGCAAACTAGCAAGAACACACTACCCGAGAGAGAATAATTTTAACTTGTCTAATGAAGATCCAAATGAGATGCAAACATAGATGCATGATCCATAATAGGCCTTGAATAAAATATGATCATTGCATAAGCTGAATTGAACATAAGGTGATTCACCAACTTGATCTCTTAGATTGTAAATAAGAACAATACTAAACATAAATAGTTTTGGGTGATGCAAGATTGCTCCAAACCCAAGATGCTCTTGCATCAAACACTTGGGATTATTAAGAAAGAGAGTCTTTCACTTTTCTACATGAGAAGAGTCAAAATGATCCAACTTTTCTTGAGAAATCCATGATGAATCTTCTGCTAGTTTGTCTTTCCACTTCACCAAGTACTCCATATACTCTTTACCTCTTGTACTCCTTCCAACTCTACTATATAGAATCATCTCTATTTCTTCCATTTTATTCTTTGGATACAGTTGTTTCACTTCTAATCCATCCTCCAAATTCAAATTGGTCTCATGATACTCATACATGTCTGCAATGTTAAATATATGTGATATATCCATATCTTCAGGCAACTCAACTTCAAAAGTATTTCTTGAATCAAATTTCCTCAAGATCCTACAAGGTCAAAACTTCCTCATCCTCAATTTTCTATAGGCTCCAACTGAAAATATCCCTTTCTTTAAATGAACCATAACTTCATCTCCCACTAAAAAATCCTTATGTCTTCTGCTCCTATCTACATCTTCCTTATATTTTTGATTACTTTTCCCCAAATGATACTTAATCTCCTCATGTAATGATTTCATAAGATATGAATATTCCTTTGTTGCAGCACTCATTTTCTCCTCATGAGTAATATCTCTTGATCATAAAATCCCTAAGGAATTACACCAGTGATAATTTCAAATGATATTTTTCATGTTCTCTTATTCACTAAATTATTATAGGTGAATTCTTCTTGTGATGAAACCAAATTCCAATTACCAGGTTTATCCCCCACCAAGCTCCTCAACAAATTCCCTAAACTCCTATTCAAAACATCTGTCTATCCATCAACTTGTGGATGAAAAGTATAACTATACTTCAAATCAATATTCAACTTCCTCCAAAGTATCCTCCAAAAATATCCCACAAATTTTCTATCCCTATCCGAAACTATACTCCTTGGTAACCCATGCAATCTCACAATATCGTTAAAGAATAAGTCTACTACATGCATTGCATCTGAAGTCTTCTTACAAGGAATGAAATGTGACATTTTAGAAAATCTATCTAACACCAAAAATATATAATCATTAACCCTTTTTGTTTTAGGCAATCCCAAAACAAAATTCATGGCAATGTCCTCCCAAGGTCTACTAGGTATAGGTAAAGTTGTATACAAGCCCGCATTCTGACTACTTCCCTTCACCACTTGAAAAAATCTATAATTCTAAACAAATTTATGAAAATCCTTGTAAATTTTGGGTCAATAATACTTCTCATTTACCAAACTCACTATCTTATCAATACCAAAATGTCATGCAAGTCCTCCACTCTTCTTATCCATGATCAAATTATCCCTCATAGATCTTGTAGGTATGCACAATTAAATCCCTTTGAACAACATATCATACTAAACAAAATAATCCAACCACTTGTTTTGGTCAGTTACAATAGGTTGTTAATCTCTATTGAGCATTCAGGGTTGTCATTAGTATCAAAGGTTGTTAGACAGGTCAGTCGGTCACTTATATTGAGATAGTCAGTAACTAGAACCAAGATAGAGCAGTCGGTAAAACCCTTTGCATCGAGCATCACACAGTTAACTGAGCACTAGCATCATTGACACTGACAGTTAGTAAACACCGAGCATCGCTGTATACACCGAGCAGATTATACAATGTTTACCGATGATCATAGAAAATGGTATAGTAATCAGAAATGGCACATTATTCTATGCAGACGGTTACAACAGATTGTAAAATGGTTTACCAAGATCAAGGAGCATTTATTGTAAAATATATTCATTAAATGCAATGATTATCTTATTTGTATTAGTTGATCTAGGTTATTTTGCACCGTAGATCTTAGGGTTATGATTATTCTTTGTAACCTAATTTTTGCTTAAGCGGCAAAATAGAACACTATATATTGTATATGTTCACACCATTTTATGGGGTTGTTGAACTGATATATATGAATCATGGAGCACTTGAAGAAATTGCGTATCTTCAAGACAATTAGTTTACTGAGAAGAACAAAGCACATAGGATTTCAGATTGAGCAGAATCAGAAAAGGCTACCGAGCATAACAGAGTAGAGAATCATCATAGATAAGGTGATATTTTGATGAGCATTTATAGATCTATTTCAGATAATTGAGTTGTCAACTAGTAGATATTTACCTATTACTTTCTGACAATTGTGATAGAGTTTTTTTATAAATCTCTTAATAGAGTAGACTTAACAGTCTTTGTATAAATCTCTTAACAGAGTACACACTTCATTTAGTGTTGTTAAATCCTATAACTAGGTAGATCTAGCTGATCTAATATGTTACTCCTAAGAGGGTAAGATCACTAGAAGTGATCAAAACTTGTAGCCTTAACAGACAAACTTTTTCTATCTGCAGTAGTGAAGAATTTGTGGGTGTCATCCCCACCGCAATTTTTACCTTCTAACAAGGGTTTCTGCATTACCAAAATACTTGTGTTATGTGATTGTCATATTGATTTCATGTTGTTTACTTTCTGAAGTTAACTAGATGATTGATTTATGCAATTATGTTCAAGTTATTTTGATCGGTTATTACAGTATTCAGTTATAGATTAGAAAGGTGTTACAAGTTAAGTTTTTGAGGGCACTGATTCACCCCTCCCCTCTCAGTACCTATCTCTCCTAATTCTAACATAGGTTCCTTACAAAGTTTCCATGGTTTTGCAAAATTAGGATCTTCTGCATACACAGTTTTCAATTCATCAAATCCAAGCACTTCTACTCTCGTCTCTGTCAGCAAATTTCTTCTCCTACTCAATGCATGAACCACCTTGTTTGACTATCCACTTCTATGTTTCAACATAAAAGTATAACTTTGCAAGAACTTGACCCATTTCATATGTCTTTGATTCAACTTACCTTGACTAATCAAATACTACAAAGCTTTGTGATTAGTATACAAAAAAAATTCCTCAGGCAATAGGTAATGTCTCTATTTCTTCAAATCTTGAACTATGGCATAAAACTCCTAATCATAAACTAAATACTTCCTCTTGGAATCATTCAAATTCTCACTATAAAAAGAAAAAAGGTCTACCTTCTTGACTCAATACAACTCCAATTGCATTTCCAATTGCATCACAATCAACTTGAAATACCTTGTTAAAATTTGGTAAATCCAATACTGGTTGTTCACTAACTTTCTACTTCAACAATTAAAAAGTCTTATTTGCTTCATGCTTCCACTTGACATTTGTCTGATCCCCTCTCATTTTTTCTGTCATAGGATTGAAAACTAAGCTGAAATTGCTAATAAAATTCTCGTAAAAACTAGAAAATCCATGAAATGATTTGACTTCCCCAACATTCTTAGTCGTAGGCCATTCCAAAATTTATTTTATCTTCTTCAGATCCATCTTTAATCTTTCAGTTGAAATAAAAAATCCAAGATACACTATTTCCTCTTTCATGAAAGTACATTTCTTCACATTAATCAACAAATTCTCTTCCTTCAACCTCTGTAATACCTGTCTCAGATGCGAAAATTTTTCTTCTTTATTCTTACTAAAAATTAGAATATCATCCTAGTACACAATCATAAATTTACCTAAGAGCTTCTTCAACACTTCATTCATTATCTTTATGAAAGTAATAGGTGCATTAGTTAGACCAAAAGTGTTTACTAAACACTCATACAAACCCTTATTAGTCTTAAAAGTAGTATTTCATTCATCCCCTTCTCTGATTTTGATTTGGTGATACCCACTCTTCAAGTCAATCTTAGTAAAATACCTTGCTCTGCTAAAAAAATCCATTATGCCATCCATTCTAGGAAAATGAAATATGTACTTCACTGCTATCTTATTAATAGCTCTGGAATCAGTGCACTTTCTCCATTCTCTATTCTTCATTCTTATTGGGTGCTAGTACTGTAGGTACTGCATAAGGACTTAAAATTTCTTTGATCAAACGCTTCTGTAATCATTCTTGCACTTGTCTATTCAACTCCTCATTTTCTATCAGTGTTATTCTATGTCATGTTTTATTTGGTAAACTAGCTCTGTGAATTAGGTCCATGCAATAAATGATACTCCTAATAGGTGGTAATCCATCAGGTACATTATCTAAAATGATATATTCTACTTTCTTTTCTCGATAATTTTAACTCCAAATTATGTCAGTAAATCCCTTATCTCTGTTGGTTTCTCATTCACCGTTGCTATATCAGATTTCTTAGGAATCAAAGCATAACACATACTCTATCTTTTTAAATATTCTAAGAATTTCCTCTTTCCAACCAATAAAACTCTTAATGTAGTACATCTCTCACTCTTAGGATCTTCTACCAAAGGAAACCAAACTTTCTTCATCCCATTTTCTATTATAGAATACCTATTTAGTCTACCATCATGTATTTGTTAGAATGATTTAGAATAAATGAGAGGGGGGGGGATTAGTTATCCTCAGGTCCAGATGTACCAATTAAACTTTTTAGTACTTCAACAACTTCAGATCTAATAAGAAATTCAACTCAATCTCTATAGCATATTGTATACACCTAAAAATGGCTTCATTAATTAATTAAATATTTATTATTTAATTATTATTGATTTGATAAATTAATTAAATATTTATTATTTAATTAATATTTTTTTCCTCTATTTATTAAGTAAATTATTCAATTTATTTAATAAATTCACTATAGTCTAATTCTATATCCTAAGTCTTCTAAATAGTCTATTAAAAGTGATTTAATTAAATACACAATCACCTAAATATGACTAAATCCCCTAGTCCACTTCATCCACCTAGTCACCTGACACATCACCTTGGCTAAGATAAATAATTATTATTAATTATTTATTCATATTTATCCTCACCCACACATGTCCTATTCTTAAGGGCTATGTGGCCTCATATGACTTGGTCTCATGACCACATGTCCTCTCAACAACCAAGTCAAGAGACCTTCCCTATTCCTAAGGGGCTTCTCAAGCCACCTCTAAGGGTCAAAGGTGACTCATGGGACACTTGTACAAAGAGTCCTCATGAGGAAAAGGTCTCTCCCCCTTTCTCTCTTTGGTCTTTGTGAGACACTTGACAAGTGTCTTTCCCTTCCACCTTCTTCTCCTCCATGTCAATGTGAGAGGAACATCATCCCTATTCTTCCTCTCACATTCCAACTACATCCCCCTTTCTCTCAACTCCTTCAACTAAGTCAATTCTAGCCCTAGGATCTTCCACCTTTCATTCTCAACCGTAGGATCGTGCCACCTAGGCCTAGATCCTCCAAAACTCTATAAAAGGAGCCTCATTTGCCCTTTGTGGGCTAATAGAAAATAGGGATTTTTGAGAACAAGCATTCAAGCATCCAAGCAATCAAGCAAACAAGCATTTTCATTATCATCCCCATCATTTGCATTCCATTCATTAGATTTGCATAAGCTATTATGCATCCATTTCACTCAATCTCCACACTTTGGAAACATCTTGGGAAAAGGGATTCATTTGGAAATCTGAGAGCTCAACATCTTCAAGAAATCAAGGTTAGGAGGGCAATGGAGACAAGCTGCATTCATAGGTGAAGGTAAAATTGTTATTTTGGCTTCATTGTTTATTGCATTCTTCATTTTAGTTTGCTTATTAGATAGATTTGTTAGCTTCTTTTAGTTAATTCATCATTTAGAATAGTATCCAACTAATTTGCATACATTTTTGGCGCTAGAGGGAGGGCCCACCAGGCTTTTCACTTTCAGTTTTTAGTTTTCTGTGTGCAGGTTTTTTTCTACAGGTTATTTCTGCGCATTTGTCCATGATTTTTGCGCATCTGTTCATTTTCGCTGCGCATCCATTCTGGCATAAAATTTGCACTGTTTTCCACTTTCTGTTTATTTTCCTGCGCATTCATTCCACTGTCTCGCGCATAAATCCATTTTTGCTGCGCATCTATAGAAACTGCGAATACATCCCATCACACTGCGCATATATTTCACTGTTTCATGCATTTATCATTTCTGCGCACTTATTCATTATTCTTGCGCATTTATGTCACTGTTCTACGCATTCATTAGTTTCTGCAGAAAATTTTAGTTTTCTGTTGCATTGGTTTTTAGCTAATCTTTTGACAAGTGTCTGTTCGTCCTGATAGTTTTTAGGCTATTTTGCAGGACGTAATTTTGAAGATCCCATTGCTAAAATATTTCTAACAGTTTGATTGCAGATTGCCAAGGGGTTTGCAAAATAAACTATAATCTCGTTTGGGTTTAAAATACAACATGCTTTTGCTTTGTGTGTCTTCCTTAGCATAGATTCCAGTGTCTGTTGTGTTTTTCTTAATAGCATAATTGTAATCCCAAAATTATAACAACGTATCCTCTCCCCTCGCCATTCGTGGATCTTTGGTGTAAGAGAAATTGTTATAATTTTTAGAGGGCAGTCTTTGGTGGGAAAAGAGGTACTCACCCCAAGGAATGACCCAACCAGTAACAAGCTAAAGCCAAGCCCTTCCAAACCTATATATAAAAAATGCTAGTGTGATTAGTCTCACATTAGACAGGTGTGAATTCATTGTGGCAACCAAAATCTCCTCCAGTACCCCAGTGGTGCGTTAAAGTCCTACTTAGTAGAGGTGAAAGCCTTGCTTTGAAAGGATTGGGAGAGCCCCCTTAATTGGGAAAATGACTTGATCACAACCACCTGAACGGATGTCCTTATTAACAAATTTTGTTTAGTGGCCAAAAACCTTCTATCTACTGGCTCAAGGAGTCACCCAAGCTCGTGAAGACACCCCACATTACTCACGGTTCATAGTAGAGATAGCAGTTCTTTGGGAAGTAATGACCCATTGAATTTGGAACTTGGTGTGCCTGAGAAGTGAGTGCACTGTAAGGAGGAGCCCATGCCTCCAAGTTCCTAGGCTATCCGCTATGGATTTGCGTGGCTGGATTTTATTATCCTAGTGGGGATTCAGCAGATATCGTCCTTGCCAACCTTAGGATTTGTAAGTGTGTTTGTGCATTCATATTAGATTAAATTAGATCAAAATCATCTTTGGCTTGCGTGTGTGTGTTTATGCATTTTTACTTTGCCAAAACCCAGAAAACATCAGAAAAACTAAAACAAAAAAAAAAATAAATAAATAAAAAAATTCCCTATCATCAAAACAGCAAAATTATCAAAAATTTGACAACCTGCGCATACATTCAAAATTTCTGCGCATGCAATTCAAGTTACTACACATTTGCATTTATCACTGTGCATCTGTCACAATTTGGTGTGCATTTGTTTTATTTTATTGCGCATATATTACACTACCCTGCGCATTTGTCGCGACACATTTACAATAGAGAGCATTTTCGTAGGCTTTTGGATTTTCAAAATCACTTTTTCAAATACCCATTTTTCATCTTCAGTAAGATTCTGGAAAAATAGTTATGTTACATAGACCTCTGATTTCTAATTTGACCACTTTCATCACTTTTCATCATCATTCCTTCCTCAAGCGTCAACAAATCACTTTCTTCCAATCTTAAAATTTTTAGTGTGGTGTTGAAGATTTACCTTATCTATCAGACTTTGATCTTGGTGAGCTTATCATTATCAGGATATATCATCCTTAACCATCAAGCTTACTTAGATTATTGTTTCTTGACCCCAATTTTCAATACTTATCATATCTTTTCTACCAATCATTCTCCATATCTTTTTTATCAAGAATCTTTCTTTTCCGCAATCATTTTCATCTGTTTTATGGTTCAAACTCGATCTCAGAAACTCAAACAACCTATTAATCCAGAATCCCTAGACAAAATGGAAGGCAATAACAACAATGATGAGAATCCTTGGCCCAAACAGCCTCCTAAGAAAGCTAATCCTCTCACATTTGATGATGAACCTACTGATGAGGAACTTAGGGATGCTGCACAAGATCCTAAATTTTTACAAGTCATGGAATGACTTATAGGCTTGGATAAAGAGATGTATTTCCTCATGCTTGCTCAACAAGGAGCTAAGTTACCAAGTGATTTTGATGTTACCAATCTTAGAGAACCAACTCCTACACAAAATCAATATATCCTTAAAGGTTCTCAAGATCCTCATGGAGCAAAGGAAATCAATCAACAATCCAATGCTTCTCAACTCAATCAACAATCCAATGCATCCCATAGTGATCAACAACAAAATGTTTTTCAAAATAATCAGCAATCCAATGATCCTCAACATACTCAATAGTGTAATGTTTCCCAAAACTCGCAAGGAAATACATTATCTTTGGATCCCGTCCTACAACAAATCCAGATGCTTCAACAACAAATTCGTGATATTAAAACTGGATCATCAACTAAGAAGTATTCTTTGGATGATATATGTCCTTATCCTTTTGATAAGAATTTAGCAATGATTTCATTCCCTCCTCATTTCGAGGTACCAAAATTTGACAAATACAAAGGGAATTCGGATCCACAAGACCATATTCGTGAGTTTTGTGCTGCTTGTATTGAAGTTGCTCACAATGACACTTATCTTATGTGACTATTTCCGTGAAGTTTAGGAGGACAAGCCATGGAATGGTTCTCCAAACTTCCCCCTGACATCAAATCTTTCAATGAGCTTCTTGACAAATTTGTGACTCATTATTCATATAACATCAAACATGAGGTCACTATGCTTGATCTTTGCAATGTGCATCAAAAGAATGGAGAACCTTTCCTTACTTTTTTGCAAAGATGGCATCAATTATTTTCTAAATATCCATGAACGATTCCTGAACAAGAAAAGATGGATATTTTTGTGCATAACCTTACACCAGAAATGAGTTATAGGTTACAATTGCAATGTCCACCAAATTTCAATAAGCTCATAGAAAATGGTATCAAAATTGAGGAAGCCATGGTCCGAAAAGGTGAGATAAAACTTTATTCCAAAGACAATGCTGGATCCTCAAATTCCAATTCCAACACTTATAACTCCAATTCCAACAATGACAAATCGAAATATTGGAATAAAAACAAAAACATTGTCAATGACGGAATTGTTGATAATCGTAATGTCCAACCAACAAAACCTCTTCTAAATCTCACAAGTACGACCAACACTACTCAAGCTACATACAACAATTAGTCAGCAAGTCAAAATACCACCAAGGATTCACCCAAACCAAGATTGCCTTTTATCTCACCTCGAAGAAACTTTACTCCTTTAGGGGAATCTCTCAAATCAGCATTACGGAAGTTAATCACCAAGAAACTCATCACGCTTCCTGAACCGAAAGATTATGAACCTAGAGTGAAGCCTTCTTGGTGGAATGGAAATGATTATTGTGAATTCCACAGAGGAAAAGGACATATAACTAATGAATGTCAAAAACTTAAAAATGTGATCCAAGACTTAATCGAAAGCGGTGAAATTAGTGTTGATGGACATGTCTCAAATGAATCACATACGGCCTTGAAAGATCCACTTCCTGAGCATGAAAAAGGAGGTTCTTCCAACAATAAGGGTGACAACCAAGCCAATTATAATAACACACCCTATAGATATGTTGGTAACATTTCTGACCATCATCCTTCTGCATATTATGCCAATGTTATTACCATCAAGGAAAAATCAGAGAGTCAACCAATCCATGCTACTACTCGTGCTCAAGCCAAGGTTACTCTCCAAGGAGTCCAGTCTAAACCAAGCACTACTCACAATAACATGACTTTTTTAAGTTGAGGACATTTGGATAACCACACATATTATGACTTTTTTTGCATTTAACACTTAAATCATTTAGAGACATAATTTATCTTCATTAGGAGTGTTCATTTTTCTTTATTTTTATTTGGATAACCACACATATTATGACTTTCTTATTAGGTTATCTGTTTACTTAGTCTATTCTTCTTGTGTCAGATACATTGTTATTTAAGTTGAGGACATTTGGATAACCACACATATTATGACTTTTTTTGCAACAGAGGAGTCTCCACGCATCCTCAAGGTAGCAGCATCCTTGACAGAATCAGAGAAAGAAGCTTTTGCAAAATTCTTCAGAGAACGACAAATCAACTTTGCTTGGTCCTACGCTGATATGCCTGGTTTAGACCCCAATCTCATTATGCATCATTTATCTATCAAACCAGGTGTAAAACCAGTTAAGCAGAAGCTCCGCAAAATGCATCCTCACATTGTTCTAATGGTGAAAGCAGAATTGAAAAAGCTCCTAGATGTTGGATTCATTCGGGCTATTGATTATGCTGAGTGGATTTCAAATATTGTCCCGGTTTCAAAACCAGACAAGTCTATCAAGATTTGTATTGATTTTCGAGATCTAAATAAAGCTTGTCCTAAAGATGACTTCCCTTTACCAAATATTGATATGATTGTTGACCTAATAGCTAGACATGAGATGTTATCATTAATGGATGGATTTTCTGGCTATAACCAAATCAAGATTGCGCCAGAAGATCAGGGAAAAACTACTTTTACTTGTCTGTGGGGTACATACTGCTGGAATGTAATGCCTTTTGGCCTCAAAAATGCTGGAGGAACTTACCAAAGAGCCATGACCACGATCTTCCATGACATGATGCATACCATCATGGAAGATTATGTTGACGACATTTTAGCAAAATCCAAAGATAGAGTTGGTCATTTGTGAGTGTTAGACAAAATATTCACCCGGATGGAAAAATATCAGATTCGACTCAATCCAAAGAAATGTGCATTCGGGGTCACATCTGGCAAACTGTTAGGGTACATTGTCTCAGCTAAAGGAATCGAAGTAGATCCAGAAAAGGTTAAAGAAATATTGGAGATGGCTTCCCCCACTAACATCAGTCAGCTAAGATCTTTACAGGGGTGTCTTCAATCAATCTGAAGATTTGTTTCTCAATTAGTAGATCACAGTCATCCTTTTCAACATTTGCTGCATAAAAATATCTTATTCCAATGGGATGATAAGTGTGAGGAAGATTTCAATAAAATCAAGTAGTATCTAGTGAATCCTCCAACTCTGATGTCACCAATTCCAGGCAAGCCACTCTTGCTCTACATTTCAGCCACAACAGCCTCACTAGGTGCTCTTCTCGCTCAGAAAGATCATGAAGGAAAAGAAAAAGCCATTTACTACATCAGTCGCACTCTAGTGGGATATGAGTTAAACTATTCCCCTATTGAAAGAGCATGTCTAGCTATTGTCTTTGCTTCACAAAAGTGGCGACATTACATGTTGTCACATTCTACTCAGCTTATTGCAAAGATTGATCCTTTAAAGTATTTGTTAAGCAAGACTACATTGACAGGCAGGTTGGCTAAGTGGGTCATGCTACTTAGTTTGATATTGAATATGTAGATAGGAAGGCTATCAAAGGTCAAGTGATCGTAGATCAACTAGCTGATGCTCCATTAATGGATGACCAACCTATACACATAGAGTTTCCTAATGCTCATATCTTAGCTTTGACCATGCAAACATGGAAATTATACTTTGATGGCTCATACACTCAATAGGGTTCAGGAGCTGGTATACTTTTTATCACGCCACAAGGATACACTATTCCGAAATCTTTCAAGTTGTTATTTCCTTGCACTAATAATGTGGTAGAATATGAGGCTTTGTTGATTGGGTTAAAAATGGCTTTACAATGGAATGTATCTGAAATAAATGTCTATGAAGATTCTCAGTTGATTGTTAATCAGGTTAATGATGATTATCA
Source organism: Chamaecyparis obtusa (assembly GCA_027943335.1). Lineage (NCBI taxonomy): Eukaryota > Viridiplantae > Streptophyta > Pinopsida > Cupressales > Cupressaceae > Chamaecyparis > Chamaecyparis obtusa. The sequence goes on from BSBK01001988.1 coordinate 684,658, forward strand.
GACCAAAGATGATAAGTTATTGCCATATAAACGTATGGTGGATGACTTTAAAAAGTATTTCTCTATCATCACTTTTGAGCAGATTCCTCGGCATGAAAACAAGGCTGCTGATGCCATGGCAATGATTGCTTCTTTATTTGATATAGAAGATACCAAGGCCCATTTTGAGTTCTTGGTAGAATCCCTGACTTGTCCTTCATATGATGACCCTGATACGAGTATTATATGTCATCTGATTGGACATGACTCCCCAACCTATGGAAAGATCTATTCTTACCTCAAAGATAACACTTTACCTCCCGACCTATCCCGCAATCAAAAATGAACTTTTCTCCGCCAAACCTCCCGCTATATTTTACTATCTGACACCCTTTATCTTTGAGGTTTTGACGGTACTCTCCTGCGATGTCTCGAACATGATGAAGCTCAACTTTCCTTACGGGATGTACATGAAGGTATTTGTGGGACACATTTGAGTGGTCCCTCTTTGGCTAAGAAACTCATGCGTATGGGTTATTATTGGCCTACCATGGAAGCAGATTCCTTTCATTTTGCTAGGGCATGCAAGAAATGTCAGATACATGGAAACCTTATCCATGCTCCAGCACAAGAGTTACATCCTTTTACAACTACTTTGCCATTTAGTTGGTGGGGACTCAACCTCGTGGGGGCTATCAATCCTCCATCTTCCAATGGTCACAAATGGATCCTCACTGCCATAGAATACTTCACTAAATGGATTGAGGCCATTCCATTAATTACCGCCACAGGGAAAAAAATATCCATGTTTATCTTAAAATATATCATCTATAGATATGGTATACCTATGTATCTCATTACTGATCATGGGAAACAGTTCCAAAATTAGGACATGGATGAACTGTGCGCCAAATTCCACATTACCCACAACTATTCCACCATCTACTATCCTCAAGGAAATGGCCAAGCTGAGGCGTCAAACAAAACAATTGTTAAAATCCTACAAAAGACTGTCAATGACGCTGGCCGTGATTGGCATCTTCAACTTAATCCTACCTTATGGGCTTACCGCACCTCCATCTGAACTCCTACTGGAGCCACTCCATACTCCCTTGTTTATGGATCTGAAGCTGTCCTGCCCCTCGAGGTCGAGTTGCCTTCACTTCGTGTTACTCTTAAAGATTTAATTCTTGATGAAGAGTATAGAGTTGCACGCTTGACTGAATTGGAACTCCTAGATGAACACCGTCAGCGCGCCTATGATCATTTGAAAGTTTATCAGCAGTGTCTGTCCCGTCAGTACAATAGCAAGGTAAAGATCAGAGACTTTCAGTTAGGTGACTTAGTCCTTCGAGAAAATCCAAAGAATCAACAACACCGTGAAAAGAAGGGTAAGTTCGAACCTAATTGGTTAGGACCTTTTGTGATCATAGCAGTCTATGGTTCTGGAGCTTATCAGTTATCTACACCTAAAGGGGATCCCTTGGATGAGCCTCTTAACAGTATCCATCTCAAGAAGTTTTATCCTTGACATCCCAATGCAAGGGGCATGTATATAGGCTGTATATATATTCTGTAAATGAAAATAATAAGAAAAAAATACAAAAAAATCACAAAATCAAAAGAAAAACTGCAATAAAAGCATATGGTGAAAACTTGGAAATAGGCGCTATATGTGACAAATTAGCTCCTCTATCTATTAAGCTTCTTTTAGTGTGTCCGTTCATTGTATATATCCACAATAAAATGGTTAGTCAGTCCTCATCCTCGCCATGTATATATCATAATAAAATGGCCAGTTCATGCACCATTCCTTGTATTTATCCATAATAAAATCCGATCATAGCTTGATCTTTTGTCAGGGTCTTCATCCTAGTCTTGTTGTGTCTTTTCTTCATCCATAATAAGTTAGTCCATCACCTAGCTGGGGGCATGTCCTTGAACTAGTTTGGGAAGTGGATCTATGATAGTCATGACTCTTCGAGGACATAATGGAGTTATTTTCACCAGGCAAGCAGACACAATCAAATGTCCTTTTACAATGATCTCTTCATGCTGAATCCAAATCTATGATCTATTCTTCGACGCATGACTACTTATCTATATATCTTGACTATACATCATCACTTGAATTGATCAACACGTCCCACATCAATCTTTTTGGCAAAAGAAATGTATATTCATGACAGGCATGTTAGAATGGTTTGTTGTAGATTATGCATTCATATCTAGATTTCATTGTTATCATGTTTCCTATGCTATTCCAGATATCTTTTGACATGAGTTTGAAACTCCCATATGTCATTGATTAGAATAGCCGGGATGGCGCATGGTATTTTCTTTGATTGCTGTTTGTGGGGTATTTTCTGATGAAATCAAAGGATCCAATAATTTGGGGTGTCTGTGTATAAGTGCCTTCATCCATTTCATAGTATGAACAACATAAACATCATGTTGCTCTGCAAATACTATTTATGGTGATACGCCATCGCATACCTCGACTCCAAATATTTGTTCCTTGATTGAGGGAGAAATATTCCTTGTCTGTTACGCAAATGAAACTTAGGTCATCTCGGTTCAATTATACCTAGATGCTTGTCAAGTTTGCAATATTAAACTCCATGCAAAAAGTGCTCAGGTCATCCTGGTTTAATTATACCATGATGCTTGCATTTTCTTGCAACATAACGAGCTCAATGATGAAAATCAAATTCCACTTATTATGAAGTTCTAAGATGTTACATGAAGTTGTGGAGATACTCATTTCATATTTCATTTTGCATTGCATTGCATATCAGTGCTCCTTTTATAGGGATTTATAGGTTACCTTTCTTATTAGGTTATCTGTTTACTTAGTCTATTCTTCTTGTGTCAGATACATTGTTATTTAAGTTGAGGACATTTGGATAACCACACATATTATGACTTTTTTTGCATTTAACACTTAAATCATTTAGAGACATAATTTATCTTCATTAGGAGTGTTCATTTATATATAATTTGGTCATTTATTATAGCTATAGTTTCATCTCATTTTCTTTTATCATGTTATCCATTATTACATTTAAATCATCATCATTTATTACATTAGATATCATTTGCATTATATCATTCATTTCATATTCATTATCCACATTGTTCATCATGAATATTGCATTGATAATCACATGGCATTAATAAATTCATTTAAGACGTCCATTTATGTCACCATCATATGATTATTAACCATTAAGCATCAACACAATCAAAACATGCATATAAATCATTTTGCATTCTAAGACATGCATTTTAGCAATCTAAAAGTACATCATCACATCCTGCATATGTCAGTACGCACATGTATATAAATCATCAAAGTAAATCATGATAGAACTGCATCACATACAATCCATAAAACAACAAAAGTATCCGAATGTCCAATGATATAAATCAACAACAATGTGTCTATCATCAATGTGTCTGTCAAGTAAAAAATATAATAATACAATGAATCATAATGATACAATAGTGTATACAATGATCTCTCACAAATCTATGAACCACTACCTCCTGACTCTGTATGTTGCTGTCTACGGGATGTAATGTGGCCCTATGCTGCTGCACTCCCTGAGGCTGAGGATCCACCCTGACCTCCTGAACCTGTCGGTGCTCTGGGAGGATGTGATGATACCCCTCCACTGCCAGCTGGTGCCTGTCGCTCATATGCAGCTGCTCTGATGCCAATTGAGCTCTCTCTATAGCTCCTGATCCACTGATCCCTCAGGACTACCTGTCTATATGCCTCTCGCCAGTAGGATATCTCCTTCCCGACATGTATCATGGCTCTCATGATATCCCCATGAGGACCTAGGTCCTCAGTCCTCTGTAGCTCATCCAGAAGCATCTTTGACTCCCCAAGTCTCTCCACAGCTAAATCTCTCTCTGCTCGCAACACATCCATCTATCTGCCCATCCTCTCAATCTATCTCTCTAGACCTGGAACCAAGTCTGCCTCTACCTGGATAACTGCTAGTCGAACTAGCAGTGCGTCAATATCAGGCTCCTCCTCCGTAGCATCTCTGTGTAAATAGGGATCCTGTCCCCTGATGTCCATGTCTGCCTGCTCAGCCTATGCCTGTATGTCTGGCATCTCCACATCTGGCTCATCTTGTCTGCCACCCTGAGCCACATCAACCTGAGCCACATCAACCTGTGCCTGCCCTTGTGCTTGTGCCTGTACTGCAGCAACTAGTATCTGTACTACAGCCATTAGTCTCTATACTTGCATGACTGGTACCTGTAATGGTGCTCCTACAGCTGGCTGTGCTGGTGGCTATCTTCGTCCCTGTCCCCTTTGCCTCACTCCACCTCCTCTCATCCGTGGGCCAACTCTCCCTCCATCTCCACCACCTCCATCTCCGCCACCATCTCCACCACCTCCATCTCCACCTCCATCTCCTCCTCCATCTCCTCCTCTCCCTCGTCCCCTCCTATCTCAACCTCACTACCTCCCCTGACGTCTGTCTGCTGGATCTCTCTCTGGAGGTCTCGCTGCTGGATTTGTAATCCGTGGCACAGAATGATCTCTCAAAAACTGCTCTAAATCCACAGTCATCCCAGGGTCAACCACTGTCTGTCTCATGGACCATGCCTGGTATGGTGCATCCAAAATATCCTTCCGCGCAACATCAAATGATGCCATGGGCCCCCAATCCCATCTCTCCTGGTGTGTCCGTGCAAACTCGGTCACTCCCTGGGGCATACCTTGTATCCTGCCAAACTGTCGCAGAACCCAGCTAACCAGCTGTCTCTCAATAATAAAGGTTGTCCACCCTATCAGCCATCGCACCTCAAAATAAAAACTAAGCTGTCGCTCATCGTCCCATGGCTCGCACCCAAGATAGGGTCTCTATGTCGCTATGTCTAGTGTGTCAAAAGTGTAGTGCCAAAACTCTAAATGTCCTAGTTTTGCCTGAGACAAAACTAAGGAGTATAAATGAATATAGGGCTACCCTGCACCCCGGAACTGAATCGCTACTGGTCTGGTCACTGCAATGTGCTCCCATGCCCAAACATGGAGCAGTGTCACCCCTGTTGATAGAGATGCACTCCTGTGGTACACCACCTGATGTAAATCATGGTATAAGTGTGCTAATAAACACACACTCCAAGCAAATCGGGTCCCCTCCATCACCCACTGTAATGTCCGGCCCCACCCAACTGCAAAACTATGTGACCTCCGATTCGGGCATACGAATCCCCCAATAGCACCTGCTAGAACCACTAGAAGAGGGTCATACATGTCGACCATCTCCTCCCAGCTAATCTCTCCATCCTCTATGTCATCATCTCCAAAGACGGCTCTGCACTCTGTGACTCCACCGTGTCGATCATACTACACTAACTCTCTTGTGATGGGAAGCCAGAGGATGCGATATACATCCTCTAGTGTCACTGTCATCTCCCCTATCGGAAGATGGAAAATACTCATCTCTGAGTGCCATCTCTCCGCTAATGCGGTCATCATGTTCAGATTCACCCAAATCTCAGGTGTGTATATCACATGGTATAGTCCTGATGCTCCTATCACCAGTCTCTCTATCTCTGATAATGCTGGTCTCAAGTTCTGCATGACGGGATATCTCTCCCGTGACATTAGAACATCTGTGATATCCTCCTATTCAAGTCAATAATCAACCTATCAGATTTTGATAAACTGATCTATCAATCTATCTATCCTATCATATCAGTTTCAAACATGTTTATCATGTGTTTCAACAAATGATTCTATCAATTGTCTATTTCAGACTGGCTAACTAGCGAACATGCTACAATGTTGCCAATTTTGATCAAATCGATCACAATCAACCGCTGACAGATCAAATCGGCTTATCGACATCACGTTTGACCTAATTGACTATCCATCATGACTAAATTCTAACACCCAAAAACATATGCACAACATTGAAACATGCATGCGCAACTTTATTTCACATTTGCGCAGGTTTTAACCTATGTGCAGTTTTCTTTCACATTTGCGCTACATTTCTACACATTTGCGCAGCTTGTTACATATGCGCAGTTTTGTTGAGCAAATGCGCATAATTTCGTCACAAATGCACCAGAAGTATCAATGCGCACTTCTAGTGCATACATGCGCAACCCTTTTTTTTATTTAGTATGAATGCGCAGACATGATTAACGAATGCGCAGAAACGTGAAATTTTTGCGCAAACATTTCTGGTTTCTACGCATTCATTCTACGCTAATTTTTTTTTTCCTAATCTAAATCTATCATTTCACCTACCCTAAACATGCTCAATTCTACTCTAAAATGCATCAAATCATGAAATCACAAGGCAGGATCGAGTCACCTACCAGTTCACCCGAATTGGGTGGTCACTGGAAGCGTCTGACTCTCTCGAAGCGGTGATCGGACAACGGGAATGACATCCTGGCGGTTCTGCTCTTCTCTCTCTCGCACTCTGATCTCCAAATGACAAGTGTGCACAATGACCCTATTGTGGACCCCTTGGTCGTATTTATAGCCTGTGGACCCGATGTGCTTGGTGTGTGAACCCTATCTCCTATTTTTCTTCTATTCTACCCCGTTTTCATCCATATTTCTTCCCGTTCTTTTTTGAGATTGATTGAACAACCCCATAAAATAATAATAAGAATAATATATATATATATATATATATATATATATTTACAAAATTCAAATAATCTTTTTTGTCAATCAATCTCTCAAGGGGGCATCCATAGGTCGTTTGAGACATTGTCTGGGGTAGGGGCAAAAATGCTTGATTTTTCTTTGAAACAATGTGACTAGCACATTATTTCAAAGAGGGGCAAAATGTATACACCTAAAAATGGCTTCATTAATTAATTAAATATTTATTATTTAATTATTATTGACTTGATAAATTAATTAAATATTTATTATTTAATTAATATTTATTTCCTTTATTTATTAAGTAAATTATTCAATTTATTTAATAAATTCACTATAGTCTAATTCTATATCCTAAGTCTTCTAAATAGTCTATTAAAAGTGATTTAATTAAATACACAATCACCTAAATATGACTAAATCCCCTAGTCCACTTCATCCACCTAGTCACCTGACACATCACCTTGGCTAAGATAAATAATTATTATTAATTATTTATTCATATTTATCCTCACCCACACATGTCCTATTCTTAAGGGCTATGTGGCCTCATAGGACTTGGTCTCATGACCACATGTCCTCTCAACAACCAAGTCAAGAGACCTTCCCTATTCCTAAGGGGCTTCTCAAGCCACCTCTAAGTGTCAAAGGTGACTCATGGGATACTTGTACAAAGAGTCCTCATGAGGAAAAGGTCTCTCCCCCTTTCTCTCTTTGGTCTTTGTGAGACACTTGACATGTGTCTTTCCCTTCCACCTTCTTCTCCTCCATGTCAATGTGAGAGGAACATCATCCCTATTCTTCCTCTCACATTCCAACTACATCCCCCTTTCTCTCAACTCCTTCAACTAAGTCAATTCTAGCCCTAGGATCTTCCACCTTTCATTCTCAACCATAGGATCGTGCCACCTAGGCCTAGATCCTCCAAAACTCTATAAAAGGAGCCTCATTTTCCCTTTGTGGGCTAATAGAAAATAGGAATTTTTGAGAACAAGCATTCAAGCATCCAAGCAATCAAGCATCCAAGCAATCAAGCAAACAAGCATTTTCATTATCATCCCCATCATTTGCATTCCATTCATTAGATTTGCATAAGCTATTATGCATCCATTTCACTCAATCTCCACACTTTGGAAACATCTTGGGAAAAGGGCTTCATTTGGAAATCTGAGAGCTCAACATCTTCAAGAAATCAAGGTTAGGAGGGCAATGGAGACAAGCTGCATTCGTAGGTGAAGGTAAAATTGTTATTTTGGCTTTATTGTTTATTGCATTCTTCATTGTAGTTTGCTTATTAGATAGATTTGTTAGCTTCTTTTAGTTAATTCATCATTTAGAATAGTATCCAACTAATTTGCATACACATATATTAGAAACATATAACATGCAGTCCATTGTCCAAAAGTAATTAATTTGAATAATATAACAACATTCACATCAAAACATTCACACAAGTATAACACCAGGATTTATAGTGGAAACCCAACTTGGGAAAAACCACTTTGTAACATGCTACTGATTTTTGCTCTTCTAAAGTGAGCTTTGTGAAAAGCCAATCCTGTTAAAGGTTTAAAAACACACTGTTAGGTGTGACCTTGTTAAAGGATTTAAAACACTCTATCAAAAGTGGCTTGGTTAGAGGACTTAAGAACATCCCATTAGAATGTCACCTTGATTAAAGGATTTATACAATGACTATTAGGTCAACCTTGATTTAGAATCATACAATGGTTAGAAAGTAATAGTAGTTTTTGATCTAAAAAATATACAACTCAATTTGAAAATATAGATCCACTTCACACATATATGTTGATTTATTGATTGATCTCCATTTCCATCTCCATCTCTGATTTGCTTAGAATTCACTTCAAGAAATCACAACTTTGTTCATCTCCTTCATAATTTCATCTTTAGCCTTCTACTTAGACTTATCAGTCAATAACATCAACCTCTTCTTCATCCATCATAACCTCACATTTAGGTTTTCCTTTATACCTCTTCGATTAGGTAGATTAATATTCTGCCACTTAATATCCTCTTTAGATCTTAGTTTAGGTCAGATTCATCAAATCCTTCCATCATTATGTTCTCCATCCTTCCTTCTAGATACATCTCCAAACTTCTCTTTGAATTCATAAGAAAATGATTTACCATGCATTAAATGCTCCATACCATTCATTAATAATGTCAACATGTTTTACATATCCCAATAATTCAACTATGTCGATTGGGAATCTTATTCTTTCTCCAAATGTAATTTACTGACACTTGGTCAATACTATGTTCTTCTCCTTGGTCATTACTGTGTATCTCGATTATCACTACAAATTGTCTTCATCGGCAAACAATGTCTTTGCTCGGTAATTTCCTGTCGCTCAACAATTACTGATGTTTGGTGAACACTAGATTTACTCAGCATATACTAGCACTCAATCAACACTAACATCACTCAGCTTAAACTAGATTTCTTCACTTTTTCTTGGTTAAGCCTACCTTTCCAGTCTTTCTTCTTTCTTAGATAAACAATACATTATCTTATCAATGTGCCAACTAATCAAGTACCCATTGAAGTATCAAATAAGTCAACCTTTCCTTAGGTTCTCTTGTTATTTCCTTTACCAAATCCTCTTCATTAATCAATACATATGGTACTATCCTAGATAGCAACTGTCTTACAAGTTAAGGTTTGACATCAATGACAATATAACAATTGTTTCAATTATAGTTTCCAACAATCTCCCTCTTTGGCATTGATGGCAACACCACATGAATAACACATGATTTACCAAACAATCCAAAATCTATGTGCATAAGATTTTTATAATATCCTTAGCTTCATTCTGATTCACAACTTTCTTTTGCCTGGTCGCTTACTCAAGTACTCCCTTTGAATCTTTTCTGTATCTCTCTCTCAAGTTTCATTGAATCTTCTCCCTCCGTGTTTTCATCTGAATCTCTCCCTCTTTGAAAATAATGCCAAAGCTGTATCTATCACTTCCATATTCCACATGTAGATGTCTTCATGTCAGTTACATATGCTGTATTCTCCTTCTGTCATCTTTCCTATGACTGATTATCATCTCTGCTTCACTTCTCACAACTCTAGGCAAATCCTAAAGTGTGACCTTTTTTGCATCAATTTGTCAAATATTCTATTTAGCACATTTGATGTAGTTCTCCTAGTTGACTTAGGCAGCCTTAGTTAGGGGAATCACCCCTAGTTTACCTCTAATATATTCATGAGCATCCTTAGGTAAAGCTTTTGTGAATATATCTGCTAATTGTTCCTTTGTATTCACATATTCCATTCTCACTTCTTTGTCTTGAACTAGCTCTCTCAAGTAATGATAATTGATAGAAATATGCTTAGTCTTTGTGTGCATCATTGGATTCTTTGATATATTAATAGCACTTGTGTTATAACAGAAAATAACAACCGACTCAGTGATTTCCTCTTTCATACCTTTTAACAATTGCTTAATCCACACTAAATTTGAACAATTCACTACTGCTGCTACATACTCAGCTTCTACTATAGATTGGGAAATACAATTCTATTTCTTTCTTGTCCAAGAGACTAATCTCTTTCCTATAAAGAATGATCCACCACCAGTACTTTTTCTATCATCAACATTTTCAGCCCAATCTACATCAGTGTAAACTCTCTGTTTAAATTTGTCATTCTTCTTGTAGTATAATCCATAATCCTCAGTTCCTTTCAGATATATCAAGATTATTTTCACTACCATCATATGATTCTCCTTAGGATTAGTAAAAAATATTGCCACAATCCCAATTGCTAGGGAAATATCTGATCTACTGTGAACAACATATTGTAGCTTTCCAATCATAGATTTATACAAGGTTTGATTCACTTCAGCATTATCATCAGTTTTGGATAGTTTCTGTCCAATAGCCATAGGAGTACTCACTGGTCTGGAGTCTTCCATACCAAAAGTTTTTAGTATCTCTTTAACATATTTAGATTGAGTAATGTAGATACCTTTCTCCATCTGATAAACTTGCAAACCGAAATTTTTTTGATCTCACCAAACATAGACATTTCAAAATCAGTTTGCATCTCATTTGAAAATTTTTGACATAGGGCATCTTTTCCTCCAAATATGATATCATCAACAAAAATTTCAGCTAACAAAATCCCTTTACCTTTTTCTGTCTTCATATACAGATTACTATTTTCATTTGTCCTTGCAAATCCAATCTTTATCAAATAATTATGCAGTCTTTCATACCATGCTCTGGGGGCTTGTTTCAATCCATACAACACCTTGTTCAACTTACAAACCATATTTTTCTTGCTTGGGTTAAAAAATCCTTCAGGTTGTTCAATGTATACCTCTTCTTCTAATATACCATTCAAAAATGCAGATTTGACATCCATTTGATATACTTTGAAACCTTTATATGCAGCATATGCAAGTAGAGTCCTCACTCCTAATCTTGCAACAGGGGAAAATGTCTCTCCATAGTCAATTCCTTCTTGTTGTGCATACCCCTTGTATACCAGTCTTGCCTTGTTTCTTTTGACCTATCCATGTTCATTTAAATTATTTCTGAATACCCATTTTGTTCCAATAACATTCTTGTCTTCTTGTCTCGAAACCAGAGTCTAGGTATCATTCTTTTCTAATTGATCAATCTCTTCATGCATGACTTGTATCCAATCATCATTCTCTAAAGAATCTTTTACAAATTTAGGCTCAAAATCACATAATAATCATGTATGATCTTTCAACTTACTTCTCGTCATGATTCCAGACTCTTTATCTCCAATGATTTGTTCAGGCTTGCGATGTCTTCTTACATACTATGCCAATGCAGGTTCAAATTTCTTTTCTCCTTGTTCTGGATCTTCAGATTCATCTTGCAAGTTATCTGTTTCTTCTTCTAATTGCTCGACAACACCCTCTTGATGCTCGACAACATATTCCTGATGCTCGACAACACCCTAGTCTTGATGCTCAACATTATCTATCCATGACTCTGCATCTGGTTTAGATGTATTACTTGCCTCTCCTTCTTCCATGTATACAAAAGATTTGTAATCTTCAGGTTCTTTCTTGCACTCCAATTCACTCTTTTCAGCATATTCATCAACTCTAACATTTTCACTTTCCACAACATTTTTAGTGTTAGAATTCAAACACTTATAAGCTTTTCTCTTAGTGGAATAACCTAGGAATATGCCTTCATCACTTTTTGTATCAAATTTTCCATTCTTATTGTCTTTTAGTATATAGCATTTACTCCCAAAGACTCTAAAATACTTCACATTAGGTGCATAACCATGCCATAGCTCAAAATGTGTAGCATTTGTACCTTTCTTGATTTGTACTTGGTTTAAGGTATAAACAACTGTACTTACAGTTTCTCTCCATAACTTTTGTGCAACATTATTTTCAATCATCAGTGTTCTAGCACAATCTATAATTGACCTGTTTCTTCTCTTTGCTATGCCATTCTATGGAGCTTTTCTTAGTGTAGACATCTTTCTCTTTATTCCTCTATCATTACAGAACAAATTGAACTCATTTGATATAAACTCTCCACCTCAGTCAGATCTCAAACATTTCAAGCTTCTACCTGTTTCTTTATTAAATTTTTCCAAATACCACTTAAACAACTGAAATGTATCAGATTTATCTTTCAAAAACATTACAGTCATCATCCTAGTGTTGTCATCAACAAACATAATAAAATACTTATCACCACAATAACTTTGTACACCCATAGGTCCACAAAGGTTAGTATGAACCAATTCCAAAATATTTTTAGAAGTATGTCTTTCTCTTAAAAGTAGACTTTGTCATATTTTCCAATTGACACTATTTACACATCACATTATTAGGTTTGTTCAATCTCAACAAACCTCTAACTTTCTTCTTTTTACTAATAGTTACCAGATTGTCAAAATTCACATGACACAACCTTTTATGCCATAACCATACATCATCTAATTGTGCAAACAAACATGTTTCTTCAGATAGGTCTAGATAGAACAAGTTACCTCTTGTTTTCTCTCCACTTCCAATTAGTTCACTAGTGGCATCAAATTTTTTAGCCTTTCTATGATGAAATTTCACTTGGTAACTAGTACTGTTCAACTATGCAGCACTCAAAAAATTATAGTTAAGACCTTCAACCCAATAAGCATTTTCACATGTGATCTTATCAGTCAGCTTAATTGATCCTTTACCTCTCACAGGACATGGTACATCATTACCAATCTTAACACTTCTACCTTTGTAATAATTTAGGGTCTCAAATTTACTTTTATCACCAATCATGTGATGTGAGAAACCACTATCAATAATCAATTTATCACCTTTACTCACATAAGAAATAAGTGCCATTTTCTCATCTTCATGAGAATCATCTTTCATAGAAACATACACAACTTCAATATCACATTCATCAGATTCACTAGTTTAACTATCAGTTTCCTCTTCAACAATCTAGCAAGATTTCTTACCTTTGTCTTTGTAGTCTCTGTACCTTCGATGATCTCTATCATTTCACTTGTCTTTGTACTTGATTTCCCTTCTCTCATCCTTGTTAGTCCTGTCAGGGCATCTTATAACAATATGACCAAATTTTTTACATGAAAAACATATTATAGGAAGCTTACCTTTATATTTCCCTTTTCCTCTTTGTAGCCTTCTAGCCATGAGTGCCTCAAGATCATCCAGTTCTTCATCAGAGGTGTCACTATAATTGTCATTGTCACTATCACTTTTCACACACTTTTATTTTTCATTCTTAGACTTATGTAGTACCATTTGGGACTTGAATACAAATTCAACATTAGGAATAGTGTAGTGATCATAGTTAGATAGCTCAAAAGTAGTAAGCTTTCCAACAAGACTTTCCAGAGTTAGAACATTACTAGGGTTACATCTTGATTCTTGTATTGCAAAAATTATGATAGCATAGATAGGAAGAAAATTTCTCAATACCTTACCAATAATAGTTTCATCATCAATGTTTCCATTAGCTCCTCTAATAGCATTCACTACCTCCTTAATTATACCATAGTATTGAGCAATATTTTTACCTTCTTGCATTTTCATTTCATCAAACTTACCTCTCAAACTTTTAGATTTTTCTCTCAGTACATTTTTATCTCCACCATAGATACTTGTAAGAGTGTCCCACATTTTCTTTGCAGTAGTGCAGTATTTGATATCTTCAAATTAAGGATAACTTAGGGTAGATGTAATCTCCAACATTGCTTGATTATGTTCTTGTTTTGCTTTCATCTCCTTGGCAGTTAAAGGTGCAACAGGTATAACATAGTCATGTTCCACATAGTACTTCGTTGAGTCACCAATACCAGCTAGATGCAATTTCATCAGACTCTGCCATGTAGGGAAGTTCTCTTTGTTCAACTTCGATACCTCCTTTTTATACATATTGATCATTAGCTTCAAGTACCTTTAAAATTTTATCTGTAAGCACCAACAAATTTGATACCAATTCTTAGAATGGGGGGGGGGGATCCGTTATCCTCAGGTCCAGATGTACCAATTGAAATTTTTAGTACTTCAACAACTTTAGATCTAATCAGCAATTCAACTTAGTCTCTATAGCATATATCAGAAACATATAACATGCAGTCCACTGTTCAAAAGTAATTAACTTGTAGAATATAACAACATTCACATCAAAACATTCACACAAGTATAACACTGAGATTTATAGTGGAAACCCAACTTGGGAAAAACCATTTTCTAACAAGCTACTAATTTTCACTCTTTTGAAGTGAGCTATGTGAAAATCCAACCCTGTTAAAGGTTTACAAACACATTGTTAGGTGTGACCCTATTAAAGGATTTAAAACACTTTGTGAAAAGTGGTCTAGTTAGAGGGCTTAAGAACATCCCATTAGAATGTCACCTTGATTAAAGGATTTATACAATGACTGTTAGGTCAACCTTGATTAAAGGATTTAGACTAATACTATCCATCGATCAATCAATAGATATGGTACTATCCTAGATAGAAACTATCTTACCAGTTAAGGTTTGACATCAATGACAATATAAAAATTGTTTCAATTGTAGTTTCCAACAATTTTTCTTTTTTATCATATTGCCAAGGTTTACACAATAAGATGTGGTAACAATCCATTGACATAATATCACAAATAAATTCATCATGATAAGATCCAATCTTAAATTTCACAAGACACTGTTCACTTACCAGAACCTTATGTTCATCCTTAATCCATGTGATCTGATACAACTTAGGGTTCTTCTATCTTGGCAACTTCAAGTTGGTAACCAAATCCTATGATTCTAGGTTATCTGAACTCCCATTGTCAATGATGACCTTATAACATTTTTCTACAAATCTACATCTTGTATTGAACAAAATCTTCCTTAACATCAGTTCTTGATCATGTTCCTCATTACATAGTACTCTTATGACCATCAGGGTTTCTCCATCTTCCATTTTATTCATATATTTAGGTGACTCTTCCTTCAAATGTGTTTTCTTGCTAATGCTACCAGTCTTCTTGCTTGAATTCTCATGAAAATATTCAAATTATCTATGACCTTCTTCTCCACATTTGAAACAAGTTCCTTTAAACCAATTCTTGTTCTCTCTTTTGTAACCATTACCTGTAGTGTAACCTCCTCCTCTTCCTTGGTATGAAATCTCTTCTTTCCATCAATACTTTCCTTTATTCTAATAAGAGTAATATCTATCCCCTTCTACAAATGATCTACCTCTACCTCTTTGATCAAATCTTCCACCTCTTCCTCTCTATCTATGTTCATGCCTCTTGTTCAACTTTTGTTCCACTTTTAGGGAAAACTAATAAGCCTCCTCAATACTATCTATTTTGACCAAACTAATTTCATCTTAAATAGATGTCCTCAAACCATTAAGGTATCTAACTACTCTTTCAACCTCATTCTCTGTATGCCCAGATATGATATCCAACCTACATAATTTTTTCAATATATTCCTTCACAGTATATTCCTTTTTCTTTAGGTTCTACAATTTACGCAACAAACTAATTTGATAATAAATAGGTAAGAATTTACCCTTCAACTTGTTTTCCATTTTATCCCAAGATTTGATCTTTTCCTTCATCTCCTTTTTATATTTATCTACAATTGTGCCCACCATAAATATGCATGTCCTCCCAACTTAGTGATAGCAATTTTCACATTCTTGTCTGCATTAGTGTTCTCATATTCAAAATACTTTTCCATCTCATTGATACAGTCAAGCAATTCATTGACATCCAACTTACCATCATAGTATGGTAGATTGAAGTGTGGTTTTTCATTTATCCTAGTCAAATCTCTCAATAATCTTTCATCTCCTTTCTCAAGTTTAGGCTCTTCATTTCCTGCAAATACTTGAACAATTTCATCATCACTTATATCTTCAACAAGTTTTCCTCTTCTTTGGGCTATTTCCACAACTTCAAGTCTGGATGAAATTTGTCTCAACATATCCATCACACCTAGACATGCTTCTCTCCTTCCTTGAATGATTTTTTCAACCCTCTATAATTGTAGGATAGATCTAAAATCTTCCACCCTACTACCAAATCAACTTAGGGATCCTCAACAATCAAGTCCACAAGGAACACACTTAGCTCTGACACCACTTGGCACAATCATCGATGGAGGGACCTCAAAGAGATCAGTCCAATCATGAAAAAAGAGTATAACAAAAAAAAAAAAACAAGAGGGTAAAAAAAGAACAATAAATATCTGTATTCATTTAGTGGAAATCAGTTATATTTGGTTGACAACATACATGTCTTCATACATTCCAGGCTACAACCAACCTACTTGATTACATTCTTCGATCCTAATCTTAGAACCAATCCTAAGATTATGTCTTATTCTTCTTGAGAGATACTACTAGAGATGAATTACATTACATAAATAGCCATTGCGACATGTAGGTTGGCTAAAAAACAAAGAGAATTCCTCAAGAATAGGAAAACACAAAGAAACAAAATAGGAAAGGTCCTAAATCATAAGGAACTTGATCCATAAAATGTGCAAGGCATAGTGAACCTAGATTTAAGTCAACTCAATATCCAAGAACAAATATGTATGCACCTACAAGAATAGAAAAATGTAGATATCCATTGCAAGATCAAAATTCATGAATGGGTCACAAACTGGCAAGAACACGCTAGTTGAGAGAGAACAATTAATAACTCATGTAATGAATATCCAAATGAGCCATGAACATAGAAAAATGATAAAAAATATGCCCTGAATATAATTCGATCATCGTATAAGATGAATCAAACATAAGCCAATTCACCAACTTGATCTCTCTGATTGAAAATATGAACAATATTGAAAAAAATAGTTTTGGTTGATGCAAGATTACACTGAACCCAAGATGCTCCTACATGAACTTGCTATAGATAGTGATCAGATTTGTAATGGTGAGGAGTATTCAAAAAATACAAAAATATTTTTCACAAAATTTACTGGGTTCCTTTGGTTTAGAAATTTCTAATTTTTGTGAAAAATTTAGAAAAACCCAGTTCAAAAATTTTGAGATATGGTTTAATCAATGTGTGTGCATTTACATTTTTTAGCACTATTTCTATGTACCATATGTATGTTTCTATTTTTTTTTATAACAATCCATGCACATTGTTTTATCCTTCCATATACTATACACCTGATTCTTTGTCATTACTTCATTGAATAAATAACTTTATTGGTTATGGTATTTGTGTTTTCTGAAGATACATATCAATGTCAACCACATGGAAATATATTTATACTATTGAAAATAGCTCCCTGATAGTGAAATACTTACACTCTTGATTAAATACTTAGGAATTTTGTAGTTGAAATAACTATTATGACAACTATGTACCTTGTTTTTGAATGTTGCATTCTATCTTGATTGATCATTATTTTTCATTTAATATTTATAACAAAATTGAAATTGATATTGTCATTGATGGTCACTTTATCTACTATCCTTCTGAATCTAGCTCTATTATTGAAGTTGTAAGTTGTCTTCTTGTAGAAACACAATCATCTTGTAGCATGATGGTGTAGGAGCACCTAGGACTTAGGATAAGATTCCTACCCTAGTTTTGGCTTGTACTAGTCCTAACTAGACTAGGAGGTTAATAAAGGTTCTAAGAGAGCCTGGGTTTCATAGGAGGTTAGTTGGTTAAGTTAGTTTTGGGTTGAGTTAGTAGGGCCTAGAGTGGAAGCTAAGGTGTCCCTAGGAACTAGCTTAGCCCTAGGAAGTGGTAAAAGGACCCAAGGGTGAAAAAGACTTCATAATGTTAAGATATGGCCCAAAATGACCTAAAATAGCCTTGAGAACATTTTTATAACATAAGTGATCTTGGCAAGAGTTTGTGAGCACCTAGTGTGATCCTATCAAATTGGTATCAAAGCCTAAAAAGATTGGGCTAGTGGATAGTTGATGTTGCATTCAGCCAAGTCAATAGATTATTCAGGGATGGTGATAAATGTAGAGTTGGAAAAGAAGGTGGAAGACCCAGAAGAGGAGAATAGACTCCTTAGGGAAATTCTAGCAGAGATAGAGAGTAAACTTGGTGTGGTGGTGATTGAGACTGAATTGGTTGGAGAGAAATTTAGAGAGGTAGAAGAAAAGGGTAAATAGTTGGTAGAGGAAGACAAAGTTCTTGAACTCGACCCTGTGTTGGAATAAGATCCCTTCTTGAGAGAACTAAAATCCATGAGTGGAAAGTCTTTGGAAGGAATACCACTCTTTAGTGGAAACATGGAGGTAGAGCGAGTTATGGAATGGATTGAAGGCACGAAGAATCATTTTGAGTGTGAAGGAATCAATGAAGCTCAAAGAGTCAGGGTAGCAAAATTTAGGATTGAGAGGAGCTTCCCTCACATGGTGGAAATTTGTGCAAGATGAAAGGGTGAAATAAGGAAAGAACCCTATTACCAATTGGAAAGGTATGGAGGGAAAGATTAGGGAAACATACCTACCAGATGATTATGAGGTGCAATTTCATAATAAAAGACAAAATTTGAGGCAAAAAGACCTAGAAGTAAGTACCTACATTAAGGAGTTCTATAAATTTTTTCTTAGATCACATGTGATGGAGGAGGAGAGACTAAAGGTGGCTAGGTACCTAAATGGTCTAAGTTGGAATATCTAAGAAGAGATAAGTGTCTTGAGCCCAAAAATGGTCCACCAATGTTATCAGTTATCTCTGAAGGTAGAAGAGAAGTTCAAAAAGAGACATGACTCAAGAAGTCAAGGTAGAGGCAGAGAGAGAGATATTAGGGGTCATAAAGGTAGCTATGGAGGAAGAACTTAAAAACAAAGAATTCAAGGTGAGACCAAACTCACAGAGAAGCAAGGAGAAGTCCCTATTAATATCAGAGGTTACAATAACAAGGGCAGAGGATCAAGAAACAATTATAGAGGGAGGTCAAGTGGCCAAGGGAGAGGATCCTACTTCTCTTCCATGAAGTTCAATAATTTATATCAAGATGGACATCTATCATATAGGTTCCCTGAGAAAGGTTCAACATCTCAAGGTGGAGAGAAGAGGGTGAACTATATCCAAGAAGAGTCCTCAAGCAGTAAGCTTGCATAAGTGCCCACATACCAATCCATATAGAGTCACTTGGTTGAATAAGGGTCAGAATGTATTGGTAAATGAACAAGCTTGGGTAGAATTCACCATTTGGAGGTATAAGGACAAAGTGTTGTGTGATTCCTTATCCATGGATTCTTGCCATTTCTTATTAGGAAGACCCTAAAAATTTGATAGGTAGGCTATCCATGATGGAGATAAGAAATCTTACTCATTTAATAAGGATGGAGTCACATTTAGAATCCAGTCCATCCTAGAAGAAGGTGAAGTGAATCCAACAAGTCCTAATGTACTCATAGTGGGAGAAAAGGAGTTCCTAAACACCTTAGAGGAAGGTGAAGGAGTGGGCTATGACTTGGTGTTGAAGCCTAAAGAGGAGAAATAAGTCAAGAAGCCAAAGGTACCCATAGAAATTCAAGATTCATTGGGACAATATAAAGAGATAGTGAGTGATGGAAAGCCAAGAAGCCTACCCCCTAAAAGAGCCATAAGCCATCAAATAGACTTCATACCTAGAACATTGCTGCCTAACAAAGTTGCATAGAAGATGACCCTCAACAAAATGAGGAAATTGCCAAGAAAATCCAAGAACTATTTGACCAAGGCCTAATAAGAAAAAGAATAAGTACTTGTGTAGTACCTATTGTCCTAGCACCAAAGAAAGGATGAACTTGGAGGTTATGTACTTAGTCTAGGTCCATTATTAGGATTACCATAAGGTATAGGTTCCCAATCCCAAGAATAGAAGACTTGATGGATTTCCTAGGAGAAGCCAAATACTTTTCAAAGATTTACCTTAAAAGTGGATACCACCAAATAAGGATTAAGGAGGGAGATGAGTAGAAAACTTCTTTCAAGACCACAAAAGGCCTTTATGAATGGTTGGTCATTCCCTTGGGGTTGTTCAATGCCCCTAGCACCTTCATGAGGTTAATGAATGAAGTGTTAAAAGACTTCATAGGTAAGTGGTTTGTGGTATACTTAGATGAAAAAATCATCTAGAAAGGCCAAGGAAGATCACTTGATGCACTTATAAGTTTTGTTGCAAAGGCTACATGAAGAGAAGCTAACCATCAACCTAGACAAGTGTGAATTTATGAAACAAGAATTGGTGTAACTAGTCTTTTTAATCTCACAATGTAACATAAAAATGGACACTAGAAAAGTAGAAGAAATCATGAATTGGAATACACCTAAGTTTTCTATAGAAGTGAGAAGCTTCCATGGTTTGGCATAGTTTTATAGGAAGTTTATCAGACAATTCAATGAGATTTGTGCACCAGCTCTAGATACCATCAAGGGAGGCATGAAATCCAAATTCAAATGGAATGAGAAAGCTAACAAAGGTTTTGAAACCTTGAAGAGGAAGATAGCTACCTAACTAATCTTGGTGCTACCTATCTTTGAGAAGTTATTTATTGTTTAATGTGATGCTAGAAACATTGCTATAGGAGCAGTCCTAAGTTAAGAGGATAAACTAGTAGCCTTCCATAGTGAGAAGTTGAGTGAAGCAAAGAGGAAGTACTCCTCATATGATTTGGAGTTATATGCATTGGTTCAAGCCCTAAGGAAGTGGAGACATTACCTTCTCCTAAAGGAATTTGTGGTGTACACAGATAACCAGGCTTTAAGCTTTCTAAATTCACAAGACAAGCTAAGCCACAAGCACATGAAGTGGGTAGAATAAATTCAAGCCTACATATTTAGAATAAAGCATAAGGGGAAATAGAAAAAAGTGGCAGATGCTTTGAGCCAAAGACTCTTGACAGTCCAAGAAATCCAATTGAGAAGCATTGGCATAGATAGCTTCAAGGAATTGTACCCGAAGGATGAAGAATTATTAGCAACTTATAAGGTATGCAAGGAGTTCCAAAACCATTTCCATAGTGAATATTCTGACTACATTATACAAGAAGGTCTTTTATTTAGGGGAGGGAAACTTTGTGTGCCTAGAGGCTCAATGAGAGAGAACCTCATTCAAGAGAAGCACAATGGATCATTGAGTGGACACTTTAGAGTTCATAAGACCTTAGAATTGGTTCAAAGGTTCTACTTTTGGCCTAAGATGAACCAAGACATCAAAATATATGTAGAGACTTGCATGTTCTGCTAAAAAGATAAAGGAACTTCATCCAATGTAGGGTTGTACCAACCCCTTCCAATCCCTAATAGACATTGGGAATGTCTTAGCATGGATTTTGTTTTAGGGTTACCCAAGACCAAACAAGGATTTGACAACATATTTATGATTGTAGATAGGTTTATCAAGATGAGCCACTTTGTGCCATGCAAAACCACTCATGATGCTTTCCATATAGAAAATTTATTCTTTAGGGAAGCAATCCAGATCCATGGGTTACCTTTGAGTATTTTATTTGACAGGGACTCCAAATTCATGAGTCATTTTTAGAAAAATTTGTGGCACAAGATTGGCACCAACTTATATTTTGGGTCTGCATACCATTCCCAAATAGATGGGAAAACTGAGGTGGTTAATAGAAGTTTGAAAAATATCCTAAGGTTCCTAACTAATGAATATGGTCAAACATGGGACCAAGTCATTGCACAAGAAATTTTTTCTTATAATGACACCATCAATAGGACTATTGGTAAAATTAAATTTGAGGTGGTCTATGGGATACACCCAATAGGTATCCATGAGATTAGAGAACTTGGAGATGTAGCAACAAGGAGTGGATATACTAAGGACTTTTCTCAGTCCATGAAGGAGGTGCATGATTCAGTTAAGTAAGCTCTTATGGATAGTACCACCAAGACAAAGAATAAAGTGGATGAGAGGAAGAGAGAAATTCAATTCCAAGTAGGAGATATTGTGATGGTTCATTTGAACAAGGCCAGGTTGCAGAAGGGGATCCCTAACAAGCTTCAGATGAGAAGGATTGGCCCTTGTGCCATCCTAGAAAAGTATGGGAATAATGCTTACAAGGTGGAGTTTCTAGCTGACATAGGACTATCATCAGTGTTTAATGGTGCACACTTTGTTCCTTATAAAGGACTAGTCCCAGTAGAAGGTAGTGAACATTTTGATGTTGGTCACTCCAAGACCCCAAGAAGAGAAAGTCTTAAGTTCACAGGTCACCAAGAAGACAAGGCAAAAGACATACATGGAGTACCTTATCAAATGGAAAGGAAAAGAAGATGTAGAGGCTAAATGGGTTTCTAAGATAGAGCTAAAAAATTTGGGCATTGATCCTTACTCAGTCCGCTCCAATGGGACTTGATCTCTTTTGTTTAGAGGAGAATGGTGCAGGAGCACTTAGGACCTAGGCTAAGAGTCCTACCCTAGTTTTGGATTATACTAGTCCTAGCTAGAATAGGAGGTTAATAAAGGCTCCAAGAGAGCCTAGGTTTCATAGGAGGTTAGTTGGTTAAGTTATTTTTTGGGTTGAGTTATTAGAGCCTAGAGTGGAAGCTAAGGTGTCCCTAGGAACTAGCTTAGTCCTAGGAAGTGGTAAAAGGACCCAAGGGTGGAAAAGACTTCATAATATTAAGATATGGCCAAAAATGGCCTAAAATATCCTTGAGAATGTTTTTATAACATATTGGGAGTTTAGAAGTGTTTTGGGAAGAAAGATGAGCAACTATTCAAAAGTTGCTAAAAAGTTGTCATGACAACTTTTGCAATTTTACAAAGTTGCATGACAACTTTTTGTCTTAAGGGGACCGACCAAGGAATTAGGTCAAATAGAGGTCATAAACACCCAAAAATAATGGAAAGAGGATATATAAGCCCTAAATGTCTTGAATACCAAGGTTGGTTCATTTTTTAATTACTAGCAATAAGATATCAGACACTGTTACAGTCAATTCAAGACACAGTTCCTTGTTTTAGTGCAACAATAGAAGATGATGGTTTAGTTTTTTGTTTGTAAAGAAGGAATTATTTAATAAACTTAATTTTTTTCCATTATGAATCATTTTATTTTTATTTTTATTGTTTCATTATCTTAGGTGTAATTATTTTGGTTTAGCCAGTTCACTGGCCTGTAAATAGCTTAGTGTGGAAACATGGCTCCCCCATGAAATCCCACCGCGTGTTCATCATGAAAAGTTGGGACATGGAAGTGGAGAATATGTATAGTTTTATATAGTCAATTTGGATGTATGGCATTAAGAATGTCTATTTTTGTAACCTTTCCCTAGGAGAGAACAATCATTGCCTGACTAGGGACAAGGAGGTGAAGTTGTAAGTTTTCTTGCAGGGGTGACCAAGAAGAAGAAATCCAAGAATTTGGAGATGAGAATGATGATCATAAAGAGTCATGATGGAAATATAGAGTCTTGAACAATCCATTTGGAAATCATAACCTTACTGAGTACAGTGAGCTCCTAGAAGCCACTAAAACCCTCACTAAACCCTCCTAGTTGAGTTAGGATAATGTATAGATGCATAGGAACCCAAGACCAACAAATTATCTTAGGGTATCCTAAATGAAAAAACAATCCATAATTTTTTTGGGAGTTCCTTTAGGAGAAATTTTCATAAAATCCTAAAAACTTGGACTAGGAGATCTATTTGGGGCTCTAGGGCTACAATGCCAAAACAAAGAGTTTGAGGAAATCAGTAAGGAGGAGTTGAGAAGATATTGAAAAAATGTGTCAAGAATTGATTCAATGTTATATTATGGTTACCTCCACACCCATGAAAGAATCACCACTTTCTTAGGAGGTAAGGTACACTTGGAAGGATAGAAGAAAACATGAGAAGAAAAGGAATTCTTAACTAGTGATAGATCACCTAGGTGTTGGAGAGTAGATTACTCTTGTATGGATCAAAATGTTACCACACTTATATGAATCTTTACATGCAAGAAAAATCAACAATGAGCTCTCACAAATTGATCCATAGCTCTCTATGCATGGAGTTGCAAGATTTGTAAAATTGCTCTCAGCTAGAGCTATAAACTCATGACCTTGCTAGTCAACCATACAATGATAAATTCAAATGAGGAAAAGGGAAAGAGTGCCAATGTCTCCAAAGAATAAAATGGAAATGCAATGCAATGAAAACTAAGAATGAGAATGCAAATGTGCAAGCTATGCTATGAAAATGGAAGTACAAACTAAGCTATGAAATGAAAATAGCAATGGATTACAATTCCCCTAATTAAGCTATGTGAAGCTAATCTATTGCATAAAAGGAAACTAAGTTATGAAGTGAAGATATGGATGCTATGATAATGCAAGAAATGAAGTCTAAACTATGAAGCAATGAGGAAATCCAAGAAGAGCTTGATGTAGCAATGATCTCCAAAAGCTCCAAATGCACCTAGAAAACCTGTAGCATAACAATAGCATGAAAGAGATGGATATGAAAATGAAGGAGAGAGCTCTCCTTTTATAAGAAATGCAAAGGAATGGATCATGGAGATTAAGAGGCAAAAGTCTCAATCAATGGTGGAGCTTTGGAAGAGGAGAAATCCGTGTGCACAAGTATCCTCCAATAGGAAAATAGGAATTGACTTTATGTCCATATGAGACAAAAGGTGCTTTTCTCCTTTTTATAAAATAGGAATAATGTTTTATTTGTGAAACTTAGGATAAGAGGAAAAGGTGGGGCTTTTTTATTTAATAAAAGGAGAGGAAATATTCCTTTTAAGTAAATAAAAACTTAGGATAAAATGGTTAGCCCAAGGCAAATAATCGAAAATGATGAAATATGACTTGATCAAAGAAATTGATAGTGTTGAAAAATATTGATTATTGATAAAACTGATTCAGGATAAATAAATTGAATAAATGGGGCCCAAAGTCTAGGCAACCATTTTTGGGTGCATACATTTGGCCCTTTGACTAATGTGTGATCGATTTGGGAACACATGTAGTCAAAGAATGAAGTTGCAATGTGAGATCGATTTGGGATCATAAAACAACTCAGATGTGAGGTCGATTCAGGATCACATCCAGACAAAACATAAACAAAGGCCTTTGAACATGAGGTCGATTCGGGATCACATTCAAAGTAAGAGATAAGAATCTCAAATTTGAGCAAAAGCTCACAAAAGATGTCTGAATCAGGAAAATCAAGAGAATCAGGGATGAGAATCCCATAGGTACTGCCCCCTCGGAGTCGAAATCAAAATCAGATAGAGGAGAACAACAAATTGATAAAAGATTTGATCAAATCAAAATGAAATCATAATCGAAGATAAAGGTCAACAGGATAACCATCGAGTAGTGAAAACATGCCCCAGCAATGAGTTAGAAGAAAAGAAATAGGGCGAATGAAAGACTAGAAAATTGAGAGACATGAAAAGGAAGAAATTCCATCAAAGATCAAAGAAATATGCCTCAAAAGGGTCTGTCAACTGCACAAAAGAGGGAGAAGATTTGAAATGCAATTTTGACTAGCAAGATGACCTTAGATTTTTATTTCAAATTTGAAAATGGATCCAAGACGTCGAAATTAGCTAGGGGTACAATTTTCGTGCAATTAGGTCAAAAGGTCAAAATGCTATAAAAAGGGGGAAAAGGTCATAGAAAAAGATGTGATATGAAAGACAAGAAGTGAAAGGCATGATCGAGAAGAAGAAAAAGGCAAGCACAGTTGACTAACAAGTCCATGAAAGATAAAAGAAGAGCTCTCTCCATATGCAAGATGCAAAACTAAACTAGGAATGCAAGCTACTATGAAAAGTGGTTGACTTGCAAGGTCACAATGCTTATAGACATCTAATTATCATCATTGAGCGTTATTGGTAGCATCGTAAGATCATACAATACTCACTAGTATGACTATGGGTATATGAATATGATCTATATTAGATAGAAATGTGGGAATCCCACCTAGGCACCAAAGACATGTAGGTCAAGATGACTAGTGCAGTGAGATTACCTAAGTTTACTATAGCAAGATTATGTTTGCATCAGAACATAAGAATGTCAAGATGGCTATAAGCATGCACTCGCATAACAGTCAAGGATAATACCTTGTCAATCCATAGTGTCAAGTAAGACCAACATAAAATGCTCATGACGATTAGGACCAACAAAATATACCCACAAGAAGATAAAGAAAGAAAACATGTTCTCATATCCTCAGTCTTCTAGCTATGCATCATTGAAAACTTCTTAGGGAGAGACCACTCATCAAAAAAATCCTCATAGATAGCACACACACAAAAAAAAAAAAAGCCAACATATCACAAGCGAGTTGATTGTTTAAGTGCGTGTGTGTTGGTCATAAAGTCAAACTTTGATCATCACATCTGCTAATGAGAAATAACATACCATACTTAGACTATTGGGAAAGACATCTGATAAGTGTTAAGAAACACTCAACACAAGGGTAGTGTTGAAAAACACTATTTGGGGTGGTGTTGAAAAACACCTGTTGGGAAATGCCCCAAGAGACAAACGCGCCTAAAGGACCTATGCAAAAAGTTATGCCTCCTAGACAAAGGTAAAGACCAATTCCATACCAAGTCAAATAAGGTCAAGGCATGATGGAAAGTGGCTAGTTGTCGAGGATGCATGCTAACAAATAGGCGTGCAAAGGCCTCAAGTAGCACCTATTTCCAAGTTTTCACCACTTGGATATGTTTTTGATTTTTCAATTTTTTTGTATTTTTGCTACCAAGGCGCCTGTTTCCAAGTTTTCACCAAGGCACTTTTTCTATTTTTTTTTGTATTTTTTTAATTTTTCAATTTTTTTGTATTTTTTCAGGATTGTATATGCTTTTTAGGATTTTTTCAGCATCATATATCAATTTTTTTGAAATTTTTTCAGGATCAATAAGTATGTACAAAGGATGCCCCCAGATAGAATGGGCATCAGACTTCCAAGAAAGATCACATCGTGCAGTCCCAATGTCAAGCAAGGTGAAGGACAAGATGGATGGCAAGCTGGTGGAAGAGATGGAAGACAAGAGAATGAAGGAGAATGAAGGGAAGAAATCCTCAAGGTCAAACTCCTTAAGAGTATCCAAGCTAGGGAAAAATTATCATGTAAAGCACATTTGGAAAAGCAATGAAATGCCAGCATAGGATAAGTCACAAAGGTGTAATGCAAAAGAAGGAAATGATGCAATCCAAAGGAGGAGACATGTCAAGAGGCTTCATAGCATCATTTTTTACTCTCTTTTTTATTAGATCAAGACCAAAGGGGAAGAGGATAGAGAAATGCTAGAATGAATGGAGGAAAAATAAATATGAAGGCTAAACATGAATGGAATGAAAGCAAGATCATTGTAAGATAGCTCACAAGATAGCCAAATGTTCATGTATAGTTCAACATTGTCAAGATCAAAGATGGAATGTAATGGATGAAACATGTAGAAGAACTACGCATGATGCCTGATTGCTAGGTTTTCATCATGGTACTTATCCAAGGCACCACAAGGGAGTGGTTTTCACCATAGGATGAATTTATTTCTCTTTTCTTTTTCTACCAAGGTGCCTGTCTCCAGGTTTTCACCATGGCACATTTTCAATTTTTTCACTTTTTTTTGTTTTCTTTTGAATTTTTCTATTTTTTTGAATTTCTTTTTTCTTTTTTTTTTTGGAAGAAAGAAAGCTTTTAGGTAATGCTCCTTGAAAGGATAAATCATTGATATACCAAGGATCCAAAATGATATGCCCAAAGATGCTGATAGGGAATGGAAGATGGAAGAGAAAAATGGAGGACAAGGCTTTATGTAAAGCAAGTGAGGTTGGAAGATAGGAGGAATAGGCAAATGAGGAAAAAAGATAGAAGGTAGAAGGATAATGAATGAAAGGATTGTGAAAGGGTAGATGGGAAGGAAGGCAAGATCAACATCAACACACACCTTGAAGGGTGGCGAGAGGATGGAGGAAACATGAATGAAAGAACATGAGAAGGAATATAGAGAATATTTAGCAGAGGTTGCGGTTCAGGCACATATAATTGAAGAATGTTTTTGGAAGAAGATGAAGTGGAAGCCTTTGGAAGCTTGAATGTCAACTTCACTTTTTGTTCAACATGAGACTCTCTCAAGAGAGACTTTGAAATCCATATAGCCTTAGGCTTTTCATTTCCTTTTGATGTGTTAGAGAGAATATCTTCAATGATGGATTTTGGAACCCATACTTGTCTTGTAATTTTTTTCTTAGATATCTCTTTTGACTTTATGCCTCCATGTTGATTAGAGGAGACATGGTGATCTTCTTTTTTTGATGGATTCTTGTATTTCTTATTTTTCTTGTATTGAACATTCAAATTACTTCCAAAAGACTTGGGACTTGTGGAAGAAGAAGGATATGACTGGTTTAGATGAGTTGGTGGATGAAAAGGATTCAAGGGTATGCATCTATGTTGATCTTGAGGAAAGCTATGAGATGGAGGGATGTAAGGACCCAAGATGGATTATGAATTAGGAGAGTTAGGAGGGGAAAGTGAAGGGACATAAGGGCCCAATATGGAAGGTAGATGTGAAGTCCTTAGCAGCGGTGGAGGAGGTCCAAGGATAGATGTGGAAGATGCAAAAGGATAATCAATAAGTTTATTAGCATCTATATGACAACCAAGGACATCGGCATCTTTAGAGTGAGCATTAGAGTTTTCAACAGGATCCTGGACATCTTGAATAGGAGCAGTTTCTTTGATAGGATTGTTCAGAGCTTGCAAAGACTCAGGAAGAGAAGAAAGTGGAAATGAACATGGAGTGGTAGAACAAGAAGATGGAAGACTTTGATCTTGACAAGGAGCTTCGGATAGCATAAACGTATCATTTTTCTTTTGATTTTCAATAGGCTTAACATCGGAAGTAACAAAACCATTTTTAATAACCTTAATGGAAGTATCATCTTTGGAAAGCGCAAGTGTGGTAAGGTTATTTTGATTATCAATAAGCTCAACAGTGTAAGTAGTAGCTTGATCTTGCTTAGGAGATGGTGGAATGAATGCGGAAGAGCGTAAAGGATCGAAAGAACCATGAAACGAATGAGATATATTATGAACATGATTGGATGACATGGAGGGTTCTTGATCTTGATCTTTCTTTATGTTCTTTTCTTTATCATTTTTAGAGTCCTCTTGACATGGAGCCACTTCTAATGACAAGGAAGCATGTTGGAATTGCATGGAAGATTTTGGAATAGATAGTGAAGGACTAGATGAAGTAGGCATTATATCATTTAAAGGCTTAGGCTCTTTAAGTTTAGCATTATTGAAAGTATTTTTAGGCAAGTGAAGGTTAGCTTGATTTTCTTTAAGAGGTAGCCCTTGAGGATAACTATAGGGAACAGCATGAAAAGCCTTCTTAAGATCTTTGTTGGATGAAAGATTTGTGACAGATTTGGAAGACTCAAAATTTTTAGGAAATGTATGGGTATTGGAGGAATTAGGGGATGGAAGGGAACCATCACAAGAAAAAGGTTCAACATTAACATGATCTTGCTTGAGAGTGTCATCTTTATTTTCAGCATGAATGTTCTTAGAGGAAGAATTTTTATAATATTTACGTTTCAAATCAGCACGGTGCATTTTATATTCCTCAATAGTAGTAGCTGGATTATAATCAAGGTATTATTCACAAAACTCATCAAAGTTTCTTTCAAAATCTGAATCATACAGATCACCATCATGATCTTTCCAATATGAGGACCCATTTCCAGTAAGCACAAGGACACAACTAGGAGGACTCTTAGGAATAGAGGTGTCATAGATATCACTACATTGTCCATCATCATAGTCATCATAGTCATCATAGGTGGGTGCGTCACTCTTCGTGGAAGAGGTATCATAAGGACTATCATGTTGCTCATTATGGTATGTCTTGTGAAGAGAAGTAAGACTCTTTGAAGAAGCAGAAGAAGAATGAGATCGTGAAGAAGAGGAAATTGAAGACTTAGTGTAGGAAGAGGATTTGGATAATGAAGAATTCAAATAATGTTTAGAAGAGTCATGATAAGATTTGGAAGATGAAGAATGTGAATAGTGTTTAGAAGAATCGTGATAAGATTTAGAATGTGAAGAATATTTGGAATGAGAAGATTTAGAAGATGAAGAATATTTGGATGAGATCATGAGTATGATTCTAGCAAAGACGTCTGATTTAATTGATTTTTCTTTTATTTTTGCCATAAGTTTATCACCCATGAGATATTTGGAAGGACTATTGGAGGAATAAAGATATTCTTCAAATTGAGCAATGAGTTCAAGATCATCTATTCTCAAGAGAGGTTCCTTAACAAGATAGTTGAAATTCATGGTTCTAGAAGAGGAGGAATCAATCATGGAAGAAATGAATAAATGAATAGAAGAAGGTAGACTAGATAGTAAGAGGAAAATAATCAAGAAGAAGAAGAAGAATTTCCCATGAGAATAGAAGACTTTAGAAGAACATGGGAAATGGAGAAGAAAAAAGAAGACTAAGAGTCATCTTATGCAATTGATACCATAACGTTCATTGAGATATTGAGAAACATGACAACACCTAGGATCTGAGATCTAGACTAACCAAAGAAGACCAAGCTTCTAAGGAGAACTCACTACAATAGGACGAAACTCAGTTTCAGTATTCCAATTAGATTTTTCAAAGGATTTCACAATGATGATCAAGCACATAAAATAGCAACCAGGGAGTTCAAGCAAACAGTCTTCAAGAAATGAGCAAGGGGAAAAACAACCTTGCGCATGAACAAGTATAGTGACTTAGTATTTCTACTCCTTAAAGGTTCTACTTGTGTATGTTCTTGAAAATGTTTTAGCAGGCACATAGAACACAACACCACCTTAACAAGCTGTCTACAAGGATATACGTGGCTTTCTAAAAGGAGTCCTTGATATACACAAGGTACGTGAGGCCTAAATCTGTAGATGAGAAGAATCCAAAATCACACAGCCGGGGGGAGACGATAACCCAAATCTCCTCCTTCACTTCTCAAAGGTATAAAGTTCTTTGAGGCTTAGCCAAGAGTGATATCAAACTCAATTCCCAAGAGAGGTGTCTTTCGATTCACCACCCGCTATTTATGCTCTATCGAAACATGGGAGTTAAGGTCATCCCTTGAGGTGGTGTGTCCCCAAGCAGGCCTTCTAAAAATAAAATTAAGTAATTCACTATCAAAAGTATTTAAAGCACTAAAGGTGGAACACTTAACTCTTCAAGTAAATGTGAAGTGAGTCCAAAAGTGGGACACTTAACCCTTTAAGATAATGTGAAGCAAGTCCAAAAGTGGAACATTTAACCCTTCAAGAGAATGTGAAGCGAGTCCAAAAGTGGAACATTTAACCCTTTAAGATAATGTGAAGCGAGTCCAAAAGTGGAACATTTAACCCTTCACACAAACTCAAAGTGAGTCCAAAAGTGGAACATTTAACTCTTCACACCAACTCAAAGTGAGTCCAAAAGTGGAACATTTAACTCTTCACATCAACTCAAAGTGAGCCCAAAAGTGGAACATTTAACTCCTCACATCAACTCAAAGTGATTCCAAACCTTAGAAAACAAGTGAGTTCCAAAAAGCACAAAAGGGTTGCCTAGTGGAGCAATTAATGCTTCTTTCCTGTAGACCCCTCCCCTTTAATGTGGTGCTGATCTTGCAACCACAGGGCAGAAATGAGGGGCTGATGGATTAGCAAGTCCAATAACCCAAGATAGCAATCTAGATCAATCACAAGTAATCTAAGACTGCTAATCAATACTACTCACAAATGAAAAAGGGTTGAACAATGGAATATTTAACTTTCCAAGTAAACATAGAGTGAGTCCACAAAGTGGTGCATTTAACTCCCTATGTAAACAAGGAATGAATCCATGCCCTCAATCACTCAATGAGATA
Organism: Chamaecyparis obtusa; assembly: GCA_027943335.1. Classification (NCBI taxonomy): domain Eukaryota; kingdom Viridiplantae; phylum Streptophyta; class Pinopsida; order Cupressales; family Cupressaceae; genus Chamaecyparis; species Chamaecyparis obtusa. Next base: position 716,677 of record BSBK01001988.1, read on the forward strand.
TTTGATATTGGAACCAAGAATTACTTAAGGTTTAAACACAAGCATTCACTTACACAAACTTGTATGAAAGCAAATCTATGTTCATTCATTTCCCATTAAGAGCATCAATTGAAATGTGTTCTATGAAAGCATGTAAAATGTTGGCATTAAGCAGAATTGCCACTAGTGACAACACTTATTTGCATTCTGGATGCAAACCGAGTAGACAGTGCAAACCGAGCAGACAGTGCAAACCGAGCAGACAGTGCAAACCGAGCAGACAGTGCAAACCGAACAGGACAGTGTAAACTGAGTAACATCATGTCTACCGAGTCACCAGTACTTACCGAGTTCAAAACCTACCGAGTGATCAGTATGAACCGTGCCTTCACTTCTACCGAGTGCATGACGATGCCGAGTAATGCAGTGGACACCGAGTATCAGAAAGTCACTGAGTCAGTTTGCAGGAACCGTGTAACCATACTTGGGCTGACTTAGTAGCACTTATGTTTACTTGTCAAGCCGACTATGTAATTATAATTGTAGTTAATTGTTTAAGACTTGTATATAAACAATGTTGTAAAAATAAAAAGATGTAATGAAAAATATGAATGAATAAAACATATGTGAAAGAGAAAGAAAGGCAGAGATAAGTGAATTATAGAAGGCTTCAAAAGTATAAGGTACAGCAAAGACAAATTCATCACAGAAGGTGATCAGTACATTAGCGAATCTCAAATCAGCAATCCAGTTGCAAAGCAGAGATCTACTGTTTCATTCTAACAGGTGAATCAGTACTAAATCCTTTAACCGGGTAGACCTAACAGTCTTTGTAAAATCTTTTTACCGAGTGCATAATTCATTGTATGTTTGTAAATCCTTTAACAGGGTGGATTTAGCAATCATCATTGCTCGTAACAGGGCAGATCATCAGAAGTGATCAAATTGTAAGTCTTAACCGGCCAACTTTATTCTGCAGTATTAAAGCTTTGTGGGTTTCATCCCCACCCTAATTTTACTTTCTTTTGGAAGGTTTCTGGGTAACCAAATCTATGTGTCATTATTGTAAATGTTTTTAAGTTTCATGCTTTCTGTATGCAAAGGTTAAAAAGTAAATTACATGTTAAAATTGTAAGAAAATTTGGAGTTACTGATTCACCCCTCCCCTCTCAGTAACTCGGTTAATTCCTAAATATTTCCAACAATTGGTATCAGAGCAGCATTGGTTCTCAAGATAAAGCTTAACTAGCTTGAGCAAAGATCCAGGACAATGGAGGTATTCAAACTGAACAAGGTGATTGAAAATGAAAAGCTAGATCTGGAAATGGCCATAGCTAAACTCAAAGAAGCAAAAGAACATCTCTTCCAATCCCTAAGAAGAAGGAAGGAACTTGCAAATCAGATGAATGATCAGAATTACATTGAAGAAAAGATTGAAGATCTTCTTCCCTCAAATAACTCAGATGAAGCAAACAATGCTGTCAAAGAACTCCTAGAAAAGAATGGGTCTCTGCAGGAAGAAGTGAGAAAATTGAAAAGAGAACAAGACCTACACTCTACAAGATTCTGTGAGATCTTGGAACAGAGAAACAAGTTGAAAGATGAATTAGATGGAAGAAACATTGAAGCCCAAAACAAAACCCTTCAGCTAGAAAACCTAATTGATCAGATCTCTCATACAAATGAAGAAATTCTAAATCTAAGATCAGAAATAGAAAACACAAGAGAAGAACTAAGATCTGAAAAGGAAATCAATCTAAGATTGGTGGATGACCTAAACGCTGAAAAACAAATCAATGAAGGAATGCTGAAAAGTCAAGAAGACTTGAATCAGCTGTATGAGCGAAATCTTCATAGGCAAAAAGGAAAAGCAGGACTTGGATACAAAGAAGAAGGCGAATCCTCTAAGCAAGGTACTCAAAGAAATCAAAAACCTACTTGTAATCATTGTGGTAAAATAGGACATACTTCAAATAAATGTTGGAACAATGAAAAAGCAGAATTCAATGGAAAATGTTACAGCTGCAATCAACCTGGTCACAAAGCAAATGAATGCAGGGAAAAACCTAGATTCAGAGGTAATTGTCACAAGTGCAACAAACAAGGTCACAAGGCATCCGAGTGCAGATCCAAGACATTTAATCCAGCAAAACAAATTGTGAAAGCAATGTTTGGATGGGACTACAACACCTGGTGTAGATGTCATTACTGTGGAGAATATGGACACATTGGCATGAATTGCATAAAACATCATCTAAGGAAAAGAGATACTACCATAAGATGTTTCAAATGCACTAAACTCGGTCACATAGCCAGAAACTGCATGAATGCTAGTGGAATTGAAGAAGGAAAGAACAATGAAGCAACTAAGGTCAGGAAACAGGTGAGACAAAAATGGATTCCTAAAGCTACCGAGCAATCCACTCCAAGTAATGGAATGGATGGCTCTACCGACTCAAACTAAATTTCCAAGGAAGCACTGGAACTGTATTCTCATAGATCAATCTCAAGCAGTTCCAGAACCGAAATTAAAAGAAAGATCTAAATCAGCATGCAAGATGCAGTGAGATCACAGGGAGGTCGGTATCAGTCTTCACCGAGCAAGGTCGGTACCTGTCTTTACCGAGAGAGGTCGGAGCATTATGAATTCTCGAGTTCACCGAGTTGCGAAGTCTTTTCCGAGTAATTAATTCTTAGTGGGTGACAGTCTGTCAGAACTCATACCCTAATTTGAAATGAGCATTAATGACAGAGTTGTAAACAAAAAGCAAGTAATCGAACTCATTCTTCACCATGAATCTTTAGCACTTTGGGAGCAGAAAATTTCAAGAGCAACCCGGCGATTTAATACTTTTGCGAAAGGGATTTTTTGTGAGCTACCATGGCATCATCCAGCACTTCAGCGAAGAAAGGATCTGATATGTTAGTCCAAGGGGAGTGGAAAGCACCAGATTTTAAGATCGTGCCCGCAATTGCAGCAGCCCTAGATCCGAACGGAGCTCAATCTCAGATTCCTCCTAAGGTACTGCTTATTAACGATATCTGCAATTATTTTAACTGTTCAATTCATGAAATGGGAAACCTAGAACTAGACATTGTGCGTGAGGAACTATGTGTGGATGGTATTCTGAAACCCGAGCACAAACATCTAGAAGATAAAGGTTTAGTTCACATTGCACATCTACCTCGAAACTTTCAAGATAAATGGGTTAGATATATTCTCAGCCGTGTACATGATGGCAAGATTTGGCTTGAGCAACCTATTGAGATCAAAAAGAAAATGATTCAACAAGTCACCGGTCTTCCCATGTTGAACAAAGCTAAAACTACCAAAACCCTAGGTCGGACGGAACTAGAGAAGAAAACCCTAGCCGAGTGGGACGGTAGAGGCATGAAAGTTAGCAGCATTACCGACGCTGAACTGAAGTTTGGTACACACATCATTGCCCATAAGATTTACAGTTCTAGTCGACAGAACAGTGTCTCCTGTGAAGCTATTGACCTAGCATACAAAGTGGTCAAGAATAACTTGACATTTGACCTAGCAGACTTATTGTTGAAACAGTTTAACAAAAACATGGAAAGCATTAAAACTTCCAAAAAAAATCCATGTAAGTTTGGATCCTTGTTGGTCTGTTTATTCTTCTATGTTCAGAAATTCTTCCCTTCTAAAGGAAAAGTTGTATGGAGAAAAGATGTGCCAGTCCTCTATGAAATAAATGAATACATTTCAGAAATGGGTGAAAACTTTGAAAGCATCATGGATAATTATTTTGAGTCTTTCAAAGAGAAAATGAATGACAGATTCCGGATTCCACAGAAGTTGGTGGAAGATTACAAAGATGACATCTGTTTTATGGTAGATTGTGATAATGTGTATATTCAAGCAGTTAAACCAAGAACTGTATATGTAAAACCTCTTCCTTATGAGGTAAATATTGATGAAACCAAGAATATCATTGAAGCTCTTCTAAATCAGCCTGTCAATCCCAAAGCTCCATATTTTGGAACATATGATGAAGCTAAGGTGAGAATTGAACTAAGCATAAAGCTTCCACAGGCGGTAAACAAAGGAAAAAAGAGGATAGCCAAAATGCAAATGATAACCAAGGACAAAGAAGAAATAGATGAAAAAGAAGAGGAAAAGGATGAGAAAATAGAGGATCCAGAACCTGCAAAGAAGAAAGGAAAAGTTTTCATCACTAAGGCACCTGTGCCTCCCACTGCTGTGTTTACAAGGAGAAATACAAGAGGCAAGGTAGACAAGGCAGAAAAGGCAGATAAAGACATAGTATTCAAAAGGCCTCCTCTAAGCCTTCAAGAAAAGCTCAAACTCTTTAGAGATGGATTAGGATCTGGAGTAAGTAACATAAAATACTTGAGATATGAAACCAGATCGGAAGCAGAACAAAAGGAAATAGAAGATGCTGTTGTTGAGAAGATGGGACAGTGGAAATACTCTCCTGAAGAAATTGCCCCACAGGTTCCAGCAGTTCTATTGAATCCAATAAAAATGAGATGGAGCAATGCAAGGCAAACTGTGATAGACATATTTGATCAAAACCTGAGACAGTTGATGCCGAGCTTGAATAATGATGAAGTAAAGAAGGCATTAAAAGAAAATGAAAATAAGATGACATTGAAATTCAATACTTGTTTGATTTTGATCAATAATATTGAATCGGTTGTGAAGGCTGCAAATGCCACATGGAAGAACATATACCACCTTCACCAACCGAGCATTGAAACTGTAATAATAAAAGATATTGAAGATGACAGTGATGAACAAGAAGAAGACATTGAGGTAGATGATACTGTAAGGATAGCAGCAGAAGTCATTGCATCCCTTCCTACCTCTCCAGTGAAAGTCTCTACATCCAGCCTGGAGACACCTTCAATCATGGTTGTGACAACTTCCACATTTGTCCAATCATCCCTAGCAACATCAGAAGTAGCTACCATTTCTTCTACCGAGCTGCAGTCTCTTGCACCATCAAGTTTTCCAGTAGTAAGTTTTCCAGCTTTTGAATCTTCAAGTGTAAATATTTTAAGTTCTCTAGTAGAAAGTATGCCAGTATCTATAGCCAGCCCTACTTTATCTACTGTCACTACTACCAAAGCATTAAGTACAGATAAGCCTAAGGCTCTACCGAGTATAAAATTTTTGGGTAAAAATATAGTAGAGGATATAGACCTAGATGAAGAGATAGAGATTCCTACATTAGATTTTGCAAATCTCTCAGTGGACCAAATGCAGAATATAGGTGAGATCCTCCAAAGGAAAGCAAAACAAAAGAAGCTTAAAGAGGAGAGAGACAAGGAGTATCAAATCATCAAGGATGCTAAGGACATTTTGTCTGATGCATTAGGCATTAAAGTAGACTCCTCCTAGCATGTTTTGTTACAATTAGCAGAAGCAGTTGAGAAATACAATGAGGACTCATCCAGGACAGAAAAGTTAGTTGAAAGAGCCGAGAAGAGATTCAACAATAAAGTGCTTGAGCACATTGCTCAGCACATAGCTATTAACCAAGTAGAATTGTCTTCAATTTTGACTAACATAGAATCTATCTATTCGAATGCTACCTCTCTTTTGGCCAGACTGTGCAATATTGCCGAGTTCACAAAGGATGTTAAAGATAAAATGAATAAAATGGATGAGGATATGAAGATTAGCATACAGAAGCTGCAACTTGAACCAAGTTCAAGCTCTGCTCATCACATGAAAATTTCACACCTATCTAATATGCAGTCTGATCTACTAAAAGAAGACTCAAGGATCCGGTCCACACTGCTAGACATCCAACACATGATCCTTCCCATCATGAATACAATGTATAAGCACATTGAACATTCCAAAACATTGATTCATGACAATCAGTTCTCTATAGCAGATCACATGATTGAACTCTCTGCAGAAGTCCGAATTGCTATACAAACATGTAAGATTCTGCAAGAAAGTTGGGACAGAACCCTGGCACTAATAATGAAGGTCCATTCTGATTTCCTATCAAATTTTGGATTCTCTCTGTAAATAACTTGTATATGCACCTTTGGCATTATTGTCAAAAAGGGGGAGATATGTATAGAAGGAGAGATATGTATACTGTATAGAGAGATATGTATACTGTATAGATTTGTATAAGAAACAGTTAGCACATTGAAAGGGGGAGACAATGTATAAAGCCCTATAACAAAGACAAATTTTGAAAAATCAAAATAAAACTCAGCATGATTCATGTATATAAATTTTGGCCAATAAGTGTTTTTGTCACTAATGCCAAAGGGGGAGATTGTTGGCATTAAGCAGAATTGCCACTAGTGACAACACTTATTTGCATTCTGGATGCAAACCAAGAAGACAGTGCAAACCGAGCAGACAGTGCAAACCGAGCAGACAGTGCAAACCGAACAGACAGTGTAAACCGAGTAACATCATGTCTACCGAGTCACCAGTACTTACCGAGTTCAAAACCTACCGAGTGATCAGTATGAACCGTGCCTTCACTTCTACCGAGTGCATGACGATGCTGAGTAATGCAGTGGACGCCGAGTATCAGAAAGTCACCGAGTCAGTTTGCAGGAACCGTGTAACCATACTTGGGCCGACTTAGTAGCACTTATGTTTACTTGTCAAGCCGACTGTGTAATTATAATTGTAGTTAATTGTTTAAGACTTGTATATAAACAATGTTGTAAAAATAAAAAGATGTAATGAAAAATATGAATGAATAAAACATATGTGAAAGAGAAAGAAAGGCAGAGATAAGCGAATTACAGAAGGCTTCAGAAGTATAAGGTACAGCAAAGACAAATTCATCATAGAAGATGATCAGTACATCAGCGAATCTCAAATTAGCAATCCAGTTGCAAAGCAGAGATCTACTGTTTCATTCTAACAAGTGAATCAGTACTAAATCCTTTAACCGGGTAGACCTAACAGTCTTTGTAAAATCTCTTTACCGAGTGCATACTTCATTGTATGTTTGTAAATCCTTTAACAGGGTGGATTTAGCAATCCTTATTGCTCCTAACAGGGCAGATCATCAGAAGTGATCAAATTGTAAGCCTTAACCAGCCAACTTTATTCTGCAGTATTAAAGCTTTGTGGGTTTCATCCCCACCCCAGTTTTACTTTCTTTTGGAAGGTTTCTGGGTAACCAAATCTATGTGTCATTATTGTAAATGTTTTTAAGTTTCATGCTTTCTGTATGCAAAGGTTAAAAAGTAAATTACATGTTAAAATTGTAAGAAAATTTGGAGTTACTGATTCACCCCTCCCCTCTCAGTAACTCGGTTAATTCCTGAATATTTCCAACAGTAAAACACTCAAGCCAAACACATGAGAGGTTCAATTTTAATCCCAAAATCCAAATGTTGTAGAGATGGAACAAAGTACCTCAAGCAATTTTAAGCATTTTCCATGAAAGCAAGAGCACCTTCAAAATAATCTTGTTAGACCAACAAGGGTTAGGAAAATCCAAAATCTAACAATGGTTAGCACATGAAAAATTAGATAATCTGCAAAAAAAAACAAAAACTAATCAAATGACAAAATCTGAAAATGAAACCATCATGGTTGGATTAGGCTTGGAAAGACCTTTCCAATGATATATCACACTTCAATTTTCGATACCATTTGCAAAAATTTCTCAAAAATGGGCACCCATTTTCCAAAGTGCCAGGGATTTGAAAACGCTGAAATTTTAAAATTTTTTCAAAAAGATAGCAGAGAACCTGAAACTTGCAAGATAACAAAAAAAGCTAAAAAAAAGCTCACTGCTAGGTGCAGGCGAAAACATAGTCACCAGAAATGTCGTGCGACACTTCGCCGTATACGGGTGCGACACTTTATTTCTAGGCGACAATTCACGCTGTGGTAGGCGACAAAACTCCTCAAACAGTGTGACACTTTCTATCAAATGGGGTGACACTTTTAACTGGTAAAGTGTCATGCTACTATACAAAGAACTATCGCACGACACTAGAAAAATGTCGCGCGACACTCTGAGACAGAAAAACCAGAGATCGAAAATAAAGCTGAAAATTGATGAATTTTTTTGTAGAAATGCAAAAAATAAAGGACAAAGTTAAGCTACTCTGCCCCACGGTGGGTGCCAAAAATGTACACACAAAAGTAGTGCACTTCTATGAATCCTTACATGCAAGAAAACTCAACAATGAGCCCTCACAAATCGATCCATAGCTCTTTATGCATGGAGTTGCAAGATTTGTAAAATTGCTCTCAGCTAGAGCTATAAACTCATGACCTTGCTAGTCAACCATACAATGAGAGATTCGAATGAGGACAAGGGAAAGAGTGCCAATGTTTCCAAAGAATCAAATGTAAATGCAATGCAATGCAAGCTAAGAATAAGAATGCAAATGTGCAAGCTATGCTATGAAAATGGAAGTACAAACTAAGCTATGAAATGAAAATAGCAATGGATTACAATTCCCCTAATTAAGCTATGTGAAGCTAATCTATTGCATAAAAGGAAACTAAGTTATGAAATGAAGCTATGGATGCTATGATAATGCAAGAAATGAAGTCTAAACTATGAAGCAATGAGGAAATCCAAGAAGAGCTTGATGTAGCAATGATCTCCAAAAGCTCCAAATGCACCTAGAAAACCTGCAGCATAACAATAGCATGAAAGAGATGGATATGCAAATGAAAGAAAGAGCTCTCCTTTTATAAGAAATGCAAAGGAATGGATCATGGAGATTAAGAGGCAAAAGTCTCAATCAACGGTGGAGCTTTGAAAGAGGAGCAATCCGTGTGCACAAGTATCCTCCAATAGGAAAATAGGAGTTGACTTTATGTCCATATGAGACAAAAGGTGCTTTTCTCCTTTTTATAAAATAGGACTAATGTTTTATTTGTGCAACTTAGGATAAGAGGAAAAGGTGGGGCTTTTTTATTTAATAAAAGGAGAGGAAATATTCCTTTTAAGTAAATAAAAACTTAGGATAAAATGGTTAGCCCAAGGCAAATAATAAAAAATGATGAAATATGACTTGATCAAGGAAATTGATAGTGTTGAAAAATATTGATTATTGATAAAACTGATTCAGGATAAATAAATTGAATAAATGGGGCCCAAAGTCTATGTGAGGACATTGAAGAAGTCCTTAGAAGGAAAGGAGGAAACTTGTTGGATCCCTAAATGAGGAATTAGGGGAAAGGTGAGTTGAGAATCTAAGTGGTCTTGGAAAGAGTTTGTGAGCACCTAGTGTGATCCTATCACATGATCTTTGTTTCATATATCCTATATCTATCTGTTACTGTTCTATTACTTTTCATTTAATAGCATGCTGAGATCTACCCTTGTGGGAGCCCATTTCACCCCACATGTTATAATGTGTATGATATCAACTTATAATATTCAATGATGATCATGATACCTATACCAGTTTTTCTCTCCTTGTAGGTTTCTCTATATGGTGAGGTAACTAGAGCTAAGGATGAAGCTGAGGACACTACACAATTATAGGATTCGTTATTCTAGAAGATAATGAAAACTCCCATCTCTTTATTTATACTTCACTTTCTTATACATATTTTACTTTTATAATGCATCTTTCCAATTACTCCCATGACTTGTGTGAGATTTGTACCTTATTATTTATGGATTAAAGAAACATCTTTTGATGCAAACAATTGTATAGTTTTCTATTGTAAAACATTTGCATAAGAAATAATCTATTGTTTTTTATCAACATTTACTTTCAGTAATAATACTTAATCAAATGCCAAATGTATACCTTGTTGTTAATTTGTATGGATGTCCATTTCCCTAAAAAATCTTTATAAATGTTATCCTATAAAATATTTCAAATGCAACATAACTTACTCTATAATCATATAAGTTATTTAAGATACATGATATATTTAACTAGTTAAATTGAAATAATATATATTAAATTAATAAATGGAAGAAAACAAGAAGCATTTTTAGAAGAAGAAAAAAAAGCAACAATGGAAGCCAAACTAGAAGCAATTTTGGAAGAAAAACTTGGTGTTATCTAGGAAGTAATTCAGGTAGAAAACAAAGAAGTAATAATGGAAGCAATTCTAGAAGCAAAAAAATATGCAATAATAGAAGTCATATTAGAATCAATAAAAGATTAAAAAATGGAAACAAATCTAGATGCGATAATAGATGTCATAGCGAAAGAAAAATTGGAAGAAAAACCAGAAGCAAAACTGGAAGTAAAATTGGAATTAAAATTGGAAGCAAAATCAGAAGCAAATCTGGAAGCAAAACTAGAAGTAAACCTAGAAGAAACACAAGAAGAAAAATAAGAAGCCACACTAGAAGCAGAAAAGGAACCCAAAATGGAAGTAAAATTGGGTTAAAAAAAGAACATATAATGGAAGCAAAACATGACATCATTTTGGAAGCCAAAAAAGAAGCTATTTTGGATGCCATACTAGAAGAAAATTTTTTGGCACAACATATGGCGCAAAAATCAGTGCAAAAAATGGCATTGAACATAGGATGTAGTTTAGCGCCAAGTTTTGCAACAACGGAATTTCTCATTTTAGACACAAAAATGCACTAAAATTCGACGCTATTTTATGCACTAATTGCCTATTTTGTTGTAGAGTTGAGTGAATTTTGGGGGTGTCTTATGTTATTTCTTCTCTCTCTCTCTCTCTCTCTAGTGGTCTTTTCATTTTCAATTATGGATTGTCCTAAATTTCCACTTTTAACTCCACCGAATTATGCAACATGGAAAGTTAAGGCATGTAGTAAGTGTAATACCCCTCCCATAGTTTGATTTCTATATGTTATGATGTCATTTATATTTATGAATTTACTGACCCATACTTGCATGTGTATGGTTGGTGTGTATATTTTACTTTTCTATTTGATGTGCCTCATGTGGTTGCAGGACAAAGTCTTAGCTACTTTCTTATTGAGATCCACACAATGTACTGAATCCTGCGATTATATATATATATATATATATATATATATATATATATATATATATATATATATATATATATATATATATATATATATATATATATATATATATATATATATATATATATATATATATATATATATATATATATAATCATTTTAATGTAGAATTTCAAGTACTGGACATCGACTTTCCTGAATTGCCAGGATGAGCATGCCCTATTACAATATCTCAATGGTAAGAGAGGGGAAATAACAAATAGGTCCAAATCCTAATCTAAGCCATTTATTGTCCTGAAATAGTGGACAAGTATCTGATTGATTAACCCTATGAATTCATCAAGGTGGTGTCATTCGTGAACCCTTCCTTTGATCTCTGTTGTTGCATTTTTATTTAGTCAATTTCCTTCTTGTTTACATGTCATGTGGTTAGATGTGATTTTTGTGTTAAAATGGTTTGACAAATTAGTTAAAATTAATTAAATGAGATTAAATGATTGTACCTTAAGATACATTAAAATATTAAATATAAGGCTAATGAATTAATAGGAATTAATTAATAAGTAGGAGATATTTTCCACAGCAAGTCAAATTGTGATATTGCTATCAGGATTCAATTGTGTAGTTTTTTTGAGTCAAACTCATTGACCCATGTTTCATGAGTAGTGGTTCACACGAACCCATCTCTCATGAGAATGAATGGAACACTTAGCACTCATTGGATCTAGGTGATGCTCATAGAGGTGAAGCACTGGGACTTCTCAAGAGGTCACCCATCCCAGTACTACTCTAGCTTGAGCGCGCTTAACTACAGAGTTTCCTCCATGGTTAAACCCACTCTGCTTGCAAATGGGGTTGCAAGAAGAGTGGGTTTAACCATGGAGGAAACTCCGTAGTTAAGCGTGCTCAAGCTGGAGTAGTAATGGGATGGGTGACCTCCCAGGAAGTCCCGATGCTTCACCTCTATGAGCATCACCTAGATCCAATGAGTGCTAAGTGTTCCATTCATTCTCATGAGAGATGTGTTCGTGTGAATCACTACTCATGAAACATGGGTCAATGAGTTTGACTCAAAAAAACTACACAGTTAAATCCTGATAGCAATATCACAACAGGAATTAATTAATTACCTATATTTAATAAATAATTTAATTGCAAAGTCAAAATTAATTAATTGAAGAATTTAATAATTATTAAATAAAAATTAAATTTAAATGTGCAATTTGAGTTAAGTGGTTATTAGATAAGTTGCATATTTTTAAATTAATCAAAATTAAAATAATGCAACTTAAAAAGTACTTTATTATAAAAGTAGAACTTAACCTTTTAAAATCAAGTTGTGTTAAAGTGACTTAAGTTGAGGAAATAAAATAAAATAATTCTTTTAATGAATCAAGATTGATAAAAATGAGGTTGTAGTTGAGTTCTTATTTTTGTGATTTTGCGTTAAGTAATTCATTTATTATTTTTGAGTTGAGTTTGTCTTGTTTTTAGAGTTGCATGTTTTGAAAACCCTAGCTTGTCAGGTTTTCTATATTAGAGGGTTTTGGTTTATTCTTTCATTACGTTTATCAGGTTTTGGAGAATTTTTTTTCGGGTTCTTGAAGTTAAAGATTTTTTTTCAAATCTGGATTTTGGAGTTTTTGATTTGGCTTCATTTGTTGTTTAGATCAGTTTGTGAATTTCAGGTAGGGTTTGGAAACCCATGTTAATCTTCCTTTCGAAAAGATTGTCTACCTTATGTTTGGAATGATGAAATCCCGATGTTGTTATTGCTTGATTTCTCAATATTTTGGTTTAATTTGGTTATAGAAACTTTTGTATGAAAAATTCTCCATAAACCTAGTTTGGAAAATCTAGGTTTCAAAATAAGAAGATTTAGTTTATATGAAATTAGTTTATAACTATAAGGTTTTATTGGATAAAAATCCATAGGGAAAATCATAGGAATATTCAGTAAATTATTGATTGAAGGAAAATAAAGATTTGTATTTATAAAATTGGTAAAAAAAAGAGATTGGAAATATTATTCTTTCAAAAAAAAAGAAATTTTATAACTGCTGGGGGGTTGGCATGCCCTCAACCCCCGCCTCCCCCACTACCAGTGGCAGCCATCACTGTTGACACGATAGGGTGCTGCCAGTTGTAGTCACCACTGCTAGCTTGATAGGGTTGAGCTTTTGACATGACAATTGTAATGATCCTTTTTAGTATATCCTTGAATATTGAGACAATTACATAAATCCCTCACACTTTCTTATTCTTTGCAATTATGTAATGGAGAATATGAATAGTGTTACCTATAATCTGTGATTCAATTTATACACAAAATGGGCTTATTTTCTATAAAATATCCAACTGCCTTAAAATGATATTAGTTTCTATGATACACCAAGGAGATCATGCTACATCATCTAATAGTCGTTCTATTAAATCAACATGAGGTATGCAAAGGAGTGCCCTCCTTATCACTTAGAGAGATAGAGGATTTTTTTATTTATTCTAATTCCAATGTCTGGATGATGTGATGTTGAGTTCCATTTTATACCTTTTGAGGTGAAGGGTTGCATTTCTTAAACAATCATAAGATACAACACTTGTAGGTCAATTTATTAATAATAGATTGATTTCCTATATCACTACTCTTCATGATGATTTGTTTATTATCGTTTCCTACCATAATCGAGCTCTTTAATCATATGTGTTAATATTCCAACATAACTCTCTTCGATAATGAGAATCATTATTATTGACTGTGCTTCCAAATATCAAGTCGTGGGAAGATTAATGTTGATTATTGTTCTAATCTCCTATTCATTGGGATGGTATTTGTTTGTACTCAACATCCTTCTATTTTTAGATCTGATTACTTTTAATTTCTATTCGCTATAATACTTATCTTTGTTGAATGGGGCTATGTTCTTTTCCTTTTGAAAGATGTTTATTCTCTACTTATATTTATGATTTTATTGGAAGAAGGCATGGATGCTACAATATTTTATGGCTGATTGGATTGGTAGGGTCCCATTCTCTCTTCCTGTATGCAAGAGTGTTGATGTTTTATATTATACCCAACTTTGATTAGAGAATCTTTACTGGGATGACTTCTTGTTTTGTTGACTGTTCCTCCTCTTCACATTAATTGTATATTAGTATTTTTGAGTGTATTTGAAGTTTACAATGACTATGTCTTTAAAAGGCTTATATATGATCGCTGACTTTTTCCTTAAGTATGTGTTTTCTGCTAAGATGATTGACTTCCCTCTACCTATGTTCTTATCTGATTCACTCATGCATCTACTTGTATATTTGGGTTGGGAATGTTAAGTCATGTATAGAGGACGTGACTCTAACTACGTCCTTTAAGATCAATCCCAGTTGTAGTGTCTCCATTTCCCAGGGTGTCCTTTGTTGTCGATCATAGTCGACTGTTAATAGTTTTTAATATCATGATTTTGGTATTATAATAGATTATATTATATCATATTATAATTACTATTATATTTATTTAGTTAACTTATTAATTAATTAATATTATATTTATATTTTCATTATTATATTATTATATTCATATATTGTTAATAATATAGAATTGTTATCTGTATTGTTTATTATATTATAACATCATAATTTTAGTATTACTATATTTATATGTAATTATATATTATATTAATATTTTAATAATATATTATTATATTGAGGATAGGTTATTAATTATTATTTTTAATTAATTTTTTTATTTAATAAAATTCTATTGTTTAATTATTATTAATTATTAAATCTTATTTCAAAGCGGAGACATCACAGTCCGCCCTTCCCAAATTTCTTTTCCTTAAGCAATGCCAAATGTGCAACCTTTATATTGATCAATAAATCAAGATCTTTTTTTCACTTTAATTATTCTCTTGTTTTAGTATACCTTCACATAAAACATACGCTTGGAAACTTAAACTATCCACTTGAATGTATGATGACATAAAACATACGAGAAGCATATATTTGAATTCATGAAGACACAAAGCATACATGCAGTATACACATTAATGCATGAAGACACGAAGTAGATACAAGGTATACACATTAATGCATGAAGACACAAAGCATACATGATATAGACACATAATACACACATTGATGAACTACAACTGATTTAGAACCTGAATGAAAAACCTGTGATTAAAGATCACTGAGGAGTTGCTGATTAGATATGTAAGATGATTAAATCAGTATTATGTTGTCATTGATGTCAACTAGCTTGACAGTATTTATCTTGTAAGTTACTATACCGAAACATCTGAAGAAAGGTGAAAGAGATAAAGAACAAAAGTATCTACATGAGGAAGATGTATATGTCAGATGAGGATAAGGAATACACTGAGTAAATTTTTTGATGAGTCTATGACTTGATGATATTGACTTTATTATGTTGCATTCATCTATGATGAAGAATAGAGTTGAAAGACACAAAGCAATGTTGTCGGTAAATGAAGCATTCCAGTATACACTGACGAAGTGTAGTGTATACCGAGCATAGTGTTAACGGAGCTTGTGTTCACCAACGCATTTCTTTGTTAATTGAGTAGAACAGAAAGGAATTAAATGACTAGTTTAGCCAATAAATTGACGAGTTGGAAAGTGTATGAAATTGAGGTATTAGATAAGGTTTTTTATGAAGATCGACGACTAACATAATTCAAGGAAGATCTAATGGAGTAGATTGAAACATGTTACTGACACATCAGTCAAAGAAGGTTAAAGTGGCAAAATCAATGGATGAGATTAATGGCAAAATCTGATGGACAAAAAGAAAATGATTTACTTATCTATATAAGAGACATTGGTTTCATTGTTGAAACGATGCCGGAAGAAGAAGATACTGCAGAATTATCACGTGAACAAGTTTTCATGCATTCTAATCATACTGGTTAGTGAGAACCGAATTGCAGAATAATTACTGAGCTACAGAGAGTAATTACCGACGAATAGTAAGTTGATATAGAGTTGAATCTAAAGTGATATATTGATCAGAAATATTTGTATGAGCTGAATATTGATCTGTAAACTACAACTGAAGTTGTATCAAGGCAGATCATCTACTATTACATATTTAACCATTGTACACAGTCAAATCTCTTAACCGAGAGGACTAAGAAAGTCTTTTTATGTTTCATTCATAGAGTGAACATTGTTATCCTGTCAACCCCAGAGTGACTGTTGGTTGGACGATAACTTCTGGTCTAAAATCCTCTAACAAGGTCACACCTAATAGTGTGTTTGTAACCTTTAACAGGGTTGGGTCTTCACCGACCTCACTTCAGAAGAGTGAACATTTTTGGGTTTTCGGTCCCAGGTGGTTTTTTCCTTCATAGGGTTTCCACATTAAATCTCTTGTGTTATGTGTTGATTGTGATATTTGTTTTTATCATACTTTGCATATTACATGTTAGATTTGATTGGTAACTACTATAAGTTTTAGATTGATAATCGGTAAAAGCACAGACTGTGAAAGTATTTTATGTTTACCGAGTAGCAAAAGTTGAAGAATTTGTTTTGGATTATACATTTTGTTTTGGGACACTGGATAACTGATTCACCCCCCTCTCAATTATTCTAACAATTGGTATTAGAGCAGTGGTTTCTTAGAACAAAGTTTTAAGGACTCCAGCACAAAGATCTCAAGATGTATAAGAGGGAGGTGCCAAAGTTGAAAAAAGAGAACTTCGCAGTATGGAAAAGCTGGATGAAGTTGCACATATCTGGAATTGGGAACTCAGCACTAGAACTGATGCAAAATGGCTACATTGAACCGACACCAAGTACCCTGACACTTGATCAACTAAAAGACATGCATGAACACAACATTACTATGATGGAACTTGCTACTGCCTGTACCGATGCCAAATTTGAAGACATTAAGGGATGCACTACTACCAAAGCCATGTGGGATAAACTGACTCTAATATATAGTGGAGATTTGAATGTTAAGAGAGCTAGAGTAGAAAGCCTAAGAGGTCATTTTGATCATATGAAGATGAAAGAAGGTGAGAACATTGTGCAATAATCAAATAGACTAAAAGAGGTAGTACATGCTATTAGAGCATCAGATGGAATTATTGAGGATGAAACAATGATAAGCAAGATTCTCAAAACTTTACTGCTAGTTTATGCAATCTGAATCTCTGCAATTCATGAAACAAGAGCTACATCCAACCTTACTCTTGACACACTGATCGGTAAGCTTACAACCTTTGAATTGGATAACTTTGACAATAGTGTTGTACCTTCTATTGAATCTGCTTTCATGTCTTCTTTGAAGATTGGTAAATCTAGTAGCAGGAATAATAAGAATAATGATAGTGATGGTGGTACCGATGAAGAACTTGATGAGCTTGAAGCTCTTATGGCCAGAAGATTATCCAAAGGTAAAGGAAGGTATAGAGGTAAGCTACCTTTGGAATGCTTTAATTGTAAAGAAGTTGGCCACATCACTGCTAGATGTCTGAATAAGAAAGATGATGGTAGATCCAAAGACCAATTCGAAGGTAGCTATGGGAGAAGAGTCAACAGAGGCTACCGACACAGCAACAAAGATAACCAAGATAGCTATGATAAAGGGAAAAAGGTATGTTACATAGCCGAAGATATTGAATCTGAATCTGATACTGATGATGATATAGAAGTACTATTTGTTGCTATGAAAGATGAATTAGAGGAAGAAGAGAAACATGAAGAAACAACATTGATCTCTAAAGTAAGAAGAAATGATACATGGATCATAGACAGTGGTTGTACACATCATATGACTGGTGATATAGAGAAATTTGATCTACTTGATGAATATGATGGAGGATTTGTTAGGATGGGAAATGATGCACCCTATATGGTAAGAGGTAAAGGTTCACTAATGATTAATGATAGAATAAAATGTGAAAGTGCATACTAGGTAGATGGATTGAACTATAATTTGTTAAGTGTGGCACAACTAAATAATTTAGGCCACCAACTTGCTTTTGAGAGCAGAAAGGTAAAAATCTATGATGATGGAGGAAGACTTGTCGGAACCGGTACACAATCTAGAGGTAATCTATTTTATCTTGATACTGATTAGTCTTCTTGTTTATTAATGAAGGATGAAGATGCACATGGTTGTGGCATAAAAGGTTATGCCATGTGAACTTTGATAACATGATCAAGATTAGTAAGAAGAAAAGAGTTAGAGGGTTGCCTAACTTGTCAAAACCAGATCATGCTATGTGTCATGAATGTTAGAAAGGTAAGATGACTAAGTCTAGTTTTAAAAGCAAAGACTACTCAACAAAGAAGATACTTGAGTTGGTTCATACTGACCTATGTGGTCCTATGAGAACTCAGAGTTATTATGGTGATAGATACTTTATTCTTTTTGTTGATGACTACACTAGACTGATGATAGTTATGTTGTTAAAAGAAAAATTTGAAGCATTTAAGATGTTTAAGTGGTATAAGGCAAAGGTAGAAAAAGAGACTGGAAAATAATTAAAATTCTTAAGATCTGATAGAGGAGGTGAATTTATCTCTGATGAATTTACTAATTTCTTTAATGAGCATGGTATCAAAAGATAGGTCTCTGCATCGAGAACACCTTAGTAGAATGGGATTGCTGAAAGAAGGAACAGGTCAATAATTGACTGTGCAAGAACACTAATGCTAAAAAAGAATATTTCTCAGACATACTGGAGGGAAGCTGTCAGTACAACTGTATATGTGCTTAACCAAGTACAACTAAAAAAGGACACCAACCAGACACCCTATGAGCTATGGTTTGGACACAAACCTACTGTAACTTATTTCAGAATTTTTGGAAGCAAATGTTTTATTCTGAAAGATGAGAGAAATGGGAAATTTGATTCTAAAGGTGATGAAGGAATATTCTTAGGATATTCTACTAAGAGTAAAGCATACAAATGTCTGAATAAGGTTACAAATAAGATAATTGAAAGTACTAATGTCCATGTTGATGAGTTTGATGACAAGAACACATAGGAAAGTAGAAAGGAACTAGAAGGCTATGGTAGATTCACTTACATTGAACATCCTGATTATCTACCAAAGTTGCAACCTGTGATAACTGTTGTCAATCAGGATTGTGCCTATAGCTTGATGCAGAATCTAGCTATCTTGTTGAAACATGGAAACATTCTCATTGATGGGGAAGAGAACGAATCTCTAGATTCTAGGCTGGTTCCTCTTGGATTTGGAATATCACTTGTGCACAAATTTGTATAAGGAAAGGGATGAAAAGGAATAATGTAATGAACTCTAAACCTAAACAAGGTGATACACCAAAACTGATACATAACTTAAACTAATCCAGCATAGAACTTTTAAAGATAATTATGGCTCTCAGTACCCAGACAAACATGCAACTATAAAAGTGTTTCTATGTAAGGACCTGCAATATTTTGCACAGATAGGGAAACAATGCTACACCAAATCACTACACAAGTCAGGACACAAACAATAGACCTATAATAGCAAGTATCGAGATTCAAAACGTAACAAGAAATGTAGCTAAGATGAAGGCTAACGCAACATCAAAGAAATTAAACTCAAAGTATTACACTTTGAAACAAATGGGAAGGAATAGATATCTGTATTTATCATTGCTGGAATAAATCTCTGCTACAATTGTCTTACAATTCTCTCTCAAGTTTGCAATATGCAAAATAGGTGAGCCCAAAAAAAGATCCCCATAATGAGGTGAAAATAAGATAAAATAGAGCTCCCCAAACCCTAATCCGTATGCATGAGAAAACCCTCCAAAATGAGGAGTCAAACTGTCAAAAAGTGAAGTCAAAGTGACCCTTGAACTCCCTCAAGTCATGTGTAACTGGACTGCCACTCAAAATCATCTCTAAACTGCTCCATAACTCCAAAAATCATGCAAATAAGTGAGGGGTCGGATATGAAAGGAAAATCCATCAAAAAGTGATCCTAATTGTCAGAAACCAAGAGTGAATTGGCCCAAAGAGACTCTCAACTGATACTATCTGATACTGAACTCAAAAAACTCCTCCTTTACTCAAAAAGATAATCTCAAAGTTATATCAACCTTGGCTATATATTTATCTATTAATATATTCTGTAAAATTTTTTATTTATAATTTTCCAAACTATATTTATTATATTTTATATTTAATAAATATAAATTTTATACTTAATATATACAAATAGAATTAAATTTAATTCTATCTAATATATTTAATATTAAGTATAAAATTCATTCTTTATCTAATATAAAATATAATAAATATAAATTAAACTTAACTTTTAATCATATATATTATAATAATTCCATTTTGTTAAATAGATAATAAAATTATCTATTTAAGTTGGAACTATATTACAATATATATTACTAAAATTTAATTTTAAAAAAGAAAGGAAAAATATGAATAAAAACCTATACCTAATATACAAACAAATAAAAACATACAACCTAAGGGACTTATTAAATCTGTCCTAAAAAAAACATGCATATCAATTCGAGACTATTTATGGTCAACATGACCTATTGCAAAATATCTCTGACTCCTTACAAAATACGCATGAAACTTTTGATGCGTGGCATGTTGCAAGAGGACTCCATATTCTGATGTGCCTTGCGGACTCCAAGTTTTTATCAAAATTTGGCTAAGGTGTTAACTTCATCTCCTTTATATTGTATCTTCATTTTGGTTTTAGCACTTAGCCATTTTCGCACTCTGAAAAGGAGAAAACCCTAGGGTTTGAGTCATTAACACCACCATGAATCTCTGCATTGGAGTTTTAAATTTATGATATCTGGCATCGTCTCTGCAATTTTAAGAAGAGGCTCAGTTTTCCTTTGAAAACTTATAGGTTGTAAATGACATTTGACTGAGAAAGAACTCAGGCTGGAAACTGAGCTTTGAACTGGTTGACTATGTAAATGAGAGGCTCTTCTTTCTGGTTTCATGAATTCTTTGAAGGCTCTATTTCTTACTTGTTGAGCTCGAACCCTGCTAATGTATTCACGACTATGACTAACTGAATTTTTTGATGAAAATATCTCAATATTGACTGGCATTTTTTGTTTGAACTTGGCCTCTACTTTGTAAATCACAGATAAGTCACTCTTCTTAACCCTTCATTTGTTTGAAAATTCTGTTGCAGTTGATTTTGAATCTGGGTATTCATTTTTCTTTTCAAATAATTGTGGGTTTCATCTATTTGCTATTTGCACTTTGGATTAGTTAAAATGAAATACATTCCCATTATGCTTATAAATCTGTATGCTTTCTTACTTGTTTGGTTGCTGTCATTTATGTATTTGGATCTTTGCTTATTGACTCTGTTGTAGCATAAATCACACTTGTATTTGATCTGGGTGTCTATTTTCCTTCATAGCAATGAGCTATTTTGTAAAAAATAAAAACTCTGCTCTTTATAAAACTTTCCTTGCTGACTATGCTAATCATGCATCATGGATACCTGT
Source organism: Chamaecyparis obtusa (assembly GCA_027943335.1). Classification (NCBI taxonomy): domain Eukaryota; kingdom Viridiplantae; phylum Streptophyta; class Pinopsida; order Cupressales; family Cupressaceae; genus Chamaecyparis; species Chamaecyparis obtusa. The sequence continues at coordinate 738,091 of BSBK01001988.1, forward strand.
GAAAGTTGATGAATCTAATTGGCTCTCCATTATTTGTGATGTGGTTAACTATAGCTTTAAATAATGATACCTCTATAAAATATTTTGCTCAAATCGAACTTCTTTTATACTGGAAGTATAAGCCTCAAATATCCATCTAGGCATCGTGGGAAAATCTGCAACCTTTTATACATTCAAACTTTTTTAGAATCTATACATTAGTCTCTTTTTCCCATGTTAACAACTGTTCATGTAAATGAAATATCAATTAATAACCTTTTGGACAATCACTAAAATTAGCAGCTCATCTATCCTCCATAATACGACAGTATTTGGTATCCTTTTTTCTTTCAGCTAATATGAAGAGTTAACAAGGCATTACTAAGGATTTCATAAGCTGCTATATCATGAGCTGGAAACTTCATCTTATGAGTTGATTGTTGTCGACATCTCTTGTTTTCCTTCCATTCTTAGCATATTTTCACCATCTTAGTCCATTTGGATATTTGAAAAGTGAGATAAATAATTGGATACAAATATGACTTGAGATGCCATGAATTAATCTTGTCCACAACCCCTTACCTGTAACTTTAACACAAACTCAAAGAATATGACTATTGACATGCCAACGATATAAAATCCTAGCTAGTTGGTCCATGCAGCTTGATGCTGCCAGCCACATCTTCTTGCTATATCTAAGAGGAATCCTCAGATTGCATTGAAAAATATAGAAGTTATAAGTAATAATGCCACTGCTGCAAATGTTTTCTTAATTGTCCAACTGTCACTGAAAGTAGCTACCCAGGTATCATTACCAAACAATAATAAAAATGCAATTACACAAACTAGCATAGCTGCTAACTTGATGGTAAGCATAACTGCTAATTTTGCTTTGTGCTCATTCCAGCACCAAGTTCATTAAAGAATAACAGATCATCATACTTTGAAAATAAATGTTCCACTATTGCTTGAAACTATCCTATAAGTTTGCTGGTTGCTATACTCTCACCTATCATTTCTTTCATTGCATGTCTTATATCTCAGTATGCTGTTGAATCAATAAAAATCATTGCTTATCTATTTTTTCATATTGTGTCTTTACTAATTACAATCATTCATTTGCTATGTATTTATTGCTCCTCACATTTTAACATGTCATTCCCCCTTTAATTTTCTCAACTCAGGCTTCTGTTGAACTCAAGTTTCCTCATTTATCTCTGCTATTCAACTGATTTGCTGTATAATCATTTTGTTATACGAACAGTTTCTTTGTGCAAAAATAGAAGTCAATAAGCATGTACACTGTTTATTCAGCTTTTTTGTATAAACATCACTCATAAATATCATTGAAAAATGTAGAAACCATACCTCCAGAATAGTAAACACACGTGTTACCGCTTGCTGTCATTTATTACTTTGAATATGGCTATATCTATTCCAATATTTAGGATAAAAATCTTGAATACTTATCTCACTATTGGTCTGTAATTTAGTTCTTTTTGTTCTTAGCATTCGATAATCTTTGAAGCTTCACTTTTCTCAGCATATTGAACTATTACTTATGGGGTTCAAGCATGGGCTCGTGACTCTCATAAATCGTAAACATGACATGAAAATCATAGTCTTTTAGTACTATTTCTACATGTGAAACAATAATGTGTCCTGTTTATTCTTCAACCTGCACATGAAACAAACATTATTAGTATATAAAAGATGATTCTTTTCTCTGTCTTCTTTCTTCTTCATCACATGAATATGTATGTGAATTGTTGTCATGTTTAGAGATAAGTGTTAATTTCATCATTGCTTAGTCTTTTTAGACTAACACTTTCTCTTCCATATTCTGCAGACACCTCTAGGATGCGGGACCTTTTCAATCAGACAACCAAAACCACTCAACAACCTCGTCCATCATTCCATCTAGGCAATGATGGATTTGACCCTTATCTCTTTCTTGACTTCTGTACATATGCATATTGTTTCTATTTCTTGCATTGTTTTTTTTTTTAATAGCTATCCCATGGCTTGTGTGGGACCCATTCTGTATATTCTTTTGTAAATGAATAAAGAACTTTTGATTGCAAATACACTTATATTTTACTTGTAAATAATGCATTTGCACATTAAAGAAATGTTCTCTTTTTCTATACTTTCCATTCAGCATACAGTTATTAATCATGAATGCTTAAAAAATTTAAATGTACCAAAGGTATCTTTTACCAATGTAGTCTAAACTTAGCCAATTTTAGCATGATGCTAAAATTGGTAACAATAACCGGTCAATAGGAAAATAACCCTGAGGAATAGGAAAGGGAAACCGACGAACAAGATGGAGCTACCAAGAAAGCACATGAACCTAAATAGGATGAACAAGAAAGAAGAAATCGAGTACTGGCTAGTTTTGTCAGGAGACATCATCTTGAGACACAAATTATTGGAGACAGACAAGCTGGCATGCAGACAAGAAGCAAAGCAAGACAAGGTACATGTCTAGTTTGTGAATTTGAACCAAAAAATGTGAAAGTTGCATTAGAGAATGAAGAATGGGTTAATGCAATGAAAGAAGAAATAGAACAAATAGAGAAGAACAAAACCTAGTCCTTATTACCCCAACCTAAAGATAAAAATGTTATCGGTACTAAGTGGATATTCATGAACAAACTGAATGAAAATGGTGAGGTGACAAGAAATAAAGCTAGATTGGTATGTAAGAGATATGCACAAGAATAAGGCATTGAATATGTTGAGACATTTGCACCTTTTGCTAGCTTGGAAGGAGTTAGAATGCTACTTGCATATGCTGCACACAAGAAATTTAAAGTTTATCAAATGGATGTGAAGTTAGCATTTTTGAATGGTATACTTGAAGAAGAGGTCTACATAGAACAACCTAAAGGATTCATTGATCCAGACAACAAAGACATGGTATGTAGATTACATAAAGCTTTATATGGTTTGAAGCAAGCACCGAGAGCCTAGTATGAAAGGCTGCATACTTACTTGTTAAGTATTAGATTTGTAAGAACTAGTGAGAACAACAATTTGTACATGAAAGGTGATATTGATGACACTATTATTATTGCTGAGATATTTGTTGATGATATTATTTTTGGAGGTCAAGATCATGTATGTAAATATTTTTCTGATGAGATGAGAAAAGAGTTTGAGATGTCTATGTTCAAAGATATTAAATTCTTTCTAGGACTACAAGTGATTCAACAGAGTGATGGGATATTTATCTCACAATCTAAGTACATAAAGGAAGTCTTGAAGACATTTGGCATGGAAGATGCTAAACTTGTGGGAACACCGATGGCTACTGAAAGTAAATTGACAAAGGAAGATGAAACTATAGAGGTAAACTAGACACTTTACCGATCCATGATTGGTAAGCTAATGTATGTAGTTCACAATAGGCCAGATATAGCACATGCTGTGAGAATTGTTGCTAGATTTTCTGCTAACCCTAGAGAATCACACATGATTGCTAATAAAAGAATCTTAAGATACCTAAAAAAGATAGAGGATTATGGATTATGGTATCCTAAGGAAGGTAAGTTTGAACTGAAGGTCTATACCGATGCTGATTGGGCTGGAAATGTGGATGACAAAAAAAGCACCACCGAAGGAGCATTCTTCTTTGGTGAAAGACTTGTAACTTGGACAAATAAAAAATAGGCTTGTATTTCTTAGTCTACAACTGAAGTAGAGTATGTTGTTGCTGCTACTAATGGCTCAAACATTGCATATATCAAGCAAGTGTTGGAAGGAATGAATGAGGTAATCACTAACCCGGTCATTATATACCGTGACAACACCAGTGCTATTAATATTTCAAAGAATCTAGTGATGCACTCTAAAAAAAAGCATATATCAATTAAGTATCACTACTTAAGAGAACAAGTGCAAGAGAAGCAAGTGAAGCTAGAATTTGTTACATCTAAAGAACAACTTGCAAATATTTTTACAAAGCCTCTATCGAAGGGCACATTTGAATACTCGAGGACTAGAGTTGGGGTTCGTCCCCTATCTACTGGTCACTAATGTGATCTGGATGTTGCATCAACTTAAACTTATCAGAAGATCACACATGTTGATGCAGCATAGTTCACACTTTGGATAATGTTCAAGGTTGTGATTAAGTTTGAAGAACTGAAACAGATTGGTATATCAGTATACAAAGATACAGAGACTATATTGGACAACAAAGAGTTACTTAGCTACTATAGAGCTGATTATTTATTTGTTTCTTTGGCATTTTTGTCAAAGGAAGAGATAAATAATATGAAAAGATAAACATGCACCGATGAGAACTATCTAAGGGAGAGATAATCTAATGGAAACAGAGAATTGAAGATCAGTTATTGAGAATAGAAGTAGGAACATGAGAGCTGAAAAGAGCATATCTGATGATTGGCATTACAACATAAAAATGTTTAGTAATGTAGTGATTAAACATATTAAGCTAGGGATAGCTTGTACAACATTTGTTCGCAGAGTTATAGAATACATGTTTGGTATGTTATGGTACACTTCATATTACTTGAGTTTCCATCAATGCCAAAGGGAGAGATTGATGAACTACAACTGATTTAGAACCTAAATGAAGAATCTATGATTAAAGATCACTGAGGAGTTGCTGATTAGATATGTAAGATGATTAAATCAGTATTATGTTGTCATTGATGTCAACTAGCTTGACAGTACTTATCTTGTAAGTTACTATACCGAAACATCTGAAGAAAGGTGAAAGAGATGAAGAACAAAAGTATCTACATGAGGAAGATGTATATGTCAAATGAGGATAAGGAATACACCGAATAACTTTTTTGATGAGTCTATGACTTGATGATATTGACTTTATTTTGTTGCATTCATCTATGATGAAGAATAGAGTTGAAAGACACAAAGCAGTGTTGTCAGTAAATGAAGCATTCCTGTATACATTGATGGAGTGTAGTGTATACCGAGCGCAGTGTTAACCGAGCTTGTGTTCATCGACACATTTCTTTGTTAACCGAGCAGAATAGAAAGGAATTAAATGACTAGTTTAGCTGATAAATTGATGAGCTGGAAAGTGTATGAAATCAAAGTAACATATAAGGTTTGTTATGAAGATCAACGGCTAACATAATTCAAGGAAGTTCTAATGGAGCAGATTGAAACGTGTTACTAACACATCAGCCGAAGAAGGTTAAAGCGAAAAAATCAATGGATGAGATTAAGTGGCAAAATCTGATGGACAAAAAGAAAATGATTTACTCATCTATATAAGAGACATTGGTTTCATTGTTGAAATGATGCCAAAAGAAGAAGATACTACATAATTATCGCGTGAACAAGTTTTCATGCATTCTGATCATACTGGTTAGTGAGAACCGAACTACAGAACAATTACCGAGCTACAGAGAATAATTACTGACGAACAGTAAGTTGATATAGAGTTGAATATGAAGTGATATATTGATCAGAAAGATTTGTATGAGCTGAATATTGATCTGTAAACTACAATTGAAGTTGTATCAAGGAAGATCATCTACTGTTACATATTTAACCATTGTACATAGTCAAATCTCTTAACCGAGTGGACTAAGAAAGTCTTTTGATGTTTCATTCATAGAGTGAACATTGTTATCCTGTCAACCCCAGAGTGACTACTGGTTGGACGATAACTTATGGTCTAAAATCCTCTAACAAGGTCACACCTAATAGTGTGTTTGTAACTTTTAATAGGGTTGGGTCTTCACCGACCTCACTTCAGAAGAGTGAACATTTTTGGGTTGCCAGTCCCAAGTGATTTTTCCCTTCATAGGGTTTCCATGTTAAATCTCTTGTGTTATGTGTTGATTGTGATATTTGTTTGTTATCATACTTTGCATATTACATGTTAGATTTGATCGGTAACTACTATAAATTTTGGATTGATAATTGGTAAAAGCACAAACAGTGAAAGTATTTTATGTTTACCGAGTAGCAGAAGTTGAAGAATTTGTTTTGGATTATACATTTTGTTTTGGGACACTGGATAACTGATTCACCCCCCTCTCAGTTATTCTAACATACATTCTTGATTAAACCCTACGATTTACAATTTGCAATGAGCTAGGGTTAGGGAAATGGTTTACAAAATTTACTTCTTCCTTATACTTTTGATTAAGAACCCTGCAACCACAAGTGATCATAATTACATACATATGTATATATAAGCTTCAAAGAAAAATTGAGTCATGATAAGTTAGTCCAGGCCAATCCCATCCTAAGCTCAAGAGTGGAACTTTAGCCCCCTTGGCCTCGGTGGCAGGTGTTAGGCATCCACATGAGGTGGTCTACTTAGTGGAATGCTTGTCTTTCTTGTCTATTTATACTTCATCTCCTCTGTCTAAAAAATCAAAAATGTTCTTGTGAAAGGGTTCCCTTACTATCTTTCCCTTAACTAGTACTGCAATAGTGTGCCCTAAAAACCCTCCCTTGATTATAGAATCCATAGTAAATCTATTTGTAGTAGGGTGCCCTTACTATCTTTCCCTTAACTAGTACTGGAATAGGGTGTCCTAGTAGTTCTCCCTTATTTGCAAACTCCATAGGAAATCTACTTGTGATAGGATTTATTTATAGCCTTTCCCTTAACTAGTATTGCAATAGGGTTTCCTAGTAGTTCTCCCTTGATTGTAGACTCCATAGGAAAGCTACAATGTAGGAAGGTGGAATTATTGTGCCAAGGGTGCATGAAATAGTCTACAAGAGGCTCTCTCATGGTTCATACCCATTTTGGGACTCTCCACCTCAATGTGACTGGATTACTTCGTCTTTCCCTCCATAAACCCCCTATCTTATGTTCTTTGACATGTTATTCATCAGGTTAATCTCCTACCCTGAGTAATGCCTACATCATTGTAAATATAAATTTATCTAAAAAAAATATTTTAACACAACATAATAATCATATGCATAATTTTGAAATGAAACTTATGTGTTTTCATTACTAATTCAATTATTCTTAAACAATATAATAATGACTTATCTTTCTTTTATGGGTGCAACATTCTGTAGTAGGGTTGTGACAAGTTGTTAATTGCTCCATAGCTTCACACATTAATTATTCATAGTGAATAATTTTTATATATCTTCTTCTATCCCACAGGATGAAAGGATCGTGCTCTGATATCACTTGTAATGACCCTTTTTAGTATATACTTGAATATTGAGATAATTAAGTCAATCCCTCACACTTTATTATTCTTTGCAATTATGTAATGGAGAATATGAATAGTATGTGTTACTTGTAATCTCTGATTCAGTTTATATACAAAATGGGCTTGATTTCTATAAAATATCCAAATGCCTTAAAATGACATTAGTTCCTAGGATATGCCAAGGAGATCATGCTACATCATCTAATAGTCATTCTATTAAATCAACATGAGCTATGCAAAGGAATGCCCTCCTTATCACTTAGATAGATAGAGGATTTTTTTCTGATTCTAATTCCAATGCCCGGATGATGTGATGTTGATTTCCATCTTATACCTTGTGAGGTGAAGGGTTGCATTTCTTAAACAATCAAAAGTTAAAACACTTGTAGGTCAGTTTCTTAATAATAGACTGATTTCCTATATCGCCACTCTTCATGATGATTTGTTTATTATCATTGCCTACCATAGTCGAGCTCTTTAATTGTATGTGTTAATCTTCCAACATAACTCTCTTCGATAATGAGAATCATTATTATTGACCGTACTTCCAAGTATATCGAGTCGAGGGAAGATTAATCTTGATTGTTGTTCTAATCTCCTATTCATTGGGATGGTATTTTTTTGTACTCAACGTTCTTCTATTTTCAAATATGATTACTTTTAATTTCTATTCACTGTAATACTTGTCTTTGTGTTCATTGACTGTGACTATATTCTTTTCCTTCTGAAAGATGTCTATTCGCTACTTATATTTATGATGTTACTGGAAGAAGACATGGATGCTATGGTCTTCTATCGCTGATTGGATTGATAGGGTCACGTTCTCTCTTCCTGTCTGTGGGAGTGATGATGTTTTATATTATACCCAACTTTGATTGCAGAATCTTTGCTGGGATGACTTCTTGTTTCGTCGACTATTCCTCCTCTTCTCATTCATTTTCTATTAGTATTGCTAAGTGTATCTGAAGTTTACGCTAACTATGTCTTTAAAAAGCTTCACAAGGGTCACCATTGTCGTGCGACAATTGTGAGACTGTTGAAGGGGGCCCGTGTGGTTGAGAGCCACGAGGACCCCCTTCTTGCCAAATTTTATTTTGAGTAAAATTTGATTTATTTTTTAATATTAATTTGTGTTAATATTTATTAATTAAATCTATTATTAATATTAATTTATTTAATTAATATTTATTATTAAATATTAATATTAATTTATCAATGTTGTTAATTTATATTAATATTTGTCTAATGAATATTATTTGTTTGTTTACGTAATTGTTTTTATGTTGTATATATAGAGTAAGTGAATGGGGATACAGTTTTAATTAATTATATTTTAAAATCAATTGGGGGTTTACTTGGGAAAATATGTTTTCTTTATAATTACTGATTATGAATTGATGGTCTATTATCTAAATATTGATTGGTCAATTTTGTTTACTTGGGGGTTTTAGTTGACCTTTTTAGGAATATGATCCAAAGGCTTGGGATGTGATTCCTATGACGGTTTTTGTTATTTTATCATTTTCATTTCTGATGTGGATATGGTCTCGATCATTTTACCCAACCCTATTTGTGTGAAGCTCTTTTTCATGTGAACTCTCTGAGAGAGTATGTTATTGTGACATTATGGTTTGGGGACCAGTATGGATTTGTGATGTCATGGTTTGAGGACTAGCTTGTATTTGTGAGATTATGGTTTGAGGACCAGTATGAGTTACAATTGTTCTTTTAGGGGGCTGAATATGATTATCACATCTTTATGATATTTATGAGATGCATTTGTGATTTATGAGCCTAGGTAGGTTATCTGAGTGTATAGATGGGGAGTGTCTTGCAATAGGCACCAGAGCCCACAAGTGGCTACCAGGATAACTTATTGTAATAAAATTTATTAGGAGAGAAACATTAATAAGATTTTTGTGTTCCTCACCCATGCTTTGAGTGCTAGTATAGGCTAGGATTGAGTGTGAGATGATGCTTTCTGCCTACGTGGACTTGGATATAGCATAGTTGGTACCTTGTCTGTATGAGAGGATTATTAATACCACATAGAGTCACTATGGCATTGGGGTCCAACGAGACTGCCAAGATAACTTTAGAGTTGACTTATGTGATGACACTTCCCCATATGCATCTTAGGTTTCCTACATGTGTTGGTTGCTTTTGGATTAGTTGTATCTTCTCTATAGTTTTTGTTTTACCTCTTGAGATAGAGAGCTTTCAGTATCCATTTATTAGGTGATGTATTATGTTAGATTTTGGTGTTTGATATCTGAGTGGGGTATGTTGTTATCTCCTCAACATGGTGCGAGTGGACCTTTGGTTCCATGAAGTTAGGTAGTAGTGATTCTTATACCATTTGATATTTTGATGTTCGTGATGGTGTTGGATGATAATTTTTTCCGTTTCCTTCTTTTTCTTCATTGGAGGCTTGTTCATATCTATCTTATGATGTATATATTTGTATCTTCTATCAGTTTATCAAATGTGAGATCTTTTAGGATGTTGTGTATATAATTTGTATATGATTTGTTATTGCATACCCTGTGACTTATGCAGTGGATGATGGTTCATTATGTATCCTATGTTTTCATTTATATGATGTTGTACTCGTTATTCTTTGACATATATGAGATTGTAAACTTATGCTTGTTCTTAGTGGATTAGTTAATTTAAAAGTAATTCTACTTCATGGAACCCTTGAGAGTTGTTAACTATAATTGAGTTTTACTTATGTGCATATTTATATCTTGTGTTGTATTGCTTCCGTATTGTTTTTCATTATTGTTTCGTAAAATCTTAAGAAAAAAAATATTTTGTAAACTTAGTAACATGTTTTAGGTTAATTTCTCTTGGGTTCCCTGGCAGGGAATTACAATAAGCTTATGAAAAAAGGATGAAATCATTGCATTGATGGAAACATTTTAAAGCCATCAGATGCTAATTTTAAAAAAATGGAATGTATCGTTACGAGTACTATGGCTCCTGGAACATTAAGGAAATATGTATTATCTAATCTTATCTTTCACATTGATAAGTGTAAGATAATTAAGAATGTTTGGGACAACTTTTCTCAATTGGATGGAAAGGTTGATGAGATTAGAGGTTACAAGCTTGACAATGATCTCACAAATTTAGATCCTAATAATTTTGATACAATCCAAGACTATGTAATAAAGAAAAATGAGCTAAGAGCACAAATCAAGGATTGTAGCAATGATAAGAAGGATATTTAACCGGTCTTCAATTTGTTGAACAAGATTCCTTAAGAATATGTAGCTTTTGTTTCAAGTTTTTAGACTCATAAATTGATAATGGGAAGTGCCACCATTTGAATCTTTTTAAGAAATGTTGATGTGTGAGAAATCAAATTTGATCAACATGGGCGTTCTCAAGACCTCCAAGTCAAAATATATGGTTGTAAGTCAAGAGAGTGAAGAAAAAAGTTCTAACAAGAATCGTATGAAAGCTAAGCCTAAGCCACATAAATATGGAGCACAATCATCTTCTCCTAAAAATGGAGGATCTTCATCATCATAGAGAAGGGGAATTTTCAAAAGAAGGAAAAAATAACATGCTCATATTGTAAAACATTTGGCCACGATGAGAATCATTGTCATAACAAGAAAATTGACAAGTTTAAAAATATCATCAAGAATAAAAACATTGATTTTCCATCTAACATTAAGGATTCAAGTACTTCCTCTTATTCATAGTCAAAGAAAGGGAAAAGGTAAGAACTAGTTGCAGCAACAGGCTCAACCAAGTAGTGGATACTTGACTTAGGTGCCTCTCATCATACGGGTTCTACGAAGGAACAATTTTATTCATTGAAAATTTCAATGAAACCTCAAATTATCATGGGTGATCATAAAAAAGGTTTGGTTGACATGAATGAACATTTCAATAAGTACTTTATGTTCTAGACTTGAAACCAAAATATTCATGCAGTCTACCAAATCACTCACCTTGTAAATGATAAGTAAGTTGAATTTTCACCTAATACAATTATGATTGAATACTTAAGGATGATGCCTTAGTTGTAGTGGGAAAACCTAATCATGATAATCAACTTTATACATTCTCCCACTTTATGCCATGATATCCTTCTACTTCTTTTCTTACTCATTCAAATGTAGAAAATAAGATTTGACATGAGTAGTTTGGACATCTAAATTAGCACTATATTCAACAACCAATAAACCATCTTCCAAACTCAATCATCAATAAATGACATCATAATAATAACTCAAACACACAAGGAGATAACCAATGTAAAACATCTCTCAAATTGAGTCCCCTTGAACTAACATCTCCATGGATCAATATCCACATATATGAAATATAAACATAAAAAACAATACACCTAAAAGGAACAATGTGAAATGCCTCTCAAGTTGTAAACCACAAACTAGACCTAGAGTAGGGAAAAAGAATTCTCATCATGATATCCAAGTCACCATGAATTATCCAAGAATAATCTCCTCTCAAGAACATACTAGATGAATAATCCTTGGTCTTCTTGTTGAAACCATGAACTGTCTCATCATAAGAGAATATTAGCTTCACCAAAGTCTCCATGTATCCACGAGAACCTATAAAAAATTAATCCATGCCAAAATCCAAATGCAACACAAACCATCATGAAGTATCAAGGAAATGATCAATGTATTCAATACAAAGAAACTAAACCAAGATCAATTTCTAAGGTACAACCGTAAAATCATGAACATAAACATGACAACATGGTCTAACCTTCTCATCATAAGAGATCACATGCTCCATATAAACATATCAACTAGATACATTGTGCCATATATCTATGATAGCAGTCAAGAGTATATCATGATATGATAACATCCATGATAGCATATCACATGAAAGCATAAAACAACACCTAAACCAATGAATCCTTGATTCCTCCAAGAAGTAAATATTTTCAAATGCCATGAAGATAATCATCTCTTAATAGTGATCTCACAAATGTGAAAGACCCTTTTACATTAATAGGACCTAAGACATCCTCTAGTATTTGCAAAACTAAATAAGACCATCCACCATCCAATGGTGAATCTACATTAGTTCCAACAACTCCCACTAAATTGTGATACTGAGTCATACATGGAAATGTGATAACCATCTACTAAAATAAGATCCTCTAGGTTTACACACATAACTTATATTTCAATAAAATTAAGTGAAACCAAGATCTCTGAACCAAGAAGATACATACAACTACTAATTAGGAATCAATCCTACACTTTCGACACATCACTTCTAAAATCTCCCATTGAAAATTGTAATCAATGAATAACCAAGCTATTATGACATCATGATAAAACCACATGCTACAAGTCCCAACACCAACTATCTAGGTACCACAAACATAATCCATCCTCTTATCTCAAGAAAAAACATACCAATGCACAATTAACTACAAAAAATGTGAACTAACAAAGTCCACATCAACACTAAATCAAAGAAAACCCACATTTGACTCATCCCACTACAAATGAATAGGCGATCATCTAGACAACTTCATAACTTGTAGGGAAAACAAACAAACATGAAAACTCATCATCACATTAGTAAACTACAAATTGAGATATGAAAGTGAATAATCCTATAGACCACATGATTCAAACCAAATCAACATTTGATCTGATTTTCCAAACATGCCCACAATCAATTACCATATTTTAGGAACAAACAATCATCAAGGAGATAAGAAACAACCTCCTAACATCAAACCAAATCACCACCAATTACCAAAAACATGATTATGTAGTGTCAATGCAAAACATGTATATGCATACCCATGATATCAAAATCAACACTAATATTATACATGTACTCAACTAAAACCCACATGAGAGTCCAAGTGCCAAACTGTAATGACCAAACCTAATATGACAATCGGAAAATTCTAATTTTTTCTAAATTATTTGAGTTTTATATTTTTTTTTGTTTTTAAATTTTTTTGTGTATTTTCCTTGATATTTGCAATGAATTACATAACAAATAGAAAATAAAAAAATGCAAATAAAAGTACAAGAAGATGTACAAGTAAGGATAATAATGCTAATTTTATTTGCATAAAATATTTAGTAACATACCTATACAGTTAATCACATGTTTGATATATAGATCTAGAAATGCAAATACACCACTCCATGCTACAAATAAACACCAAGATATCCTCCCCTAATGTTTGGTTTATAAATAGGTCTGATCTTCCTATTATTGGGACTAAAACCCTACATCTAGCTATGGTTTGGTTGCAACCACACCAAGGAGGTACAACTGGCTAGGTATGATGATAATTTCTAATAAGTGATGTTAAAACAATCTAGCTTTGCAAGTTATTGCTTCAAATCTACTCCCCACACTTGTTGATCTCTGATTTCTTCTCTGCCAAGCTATAAAAAATAATCATCCCTAGAAACTTATGGATGATAACCTCTAAATGATGTATGAAGACCCTTGGAGGGTATTTCACCTATGCAAGCCTCCCAATTAAGAAGGGATTTTTTCCTTCACAATAAATTTAAGAATTCCTTCTCCAAAAAAAATTTTCTCTCCAAAATTTTCAACATATAATGAATCAAATGAATGCCCAAAATTCTCTTTTTAATTTCCTTCAAGCTCTAGATGTCCACTTTTAGGGTTTTCCCTTATTTCCTAAAATTGAAATTGTTAGAATTTCGTCATTGATGTCACATGTTTCCTCCCATAGTATTACAAATAGTGTTTGAATTTCACTCTGCACTTGTTTACACACTATGAAATGATCACTAGGTTTTAGTAATAGGATTGTATGACTAGTAAATATATATACTCAAGAGTACGGGTGATAGTTCTAGTTTGTAGAGAAGATATGACTCCATAATTGTGCTTTTGGAAAATACTCTATTTTTTAAAAATAGGACAAATTAGTTTATGTAGCCAATTTTGACACAAGGTTATTCGAAGATCTACTAATTTTGGTCAAGGTTAAGGACTAGGTAAACTTCATGATTTGTAGAATTTTTTAGTTGGGTCAACTTGTGTAAAGAAATGTGTATACAATGAACTACATGGTAATGTTTGAAGATCTATTTTTTTGTTGACCTATCTTTTGGACTAGTTTTTCTCTTAGGTCAACATCTTGCTTTTTGGACAAATATATGTGTTTGGATCCTCTCCCCATGAAGATATAGAGGTGTAAGTTTTAAATAAATAGGATATTTTTATGGTAATATTTTGTAGCAATAAAAATTGGATGAAGTGTGTGAATTATGTTTGTTGAACTTCACTAGAATTGTATTCATACATATGTTGGATGCAATCCTAGCAGGTCAATTTTTGATTTCAAGATAGTGAGTCCTCTTTCAACAATGTACCTTATTAAGGATATTGGGTCATCCGGTAGTGAGTCATATTGTAATATGTTATTATTGGTTATAATATATTGAGATTAATCCTCTCCGTGGTTTTTACCCATTTTAGGGTTTCCATGTAAAAAACTAGTGTCATGTGTTGTATTTTGTTCTTTACTTTCTCATATACTTTTAGTTTATAATTATGCTACGTGGATGGTTATTTAAAGGCATCAGTAGGTTTAAGGACATACTAGCTCCACCCCCCCTCAGTATATCAAATGTTCAACAATAGGTATCAGAGCAAGACCCTCTGATTAAGCCTAGCATCTTTTAGGAGATCTTGGAGATGAAAAATATGGTGCCTAAATCCTCTTTGGAATAATTCACAGATGAAAAAAAAGTTGACAAAAATGGTAAATTGAAAGAAACATTAGAAGATCTTGAGAATATAGAAAATGAAAACCAATGACTCAAGGGAAACATCAATGAAGAAAATGCATGCATTAGAAAACTAAACCTAAATAAAAAAAATTCAAGGAGAGACATAAGGAAGTCAGTGAAGAACTAAATAAAGAAAATGACTTGATGGTCAATATGAGTTTACAAGCTAAAGAAGACAAAAAGACAAATGAATGTCTAAATAACATCATTGAGAATAAGTCAAAAATTTGTAAAAAACTTGAGAAAAAAGTAATAAGTCTTAAGTCAAATCTAGAAAAGACAAAAAATTAAGAAGAAAAATTCAAGATGAGTGCCAAAAATTTGGATGAATTAATGACCATACACAAAAATCCAAAAGATAAAAGTGGCTTATGATTTGAGGCTAGTGAATGATCCAATCGGATGGATAAGAATGAAGAAAAGGTTAGCACAATAGAAGATCTAGAAACCAGGTCAACAGTTGTAGATGACAAGAAAATAAACATGTCTTAAGGTCAAGGAGATCAAGCAAGAAATCATTCAAAAAAGAAAAGGGTACCCCACCTTTTAATGTTTATTGTTTCTACTGCAATAAATCTGAACACAAAGCAATAGAGGGTAGAAGAAGAATAAATTATAGCATTAGACCTTTTTCTAGATAATGCTTTACTTTTGTAAATTTTTTGTCATGAGGCTAGGAAATGCAGAGGTCAACTCACAAATAACCAAAAAAATAATAGAAATGGATTATTCTATAGTCACTGTCAAATTTTGTAATATTTTTGGGCGTAAAGATAACAAATGTAGATTTATAGTAGTCAAAGGAGGAACATAATTAAGAAAGGTTAAATGTTACATTTGCAACAAAGATGGACATAGTGTGAAATACTAGAGAAATAAAATCATGATGAAAAGTGATTTTGAAAAGGTCAGTGGAATAAAAAAAGAAAGTTAACATCGAAGAAGTTAAAAGGGAAATGAAGAAAATTTGGAGAAAGAAAGAAGATGGGTTTGTACTTTAATCTGGTGTAGATGACTCATTCAAAAATTAAAATGCTACCCCATCCCAAATTTAAATGTTACCCCAACAAATCAACGCAAAATGATCCCATGGGTGGGTTGTCAAGTATTCAACATAGGGTTCTACCAACTAAAGATATCACTGATACTCCTATAGAGTTATTTTGTTGTCATTAGTTATGATAAAGTCATAATGATTGTCAAATTCATTCGGTAAAGAAGGAAAGTCAAGTCAGTAAGAGAAAAAAGCTAGTCGGTAAAGGAAATAAAGGAAAGAAAAATTTCAATAAAAGCAATAAGGAGCAGACAATGAGAAAGGAAAACCGAGCACCGAACACTGAGTTGTACCAAGCTACAACAATTACCAAACTAAGAGATGATACAGTTACCAAGAAACAAAGAAAACATATTACCAAGTATCACATACCAACACAAGGAGAATCTATAGATACATTGAACCTGGACACCGAGAAGAAAATGGTTTACAAATCTTGAGGATATTTTATGACAAAGCATTGGAGATTTAAATACAATGATTATGCATGATTATAAGGTGAGATTCAAAAACATGAATTCAATGAGATATATGCATTGGAGGATTAACCAATGTTTCCACCACTTAAAGAGATGATTCTAGAATATTTCATCCGCTTCTAGAATGAAGCATAAATGGGTCAGAATGTGAAGATCACAGTATGAGATGAGAGAGAGAGTACATGTGTGAAGGAAAAATTGTAGATAGAAGGTGATGAGCAGAGAAGCCACTGAGTAATAGAGTAGAGTGTAATTGTAATTCAGAGTTGAAGCTGTCGAGTACATATTTTTTATTGTGAGTGAAGCACATGTTGAGGCAAACAGTTAATGAGCATATTGAGTCTAATAAGAATAAGATAGATGCAAGTACTACAAATAGTTTATGTACAATTTTTAGATTAGAATTGTAAAATCCTTCAACAAGGTAGACTTAACTGGTGTTTAGATTCCTAACAAAGTTAATACTCTTAACATAGTAAGCTATCATAATTAGCTATCATTGTAGCTCTAACCAAGCAGACTTTTTACTATAGTAGTGAAGTTTTGTGGGTGTCATCCCCACTGCAATTTTTATCCTCTAACAAGGATTTTTGTGATACCAAAATCACTGTGTTAAGAATATGAAGTTGGACCATCAGAGGTTAAGGGGAAGAAGATTAGAATGAAGAAAGAGACCCCTAGTCGAATCAGTGTAAGGCCATCAACAAGGTCTTCCTCCACACCAAGTCAGAAGAAGAAAGAAAAAATTGAACCACCAAAGCCAAAAACTTACATAAGAGAGAAGGCTAGAGGGAGGCCTAGGAGAAAATTGAGACTACACGAAGATAGTGAAATTGAATCAAAAGATGTTTCAAAATTTAAATTTGTACAAAATTAGGAAACACAGCTGAAATGAAGATCTACAATTATTTGAACATCTAGATGAATTGAAGGAACAGTGATTAGAGATCACCGAGCTACTAAAATGATATGTAAGATGATTAAATCAGTCAATATGTTGTCATTGGTGTCAACTAGATTTGACAATACTTATCATGATAGTTACAAACATCTGAACATCTATAGAAGGAAGAAAAGATGAAGAAATGAGATATCTACATAAGGAAAAGATGGATATGATAGATAAGGATAAGGTATCCATTGGGTAACTTATTGATGAGTCTATAGCTTTATATTGTTGACTTGAGCATGTTAAATTAATCTATTATGAAGAAGAGATTTGAATTGAACAAGTTAATGTGGCCGGTAATTGAAGACTTCTGTATGCACCAGGCCTGTGCAGTGTATACCAAGTGATAATAATAACTAAGTTAGTTATCATCAACGCATTCAGTATTAACTAAGTATGGATGAAAACATTAAATGCTTAGAACAACTGACTAAAATTGATGAGCTAGAAATTGTTATGATTTCGAGGTAAAGGATGAAGTTAGTTATAAGATCGACGACCAAAATAATTCATAGATGATCTAAAGGATGAGATTGAAATGTGTTATGGACATATCTACCGAGGAAGGTTTAAGTGACAAAATGGACGAAGGAGATTAAGAGGCAACATTCGATGGCTGATATGAAAATGGTTTACTTGTCTATTTAAGAGACATGAGTTTCATTGTTGAAACATGCCAGACAAAAAGAGACTACAAAGATTTCGCATGAAGACTTTATTCATGCATTCCTGATCAAAATGGTTATAGAAATAACTGAGCTACAAACATTAATGAGTGTCAGAGAACTATTTACCGAGTGAAGTAAGTTGGAGAATATTAAGTGAGTTGATTAATGATCAGATGAGTTTTATGAGCATAGCATAGATTTGAATATTTTCAATTGAGTTGTATTTGAATCAGATCAAAACTATATCAGTTTAACCATTGATTCAACAAAATCTCTTAATCGAGTGGACTTAACAATCTTTGTATTTACATCATTTTTTTGTATAATAATAGGAAAAGTGGTGGAGCAATGGGGGAAATAGCGAGTGGGAAAGGAGGAATTCAAATTTCAAACCTAGACAGCAGAGGGAATGGTGGATCTATCGCTGGCCCATCAGGAGTTGGAGGTCAACAGGAGGAGATAGATGCGGAAGAGGCACAAGGTAAGATTCCTGATGTTGGTTTGGGGATAGGGGACTCGGGGGGGGGGAACCCAGGAAGAAGCTTTTTGATCAGAATAGGATGAATACTGGTGAATCTGTCAAAAGTTAGTCAAGCCTTTTTGGTGTCAAACCAATGGGTAAGTCCTCTCTCCCACCTGTGAAAATATTGCCTAATGTTGAACATGGCACCTTTTCTATTACCATTCCAGATCAAATTATAGACTTAAATATTTCTCGAATGGCTAACCCTCTCATGGGGAGATTCCTGGGATCTCATCCTAATATCAAGGTGGTTAGGGCTTTTGTTAAAAGGAAATGGGCTTTGAAAGGCCAAGTGGAGGTTGTGGCTCTTCTTGAAGGATGTTTATCTTTTTCTTTCTCATGTGAGGAAGATTTAAGGAATATCTTGTGCAATGGAACATGGGTGATAGGAAAGTATTCCATGATCCTTCATAAGTGGTGTCCCAATCTGAACATGCAAGAATATTTGAATGTGTAGGCACCAGTTTGGGTGACCCTCCTAGGTCTACCTCTAGAGATTTGGATGGAAGATATTTTCAAAGGTATAGTTAATGTCTTTGGGGAACTCCTATCTATGGATCCTATCACAGTTTCCAGAAGATGCTTAATGTATGATAGGATTTATGTTGGGGTGCAACAAGGAGTGGATATTCCAGAAGCTATTACTCTTCAATCCAAACTAGGAGCATGGGTCCAGAAAATAGAGTATGAATCAACTCCTCTTGCCTATTTTCATTGTAAGAAAATAGGGCATTGGGCAAAGCAATGCCCAAAGAAAATACCCTAAAAAAAGAAACTGATGATAAAAAAGGTGTGGGTTAGAAAGGCATGAAATGGAATGAAATCTAATGGGATTAGTGATAATGGGAAGCAAGAAGGAAAGATGGAGGGGAAGGACACATTTGCTGAAGGTAGTGACACGTCTCCTTCAAACACAGCATAGAAAATGGGGGGTAGCATAGAAATAATGAATGAATCTAAGCCAAAAGGATCTGATGATTCTCTTGTAGAATAAATCCAGAGTAGGCCTTTGGGAGCCATGGAAGGTAAGGAGAATTTTGATGTGTACTTGATTGAAAGAGAAATATCGGGAGGTAATGGTTTAACCTTATCTTCACAAAATAAGGAAATCTGGCAAGATGCTCAAATATGTTCGATTGTGGGGTGTTTAGAGGATTTGTCACAGAAGACTTTGGCTACACCTAAGGGATCTGACAAGCAGTCACCCATTCTATCCAAGTCTGCAAAATGGGGTGATGAGGTAGATATTGATGTATCCCTGTTAGGGTCTAAAGAAGTGACTGAAGATGGATGGTCAAAAGTGGAGAATAAAAAGACAACCAAAAATGTTAATAATAAAAAATAATAATAAAGGTGTGCAGAAGATGATGAAGAATGCATCCTCAATTCTCATAAGTACTAGAAGTAATAAAAATGGAGATGTGGGAGCCCCTCATGTCTCCCCAAGTAGGCCCTCAAATCAGAAAAAGAGAGCTCTTGAGACCAGTAGGAGTATAGCAGATGGCGGTCAAAAAACCATCCTAGAGTCTGGTTCATTTCATAAACAATGAAGTTTGTTTCCTAGAATGTAAGAGGATTAAATAATCCTCACAAGAAAGATATGGTTAAGAATATGATTAGAGATAATAAGCTTGATATTATTCTTCTTCATGAGACTAAGATGTCTAAGGATAAAGTTGAAAAACTCCAGTTCTTTAGTAATGGTATGTCCCTTGGTGTTCATGCGGATGAGGCTTCAGGGGGTATTGTGACAAGTTGGAACTGCCATTTCATTAAGGGGGAAGTGATATCCCAAGGAAATAATGTTACTAATATCAGATTTTGGCATATTAAGGATGGTACTTCTTGAGTGTTGACTAATATCTATGCACCCAACACTAGATGGGGGAGGAAATCTTTTTGGAGGGATGTTTATAGATATAGAAATGATTTTGTTGATGAAGGATGGATTATTATGGGGGACTTCAACACTCCTTTAAAGGAGAATGAGAAACTTGGTGGCAGCCAGCCCAATCTGGACAGTAGAACTGATCTTATGGACTTTATTGATGGCCAAGAGCTTCATGACATTGATTTGCAAGGGATAAATTATACATGGACCAACACGAGGTCAGGAAATGAGTTAATTCAGGTTAGACTTGATAGGGCTCTTGCAAGTAGAAAGTGGTTCAACAATTATTGTTGCACTTTATCTACCTTTATAAGAGCTAGTTCTGATCACTATCCAATTACCATCATTGATGAGCACAATGGGTTGTAAAGGAACTTCCCTTTTCATTTTGAGAAAATGTAGACTATTCACCCTAACCTAGAAAATTTGATTGAGGAATGGTGGAGTATTAAGATTGATGGAATGACTATGTTCAAAATTGCTAAGAAATTGAAAAATGTGAAGGAAAACATTAAAAAATGGAAAAAAGAGACTTTTCGAAACATCTTTACCAATAAAAGGAAAATTGTAGAGGAGCTAAAGGAGATACAAGATAGTATTCAGACTGATGGTTATAGTCTTTTTACTAAAGGTGATGAAGATTCTAAACTTATTGAATACCATGACATTATTTCAAAAGAAGAATGCTTCTGGAGGCAAAGGTCTAGAAAGATATTTCTAAAGGAACGGGATAGGAATTCAAAATACTTATTCATAACCATGGTGAAACATAGAATGGGAAACAGAATTTCTAGACTTAAGGTTAATGGCAACATCAGTGAGAAAGAGGAGGATTTTAGGGAAGAAGCTAATAACTTTTTTGGGAAACTGTTAAAGAAAGATGATAACCTGGATATGGAAGGCCAAAAGGAATTGTTGAATGGTATTCCTTGCATCTTGAAAGAAGATCATAATAGAGCTATCACTGCCATCCCTTCTATGGATGAGATTCAAAAGGCTACTTTTTCCTTTGAAGGAGATAAAGCCCCTAGACCAGATGGTTACCCTCTTTTTTTCTTTCAAAAGTATTAGAGGATTGTGAAAGATGATGTAACGAATGTAGTTAAAGAATTTTTTGGAGTGAGAAGGATCCTCAAGGAACTTAATGGCACATTTATTACCTTGATTCCAAAGAAAACTAGGGCTGATAGTTTGGACCAGTTTAGACCAATAAGTTTATGCAATTCAGTGTACAAGATTATATCAAAAGTCCTAACTTCCAGGATTCTTCTCTTTCTTCCTTCCTTGATCTCTGGACAACAGAATGTCTGTCCCTAGTAGGCAGATTCTGAACTCAATAATTTCTATCCATGAAAATATTCATTCCTTGACTATGTCTAAGAAGGAAGGTTTTTTGTTGAAGTTAGACTTGTCTAAAGCCTATGATAGGGCTGATTGGGATTTTTTAAAGGCTACCCTAGAGGCTTTTGGTTTCAACAAGAGAAGTAGAGATCTTATCCATTTCTTGGTTTCTTCTGCTACTTTCTCTGTGCTTGTGAATGGATCTCCTACCCCTTTTTTCAAGTCCTCGAGAGGTCTTAGATAGGGGAATCCTTTATCTCCAATTTTGTTTGTCATCATGGCTGAGTGTTTGGGGAGATTTATTGGCAGACTGGTTAACATTGGTGAATTTGTAGGGCTCAAACCTTCTTCTAAGGACTTGATATGCTCACATCAATAGTTTATGGATGATTCCATAATTATGGGTGAAGCCTCAATAAAGAATGGAAAAACTATCAAAAAAGCCTTGGACATCTATGCTGCTGCTACCGGTCAGAGTATTAACTAGAACAAGAGCTCTATTTTTTTTCATTAATGTTCCTGAAAGAAGACAAGAAAGTTTAAAAAGAGTTCTGGGTTGTGAGGTGGACTATCTCCTAGGATCATATTTAGGCTTACCTTTGTGTCTTATTCCTCTGGACTCTTTTTGGAGAGATATGATTGATAAATTTAATAGGAGTTTAGCTGGTTGGAAGGGTTCTCTCCTTACCCAACCTGGTAAGTTAGTGGTGCTCAAAGCTACCCTCCAAAGTATTCCTCTCTATGCTTTAAGTCTCTTTAAAATCCCTAGGAAGTTTTTTGAAAGTATAGAGAAAATCCAAAAGAATTTCCTATGGTCTGGAGTGGAACATAAAAAAAGAATGTCTCTCATATCTTGGGAGAAGGTTTGTAAACCTATTAGAAAAGGTGGTCTTGGTCTCCATACTATAAGAAGTATGAATGATTTTCTTATGGCCAAACTTCTATGGAGATTGTTCAAGAACTCAAGAGAATGGAGTACCATTTGGCACAATAAATATAATAGGGATAGGAATGATTTCAATTTTTTTTGAGTTTTGAAACTGTTCAAGGAGGGTCTAGCATCTAGAACAATGCTTTGAGAAGAAAGGAGATGATCAAGAAGGGGATCAAATGGAAGGTTGGAAATGGAAAGAATATTATTTTTTGGGAAGATGTTTGGATTCTTGATTAGTCTCTCAATGAGGTTTCAAACTAGAAAGATAAGATGATACAATGCAAATAGATTGTGGGAGATTATGTGGCTGATTATTGGGAGGGGGATAAGTGGATTGATTTGACTATGGTGGACCCTTCTCTTTGTAGTCTGAACAAATTACTGAATGTTGTCTTCCTTGTTGATGATGAGGATACTCTTATTTGGAAATATACTGCTAATTGCTCTTTCTCGGTGTCCTCTTTGTATTTGTAGAGTTATGAAGATTGCCCTGAACCTTGTTGGGCTAAGGCCTGGTATAAAGGTTTAACACCTAAAATTAATGTTTTCTTCTGGATTTTGTTGCATGATAAAATTCTTACAATTGATAATCTTAGGAAAAGGGGTCTTTGTTTAATTAATAGGTACTATCTTTGCAAATGTGATGAAGAGAACAATAATCATATGGCTATTCATTTCCCCTATTCTAGGAAAATATGGGAGAAATTTTTTGATATGATGAATATTGATTGGGTGTTTCCCTAGGGTATTCAAGATTTGTTCACTTGTTGGAAGTTGCCTTTGAATAAAAAACTCTTATAGGCTATTTGGAACTTCTTTTTTCCCTATATGTGTTGGGGGGTTTGGAAAGAGAGGTCTGATAGAATTTTTAGAAACAAGGAGCCTACCTGGGCAGTTATCTTTCACAAGATTAAGAGGTCTCTTTTGGAGAACATAGGATTGAACAAAAATTATCAGGATCCAAAGGATGAGTGGGAGGTTAAAGTTTACAATAATTGGAAGCTTGAAGGGAGGAAGGGTCAGGATATCAAGGGAAGTCTGAGAAATGAGGCTAGGTGGGATTGTCCTCCTAATGACTGGATAAAAGTCAATTTTGATGGTGCCTCTAAGGGCAACCCGTGAATTTCTAGTTGTGGTATAGTTATTCGTGATGATTATGGAAATTGCAAAGGGGCCAAGGCCATTCCTATAGGTCATAATACCAACCATGTTGCTGAGGCTAATGCTTCTCTTTATGGTTTGATGTTAGCTAAAAGGAAAAACTATAAGAAGGTTTGGGTTGAAGGGGACTCCCTAAATATTGTCAAATGTCTTAATAATACTATGAACCCCTCTTGGACTATAGCCAATGCTATTAGCAAGGTTAAAAATATTATAGATTCCTTTGATGAGTGTATGATCACACATAACTTTAGGGATGCCAATTTGGTGACTGACTGGGCTGCGAATGTGGCTTGTAAAAGCCAAGTGGAAATTGAGTGGGATGATGGTTTTTCCCTCCCTTTTGAAGGGCTATCATTAATCAATAAGGATCAAGTGCATAGAAAGCAAAATGTTCTAAATGAAGAGCCTATTAATGAATATTGATTGCTAAATTTTGTGCAAAGATTATGAAGGACAATGGGGTGATTCTGAGATGATTATTGAGGTCATTTGGCATGTTTTATGGGTCATTCATAGAAACAGAGGGTTTATTACAAATTGAAGAAAAATTGGAGGAGTACTGAGATAAACTCTGAGAAAGGTTCCCTATATTGTTATAGAGCTATGGGAGGAAGGAAGAAAAGAAGCGAGCCAGGGAACTACAGTGAATGGAGCCAAAACTAGGAGGTGTGGAAGATATTTAAAGATGGGGGTCTGGTGGTTTACATGGAGAAGCTGCATGTAGGGAAAGTGGCCGTGACCAAGAATCTCATAAAAACCTAGAACAAGGGGAGAGTAATGGTGGGTACGTAGAGTATGGAGGTAACTAAGGAGATAATTGCAGAGGTGACAGGTCTGAGGATTGAGGGAATCAACTTCTATAGGGATAGGAAGATCTTGGATAAAGCATTGGAGGCTTTTGCACCAATGGATCAGGAGAGGAAGCATATGGTAAAGGTGGAAAA
Source organism: Chamaecyparis obtusa (assembly GCA_027943335.1). Lineage (NCBI taxonomy): Eukaryota > Viridiplantae > Streptophyta > Pinopsida > Cupressales > Cupressaceae > Chamaecyparis > Chamaecyparis obtusa. The sequence continues at coordinate 763,012 of BSBK01001988.1, forward strand.
TTCCTACTTTAATCCTAAAAGTATTTCCAGGCCTTGGCACCTGGTTATTTTTGTGATTATAAGCTACATTACGCTTGATGGTCGTTATACCAAAATTTACAACCATCATTTGATTTTACTAAATCATTTTAGGCATGGGGTGAAAATCAACTTCCCCTTTTACCTTTTAAGCTCTTTGAATGCTTCCATCCTTAGTTGAAAGAGGGATTTGGAAGGTGATCATGTCTATCATGAAGGGCTTATGGTCCTCATTTATGAGGTTTTAAAATCAAAGAAGGTGGAAATCGAGGCCCCAACTAAATAGGAAAGCTCTTGAGGACTATGATACTAACGAGAAAGAGTCAGAGGAGCCCTTCATGGAGGATAATGAGGATGATGTGGGTGATTTTGAGGAGTATGTGGAGTCTAATACCAAAAGAAAGAAGAAGAATATTAATAAGGAGGACTCAGATATGGAGATGAATATGGAGGAAGAGGAGAGTAGGGAGGAAAGTATCCATAAGCAGGGTAAGAAAAAAATGGAGCCCATTGGAATGTGTACCAGAGAAAAATAGGGGAGGAAGAATATTTCTAAGAGGGTCTTCATTTACTTTGATGAGGTTTCTTCTTCTCAGGAGAAGAGTCTTGATAAACAGGAAGACTAGGTGGAAAATGACCCAGCTGTGGAAGAGAGTATGGGGTTGGATCAAAATATTTTGGTCGAGGACAATATTTTGCATGATGTGGCCCAGGATGTGAGAAGCATTGAGAAGGATGGGCAGGATAAGGACATGGTTAGCATGGGGAAGGATAAGGTGGAGAGTTCCAAGGATAAGACAGAGGGAGGGAACATGAATTTTGAGAATCTAGGTTGTCTGGCTTTTTTGAGTACCCTTAGTATAATGAAAAATGATATCACAACTATGAAGTCTCATATCCATCAGCTCCAAAAAGAGACTGGGGTCCTTATCAAAATGAATATGGGGGAGAAAACCATGGGCCAAACTATAGATGAGCTCATTGAGACTGTCGGAAGGGCTAAGGGGCTCACTGTCTTTAATGACAAAATCACTGCTATGGAAGAAAAAATTGAAAGTGGTGAAGGGATGAAAAAAAAGGATTGAGATTTTGGAAAACAGAGTTGAAAAAATTGAGAAAATGGTCGGGAATATTGCAGAATAGATATTTTCTATCCTAAAGGCTTTGATTGAGCATGTGAAAATACTGGTAGACAAGTTGGACCAGGGAAAAGGGGAGCAGGCGATAACTGAGGTCAAAGATGATCAAGGTCCCAAATGGAGAATTAGATCCAGGTTCAGGAAGCTAGAGGGTGATAAAAAAAATGACATTAAAGAACTAAAAGTGTCCATAGTAACAACCAGATGCTGGCTGATCAGGCGATAGAGATTATGAAGTGTATTTAGCTAGCAGGGTGATGTCCTGCTGTCTTTTTGTTGTCCTTTGTTTTTTTGCCTATTTTTTTTTTTTTTGGACTCGTGTGTGTGGATTTTTTTGGTGCTGGTGCACAAGTTTTATTGGAGCTTTAATGCATATCTTTTAATCTTGATGTAAAAGGTTTCGGGTCCTTTCAAAACCTACTTTTACATAATCAAAATAATCTTATTGTATTTCCATATGATATTCAATGAATGTTAATTGTTATCTTGTTGACCCCATAGCGAATGCTAGTCAAGAGTTAACTATTAGTGATAAATCCTCTAACCAAGTGACACCTAACAGTGTGCATTGTAACCTTTAATAGGGTTGGCTCCTAACTGAGCTCACTTTAGAAGAGTGAAATATTTTGGGTTACCGGTCCCAGGTGGTTTTTCCCTTTGTAGGGTTTCCATGTTAAATCATTGTGTTATGTGTTATTTGTTATGATTATTTTTCTATCATACTTTACAAACTACTATATGCACCCTAAAATGGTCACCTAGACTATGGGCCCTCATTCTTCAATTTATCAATTTCCTGAATCAATGCCTAGCAATATTTTCAATTCAAATCAATTTCCTTGATTAAATCGTAATTAATTCAATTATTTCAATATTTCTTAAGGTTTGATCATTTTATCCTAAGCCTTATTTAATTAAAAGAAAACTTCCCTTCTAATTAAATAAAATAATCTTATTAAAAGAAAATAGCTCTTTTAATAAAATCCTCTCTTAAATCTCTCTTTGTGATGAAAAAAGGAAATAAATCAAATAAAAATAAATAAAAAGATTCTTTTTTCTCCACACTTTGAATGCACATATTTCTAAGTGGTGGGATTTTTCCTCTTACTTGCCTTTTTAGGGATTTATCCCACATTACTCTTGAGTATGCATTCCTCTCCACACTTTCCTTTATAAGGAGCCCTCTTCTTCTCATTTTGGATCCAGATTTTTAGGTTATTGTTATGCTGCAGGTTTGGAGAGCAATTTTGGAGGAGAGCTTTGAGCACTTGAGCTTGAACATTGCATTTTCTCTTTTCTTGTCTTCTTCTATCATGCATCGATGGCAATGCATTTAGATTATTCTCACATTTGCATGTTAGATTAGATTCATATTTCATTTCATAGAATAATCTTGCATGCATATTTCCTTTCATAGATTAGTTTTCTTTCATGCATTGTTATGATATAGAATAGCTTCCATTTTCATTTGCATGCATATTTAATGATCATGAAGACTACCACTCTTTCTTTTCCTCTTCGAATCTCTCATTTTATGGTGTACTTGCATGGGCACAAACTAGGTCTAAACTGAGGGCCTCCATTATAAAACCTTGCACTCCATGAATAGAGAGATATGAGTTGCCATTTGAGACCTCATTCTTGAGAAATCTTGGATATAATGACTCATAGAAGTGTGTCAACATTTTCACACACATTTTTGGCACCCACCATGGGGCAGAATATTCAATTTCTGGCCTCATCTTGTTTTAATTTTTTATCAATTTTTCATTTTCTGTCTGTATGTCTGTACATCTCTGGTACAGATTATCACATGAATTTTCTCATTGTATCACGTGAAGTTGTGCTTGCATTAGTACTTCCTCATGCGATAAAGGCATTTTCTCGCACAGGTTTGGGTATTTTCTCATGCTAAACTTGACACCAGAGACATAAAATTTTGCAACTTTGTACTTTCTATTTTCTATTTTCTAACATTTCCTGGTTGCTATGGATTTTCCTGATTCTATTTTCTAAAACATCTTAACAGTGGGCTGCATGTGCAGGAATAGGTAAGTTTTTCATAACAATGGGTTGGGTTGCTTTAAACTTGAGGTATTTTGTTGCATCTCGATAACATTTGGATTTTGGAAATAAAAATGAACCTCTCATGTGTCTGACTTGAGTGTTTCTCACTTTCGTAGATCACACTTCCAATTTTTTCTCTAAAGGAAAGAATGAATTGAGATTTTCTTTCTCGCATATATGTTTCACATAGTAATTAGGCCCTATGAACACTATTTGTGGCATTCTTGAGAGAGTGGGCTTCACTCACTTTCCCTACATGTGAAGCTCTTCTTGATGATAGATCCCCTTGTAGGTAGGGATGAACTTGTTATCATCTCATTGTCCCACTTGGTTTAGTCTTCAACATTTGATGGTACATTCTCTCTTGGTCCCATTTAGAGAGATCAGTAGTCATTGTTGTTGACATACAAACCTTGGTGAGGTGATTTCAACTTAGCATGTGAATTAATTTGCTTGCTATGTCTGGGAGGTGAAGAGGCTAGAAAATTGGAACCCTTGAATCCGAGCTATGTCCCCATGTGGTCCATATTGTGAGTCTTTCTTGTTGGAGAGGGTCAACCATAGTGGACACTCCCTTTATTGGGTAAACTTTGTGGATGGAACCTCAGGTGGTATTAGCCATTCCTGCCATGGAGCAACAACCGCTATATAAATGTTCTTGTGGAAGAAATCTCCATAGGTGTGGTCTCTTGTTGGGCTATCAGATCTCCTCAAAAGCTCCTGATTGATTAAATTTTTAGGCTGTGTCAAAACCCCAGTGCACCTTGATTGGATTTCGCATACTTGAGATTGCAAGAGTTACAGAGTTGACCATTACTACAAACCATAGTGAAACCAACTTTTTCTTTTCTAGGACTATGTGCATGACTAATTTTTTTTTTGACAATCTACACAAGTAGAGTCCTTAGGGAGTAGAATACTATGTCACTATTCTTGTTTATGCACAAAGTTTCTTTGTCCCTTGCTCATTGTTTGAAGATAATTGTTTGCTTGAAATCCCTGATTATTGTCTTGTGTGCTTGATTAATGAGAAAAATCTATTAATGCATCTAGTCTGATTCTGTATTATTTCCTAGTTCTGTGTACTTTCTCTTGTGAACTTTTGTTTTGTCACGTGAACTGTGCACTTTCTCATGCGAAATTTGACATCCTCACGTGAAGTTTTGCTACAGTCCTTTCGGAGACCTCTATCATTTATTTTTGGTTTGATCCATCACTTCTCCATGCAAGCTTGGCATATCCTCATGCGAGCCTGTCATTTCTTCATGTGGGACTGCACTTTCTCATGTGAAACTATCCCAAATTTTTTAAAACAATGAGAAATTTCTCATCTGATGATTATCTTTCTGCCTATTCTGGTTCCTGTTTAGGGTCTACCTAAAACTGTCAACTTTCTTGATTTTCTATCCTATTGTTTCCAGTCTTCCTTGGTCGATCTAGGTCAGGTTAGGACACTTACTCCATTGTTAGAAACCTGTTGCACCTTGGATTCTTGCATTTTGACCTCTTGAACTAGTAATCTTTGATTTCATGAGTGACCTTGCTTACAATTGGTGAGCTAGAAACCATCCTTGTTGAGAAGATAAACCTTTGGATCCTTTGATAACATGCTTGGAGAGTTTTAGTCATCTCTTGTCCATTCGATTCCATACAAATTCAAATTCAATCAATATAACTTGGGTAAATCATCCTCCTGATCCATATGTGTTAGGGTATTCACCTATTTAGTAGGCACCTCTATTGCAGTGTTGGTTTACACCTCTCGCAAAATTCTATCTTATCACCTCTCTTTTGGATAAGTGAGTGCTTTTACTATCCTAGCTTGGTACCAACATTTTTCAGGGTCATCCTATCACCTAGTACCTTTTCTTTCATGTCAGTTATGACAAGATATCAAGTAGATCAAGGAAAGTGACCTTAAGTAGTCTTTAACCAATTACCCTTAGTTCAAACTTGCCAAAAATGTAAGGGAAAAGAACCTCTATTTCATCAATCACCCAGGAAAAACTCAGAAGTTTGGTTTGATCCCAAGAGTAACCTTAGTAAGTTGAGTACACCCTTAGCATCTTCTCTCTCAGATATGGATATGAGTTACACAATGACTTGATGAGAGAGGGAAGAAATAGATAAAAGCCTTGATGACATATTTGAAAAACATAGAGATACCATATCGTTTGGCAGTTCCTCTTGTGAAAATTGACCACTCTCACCCCTTATCTCGACTAGATATCTGGATGCACACCAAAGGGCTGAAAGAGATAAGAGGAAAGCCTATCAAGAAGAATAATCACAACATGAAAACCAAGATGATGAACCTTATTACACTTGTGTGAATGCAACATACACCAATGACTTGTTTAGACATTCAAGACCAAGTTCACCACTCAAAGAACCTTCAAGATACATGAGTGAAAGACTTAATAGAATTGAGCATGAAAAGAAAGCCTTCCTAGATGAACAAGTTGAAAAGGAAGAGAAATTTAGAATCCTAGAGTTGGAGAGACAAACCTTGATGGAGATAGAAAGGAGAGCCTTCCAGGAAGAGCAAGATAGACTCTTTGCTCAACAACTTAATAATCAATTTAAAAACACACATGTTGGTGGTGGAAACAACTCTCCTCCATCCACCCCTCCTAAGACTCCACAAAGTGGAAGATGTTCAAGAACACCTTCACAATCTCCTAGCCCTAGAGGAAGAAGGGTTTCATGACATGATCACTATAGGAGACAAACACCTCTTAGGAACTCAAGACAACCTTCACAACATTCTCACCATGGTTCACAATATGGGGGTAGTAGCTCAAGTTTTGACCTCAACTCCCAAGACTTCATGAAAATACAAGAACCACTCTTCCACTAGTATGTGGAGTGATACTTAGATCAAAACAAAGACAAGTTCCTGGAGAGTTTAATCAACAAGGGCGCTAGAGTCCCCTACAACATTGATGTGGACAAGAAGATTAAGAAGAAAGGTCCATCTCAAGAAGAAGAGATCAAACAAATTAAGAGTATGATGGAAAATATGTTGGTACCCAAGAGTTCATTCTTGTATGCACCCTAAAATGGTCGCTTAGACTTTGGGCCCCCATTCATCAATTTATCAATTTCCTGAATCAATACTTTACAATATTTTCAATTTAAATCAATTTCCTTGATCAAATCGTAATTAATTTGAATATTTTAATATTTCCTAAGGTTTGATAATTTTATCCTAAACCTCATTTAATTAAAAGAAAACTTCCCTTTTAATTAAATAAAATCATCTTATTAAAATAAAATTCCTCTTTTAATAAAATACCCACTTAAATACCTCTTTGTGTTGAAAAATGAAATAAAATAAATAAATAATAAATAAAAATCCCTTTTTCTCTCCACTTTGATTGCACATACTTTTAAGTGGTGGGCCTTTTTCATCTTTTTGCCTCTTAAATAATCTTGAGCACATGGATCAACCAAGATTTAATCTCCACCATTGCTCATTTCTTTTTACCTCTTAATCTTGACCGTTCGCTATCCTTTATAAGGAGCCCTCTACTTCTCATTTGAAGAACATCTAGATTTTAAGTATTGTTATGCTGCAGGTTTGGAGAGAAAATTTGCAGAAGATTTTTGAGCACTTGAGCTTGGATATTGCAACTTCTCTTTTCTTGTCTTCTTCTCTCATGCCCCATGGCAATCCATTTAGATTAATCTTGCACTTTCATATTAGATTAGATTTAGATTTCCTTTCATAGAATAATCTTGCATAAGCATTTCCTTTCATAGATTAGTTTTCTTTCATGCATTGTTATCATTTAGAATAGCTTCCATTTTCATTTGCATGCATACTTGATGACCATGGAGACTAGCATTTTTTCTTTTCCTCTTTGAATCTCTCATTTTATGGTGTACTTGCATGGGCATGAACTAGGTCTAATATGAGGGCCTCCATCATAAACCCTTGCACTCCATGAATAGAGAGCTATGAGTCACCATTTGAGACCTCATTCTTGAGAAATCTTGGATTTAATGACTCATAGAAGTGTGATAACATTTTAGCACACATTTTTGGTGCCTACCGTGGGGCAAAAAATTGCATTTCTTGCTTCATTTTATTTTATTTTTCTAACAATTTTTGTGTGATGTCCATACTTCCATGTGTCTCTGTTACAGATCCTCGTATAAAGTTTCTCGTTGTATCATGTGAAGTTTTGCTAGTATTAGCATTTCTGTGTGCGACAAAGGCATTTTCTTGCGTGGGCATGTGTACTTTCTTGCATAGGTTTTTTACTTTCTCACGCAGCCCTGTGGACTTTCTCATGCGAGCCTATGTACTGTCTCGCATGACATTTCTGACAGCAGAGACCTAAATTTCTAGATTTTCTAGTTTTACTTGCTATTTTTTGACATTTAATGCTTGTTGTGATTGTTTCCTTGATTTTGATTGCTGAGGCAACATAGCCTTGGATTGTAGATCTTTGGACCTAAGGTGAGTTGCTATAATCTCTATAACATTTGGATTTTGGGCATGAAATGAATCTCTCATGTGTCTAGCTTGAGTGTTTATTGCTTTCATAGATCACACTTCAATTTTTGGCTCTAAAAATAACATAGATTCACTTTCTTGCATATGTGTTTCACATAGTAATTAGGCCCTATGAACACTATTTGTGGCTTTCTTGAGAGAGTGGGCTTCTTGAGAATCTCTTCTTGATGATAGATCCCCTTGTAGGCAGGGAGGATATTGTTACTATCTCATGGTCTTACTTGGTTTAGTCTTCAACATTGATCGATACGTTCTCTCTTGGTTCCACTTAGAGAGCTTGATAGATATTGTTGTTGACATCATCAACCTTGGTGAGGTGGTTTCAATCTTAGCATGTCAATGAACTTGCTTGCTATGTTTGGGTGAAGTGAAGAGGCTAGAGGATTATGCTCTACTCCCTTTTTGGGTAGTACCAGAAACTCAGATCCTTGAATCTAAACCAAGTCCCCATGTGGTCCTTGTTGTGAGTCACCTTTTTAGAGAGGGTTAACCGTAGTGGACATTCCCTTTATTGGGTAAACCATGTGGACATAACCTCAAGTGGTAATAGCCATTTTCATCGTGGTACCAATAACCACCATACAAATGTCCTTGTGGGAGAAGTCTCCACGGGTGTAGTTTCTTTTTGGGCTGTCAAATCTCCTCAGCGTCTCCAATTGATTAAATTCTTGGAATGTGTAAAAACCTTGGTGCACTTGGATTGGAGTTTTCCCTCTTGAGATTGCAAAAGTTTTAGAGTCAAACCATTACTAAGAACCATAGTGCAACCAAAATTTCTCTTTCTAGGACTATGTACGTGATTGGAAAAACATTTTGAGAACATACACAAGTAGAATCTTTAAGGAGTAGCATACTAAGTCACTATTCTTGTTCATGTGCAAGGTTGCTTTGTCCCTTTCCCATTGTTTGAATACATTGTTTTCTTAAACTCCTTGATTGCTATCTTGCGTGCTTGATCGATGATTAAATGTATTTACTTGATCTTTTAAAATGAATAAAAACTGAGTTCCTGAGTTTACAAAATTGCTGTCAAGTGGTCTGATCCTATTTTGTCACCTAGCTCTGTGCACATTCTCACGTAATCCTAGCATTTTCTTGCGTGATCCCTAGCATTTCCTCTCATGGGACTGCATTCCCTCATGTGCAATTGTCCTACAGTCTATCAAAACAGTGAGCTAATTTGTGTCATTTCCAGTCTTCCTTGGTTGATCTAGATTATAGTAGGTCACTTACCTCACAGTCGAAAGCCTATTTGCACCTTGGGTTCCTGTGTCTTGACCTCTTGGATTATTATTCTTTGATTTCACAAGTGGCCTTTCTTAGAATCAATTAGTTAGAAATCATCCTTGTTGAGAAAGTAAACCTTTACATTCTTTGATAACACGCTTGGAGAGTTTCAGTAATCTCTTGTCCAATTCACTTCCATCCAAAATCAAATTCAATCAAATATAATCTGGGTAAATCATCCTCCTAATCCATATGTGTTAGGATACTTATCCATTGATTGGGATCCTCTGTGGCAGTGTTGGTTTATACCTTTTGCAAAAATTCTATCTTATCACATCTCTTTTGGACAATTGAGTGCTTTTACTATCCTAGTTTGATACCAACATTTCTTAGGGTCATCTTATCACCTAGAATCTTTTCTTTCATGTCAATTACAATAAGATATCAAGTAAATCAAGGAAAATGACCTCAAGCAGTCTTTGACTAATTACCCTTGGTTCAAACTCACCAAAAATGTAAGGGAAAACTGTCTATTTTTTATCAATCCCCTAGGAATACCTCAGAAGCTTGGTTTGATCCCAAGAGTAATCTTAGCGAGTTGAGCACATCCTTAGCACCTTCTCATTTAGATATGGATATGAGTTACACAATGACTCTAAGGGAGAGGGAAGAAAGGGATAAAAGTCTTGACATCATATTGGAAAGACAAAGATAACATTCTATTTGGCAGTTCATCTCATGAAAATCAACCAATCCCATCTCATATTTCTACTAGATATTTGGATGTACATCAAAGGGCCGAGAGAGATAAGAGGCAACTCTATCAAGAAGAGAAATCACAACATGATAGTCAAGATGATGAACCTTATGATACTCATGTGAATGCTTCCTACACTAATGAATTGTTCAAACATTCAAGACCAAGTTCACCACTCCAAACAACTTCAAGATACACAAGTGAAAGACTCAAAAGGATTGAGCATGAAAAGAAAGCCTTCTTAGATGAACAAGCTGCAAAGGAAGATAAGTTTAGACTCCTAGAGTCAGAAAGACAAGCCTTATTGGAAATAGAAAGGAGAGCCACACAAGAAGAGAAAGATAGACTCTTGGCTCAACAAGTCAATGATCAATACAACATGTGTGTTGGTGGTGGAAACAACTCTCCTCCATCTACTCCTCCTAAGATTCCATAAAGTAGGAGGTATTCAAGATCACCTTCACAATCTCCTAGCCCTAGAGGAAGAAGGGCTCCACAATATGATCATTATAGGAGACAAACACCTCCTAGGAACTTAAAACAACCCTCTCAACATGCTCACCATGGTTCACAATATGGGGGAAGTAGTTCAAGTCTTGACCTTGACTCCCAATATTTCATGAAGATACAACAAGAACCACTCTTCCAACAGTATGTAGAGAGATACTTGGAGCAAAACAAAGACAAGTTCCTAGATAGTTTAATCAACAAAGGTGCTAGGGTCCCATATAACTTTGATGTGGATAGAAAGATCAAGAAGTAGGGTCCATCTCAGGATGAGAAGATCAAACAACTTTAGAGTATGATGGAAAAGATGCTGGCACCCAAGAGCTCATTCAATCTTGATTCAATTTGTCCAAATCCTTTTGACAAGAGTGTAAGCATGAAATATTTTCCTAGAAAAGTTGAGATCCCCCAATATGACAAGTATGATGGGAATGGAGATCCACATGATAATGTGTGTTAGTTTTATATTATGAGTTTTGAGTTCCATCAAGATGACTCATACCTCATGAGATTGTTCCCAAGGAGTCTTAAGGGTCAAGTGATGGAATGGTTCACCAACATAACTCCCCCCATCAAGACTTTCAAGGAGCTTGTCCATAGATTTGTCCAACACTTTGCATACAATCTTTCAAGATCTGTCACCATGTTGGACTTATGCAACTTAAAGAAACATCAAGGGGAATCCTTTGTCACTTTATTGCAAAGGTCAAGACGACAATGCTCTTGCTACTCTAGGACCATTCATGAAGATGAGAAGATTGACTTCCTTATTAGCAACTTGGTCCCTGAAATGTGGTATGAAGTTAGGAAAATGGTCTTTGATTCCTTTGACACCATGGTTGAAACTTGTATGCACCCAAAAATGGTCGCCTAGACTTTGGGCCCCATTTATTTGATTTATTTATCTCTGAATCAGTTTTATCAATAATCAATATTTTTCAACACTATCAATTTCTTGATCAAATCCTAATTTCATCATTTTTGATTATTTTCCATGGGCTAACCACTTTATCCTAAGTCTTTATTTATTTAAAAGGAATATTTCCTACCCTTCTAATAAATAAAAAGCCCCCACTTTTCCTCTTATCCTAAGTTGCACAAATAAAACATTATTCTTATTTTATAAAAAGAGAAAAAGTACTTTTTGTCTCATATGGACACAAAAGTCAACTCTTATTTTCCTATTGGAGGATACTTGTGCACATGGATTGCTCCTCTTTCAAGCTCCATCATTGATTAAGTCTTTTGCCTCTTAATCTCAATGGTCCATTTCACCTCATTTCTTATAAAAGGAGAGCTCTCCTCCTCATTTTAGTATCATGTTTTTATGCTATTGTTATGCTGCAGGTTTTCTAAGTCTATTTGGAGCTTTCTTGAAGACATTTTTGCATCCAAGCTTTGAAGATCTTTGTTACATTTCATCTAGTTTCATATTTGCTTTCATAGTTACATGATCATGACATTTCTAGTATAGATTTCCTTTTATGCAATAGTTTAATCTTACATACCCTAATTAGGAAGGTTGTAATCTTTGTACTTTCCTTTCATAGCATAATTTGTACTTGCACTTTCATAGAGTAATTTGCATACTCATATAGGTTGCATTGCATTGCATTCATATTGATTTCATTGGAGATATTGGTACTCTTGCCCTTGTCTTTGATTTGGAATCTCTCATTGTGTGGTTGACTAGCAAGGTCATGAGTTTATAGCTCTAGCTGAGAGCAATTTTACAAATCTTGCAACTCCATGCATAAAGAGCTATGGATCAATTTGTGAGGGCTCATTCTTGAGTTTCCTTGCATGTAAGGATTCATAGAAGTGTGGTCACTTTTTCACCATACATTTTCTGGTGCCCACTGTGGGGCAGAGTGGATAGACTTTGTCCTTTAGATTTGTTGCATTTTTGTGATTTCTCAGATTAATTTGCGCATATCCTATTTTCTCTATTTTCTATTTCAGAATATCACGTGACACTTCTAAGGATTGTTGCATGACATTTCTCAGTATACAGGTGTGACACTTCGTGTAGTGGAAGAATCACCTGCCTGTATTAAGTTCTGTCACTTGGTATCATGTGATCTGTCACCCAACTTTTATACAGGTTATCGCCCAAACTGAGAAGTATCGCCCGAATACAGAAAGCTCTGTCGCACGATTCTAGTGAAGTTTGAGGTATATCGCCTGATACAACAGAGAGCTAGGTTTTGAGTTTTATCATTTGAATTTGATCACATTTAGTTTGTTGGTTTACTTTACTACATTTAGATAGGTTTAATTTGCATTTCTTTCATTTAGATTTTGGTTTTCCTAACCCTAGTTGTCTAACAAGTTGTGGTTGTAGGAGCTTTTCTTGAAGGAGATTGCCATAAATTGCATGCTAAAGGGCTACTAACGGTTTGCAGGGCTGCCCAAAGCATAATCAAAAGTAAAAAAAAAAATCTTCAAGTGTTTGTGATTTATTTCCTTTCAAGTGTGGCATTTACTAATTATTTTAGGAACTTTAAAACCTTGTGAAAGAGATTTTGAGGTGGTAGGAGAAGTATGCTCTTCACCTTTAGGTGAACTAGAAAATCTTGACCCATCTTAAGGTTTTGGAAGAAAGGGGGTAATTGAATTTTCTTGGTGTGTTTGGGAGAAGTTTTTGAGATAGGGGAGTATGCTCTTCACCCTTTTGGTGAACCAAAAACCTTGAACCTCAAAAATCATCCATTATTTGTTTAGTTTAGGATTCTTTAGTGGGCCTGCTCTTGAGCAATCAAGAGGAATGACCCAAGTGGGGACAAGCTAATACCAAGCTATTCCAACCCACTATAATCTCAAGGCTATCGAGGACACAAAACCTTGGTAGACATAACACTTGTCTTCACTTGATGTGAGTAGCTCATGGGATTGTGACCATGGGGAAAGCATTGAGCAAGAATGCTTAAGGTACTCTTGAGGCCATGAGGTCCTAGTCCTTTATGAGGAGCAAGAGGGGTGTTATGAATGGAAGCCCTTACTAAGAACCATAGCTTAGAAGCCACCTTTATTTAGCCGCTTATCTTCTTATTGCAAGGATTGATCCAAGTGGACTAACTCAGATCACCCCAAGATACTCACCATATGTGTTCCTTTGGTTGTGTTATTTGACACTTCCACAACAAAGCCAATATCTCTTGTGGGCAACCACTTGGTGTGAGGTGAGGGGGCATCAAGTTGTGGGATAAGTTGGTAAGTATTGAGCCTTGTCTTGTAGGTAGATATTGCTTGAAGTATTTTCGAATGTGCTAAACCAGTATAAACGTTCTCACATACAAATAATCGGTAGCTTCCATAGGGTGCAATTTTACTTTTTGAATATCACAAGTGTTTATCTTGGCAAGGTTGCTTTTGCCCTTGTTTCAAGTGTTTGGAGACATGTTTGATCCCCTACTATTTGCAAACCTATCCAATTGCTATTAAATTTGTGATTGACATCAGACATTTTCACCCTAACATTCAAAAAATCCAAGATCAGACCTTAAAACTTGAAATTTTGCACACATTTGGTCAAAAACTACATCAGCATCACCTGCTTAAGAGAGAAACATTGTACGATACATCACGCTAGACTGTGTCACCTGTCAGTGGTTAAGTTTGTCACCTGGCCATTATCAAGTCTATCACCAAGTAAAAAAATGAAATATCACCCAGTATTAGGTATATCACCTGGTTTGCCTGGAGTCTGTCGCCTGAGAATTTTCAGAAATATTCTCAGTTTTAGTCTTTAAGTTTCCTTTAGTATGACTTGACCTTTGAGTAGGTTATTTGACCTTGCTGTTAGAGACCTATTTTGACTGCAAATTTCTGATTCTAGCCTTCTAGGGATCATTTCAATTGATTTGCAAGGTTGTCTTGGAAATAATTTGTCAAGTTAGAGAGTTATTCCTAGTGAAAAGTTTGTCTTTAGAATTGTTGATTACACCCTTGGAGAATTTGGATCCTATTATTGTCCAATTCATTTTCAATTTTAATTTTGGCAAAGTCCAACCTCATGATTCAAAAGTGCAAGGGTATTCACCCTTTGATTTGAAGCACCTCTTTGACAGTGTTGGTGATGCCTTTTATTTTCTATCTTTTCATTTTCTCTTTGGACAATAGAGAATCTCAATTATCCTAGGTTGGAATTGACACTTTCAGAGATTGACCTATCACTTAGAGTTTCTTTCTTTCATGTCAGTTACTACAAGATATCAAGTGAATCAAGGGAAAAGACCCCCAGTTATCTTTAATCAGTTACCACCAGTTAGAACACGTCAACAATGTAAAGAAAAGGAACCCCTCTTTGATCAGTCCCCTAGGAGTCAACTAGAGGTTGAGGCTAATTCTTGTGAGGAAGGTACACCTAAGACACACTACTCATCAAACACAAACATGAGTTTCTCAAACATCAAGAATTCTAGAGAAGATATCAACCGCAATCTTCAAGAAATGTTTTCAAGTTTCAGACATAATGATGATGATGACCTTAGATATAGTCCACCTAGGTCACCTCATGATAAATCAAGATATTGGGATCCTCAACAAAGAGCAGAAAGACATCATAGGCATAGTCCTTCAAAGTTAGGATCCCCACAACATACTGATTACAAAAATGATTCAGAATACCATGTCAATGCGACCAACTTACTCAATGCATCCAGACCTTCATCTCCAGCTAAGGAAAACCCTTGGCATACTGATGCTAGATTGAGGGCTATTGAAAGAACTAAGCAAGCTTATAGAGATGAACAAGCTGCAAAACAGCAGAAACTTAGGAGATTGGAAGAAGAAGAGAAAGTCTTGTTAGAAATGAAGAAAAGAGTGTTGCAAGAAGAAGAAGATAGGTTGTATGCGTGACAACTTCAAAGACAATTTGATGGAAGGAGGACTAATAGTGGAACCAATTCTCCACCATCAACACCCTCTCAAAGTCCTAAGACTAGAAGGAGGTCTAGGACACCCTCAAGATCACCAAGTCCAAGAGGAAGAAGAGTTTCAAGAGTTGATTACAATAGGAGAAATTCACCTCCTAGACTTTCTAGACAACCCTCCCAAAGAGCACATCATACTTCACAACATGGGGGGAGGTATGTTAATTTGGACAACTTAGACTTCATGGCTATTCAACAAGAACCTTCATTTCAAGCCTACGTCGAAAGGTATGTGGAACAAAATAAAGATCGATTCCTAGAAAGTCTAATTAATAAGGGTGCAAGAGTCCCCTTTGATTTTGATGTGGATAGAAAGGTAAAGAAGCAAGATCCATCCACAAATGAAGTGATCAAACAATTGCAAAGAGATGTGGACAACATGAGAGCTCCCAAGAGTACTTTCAACTTGGATTCTATTTGTCCCAATCCTATTGACAAGAGTGTTGTAATGATTGATTTTCCTAAGAAGGTGGAGTTTCCTACCTATGACAAATATGATGGCTTTGGTGACCCTCATGATCACGTAAGACAATTTTATATCATGAGCTTCTCTTTCCACCATGAGGATTCATACTTAATGAGATTGTTCCCTAGAAGTCTCAAGGGACAAGCTATGGAGTGGTTCACTAACCTTACTCCACCAGTTAAAACATTTAAAGAGCTTGTGGAAAGGTTTGTACAACATTTTGCCTATAATTTGACATGATCAGTTACCATGCTTGATTTGTGTAAATTGAAGCAAAATCAAGGAGAGTCATTTGTTGCATTCTTGCAAAGGTGGAGACATTTATGTGCAAAATACCCAAGGACAATCCTTGAAGAGGAGAGAATTGACATTATTGTGAGCAATTTGGTTCCAGAACTAAGATATGAAGTCAGAAAGATTCCTTTCAACTCTTTTGACACTATGGTTGAAGTCGCTTGTCACATTGAAGATATTTTAAAAGAGCAAGGAATTTTGGCTAAATCAACAAACAATAGCAATAGCCAAAACAACAACAATAACCATGGAAATAAGGATAAGAAAAATAACTATTGGAATAAGAATAAGCAAGTGGTTAATGATGGTGTTGTTGATGCACCTCAACCTAAAAGTGAAGTTCTTAATCTTTCCAAGGTGGTACAAGCCATGAAACTTCAAATGTCTTCAGAGCAACAAGATGGCAAACCAAAGTATCAAGGAAAGGCAAAAATAGAGAAAAGGCAATTTACAAAACTTGGGGATTCCTATGCGGACATGTTTAAGACACTCATTGCTCATAATTTAGTACAACCTCAAGACCCTTCGAAATTCCACATTCCAGATCCAAAACCATATTGGTGGAATGAGAAGGCGTATTGTGTGTATCGCAATGGAATTGGACATGATATAGAGAACTATTTCAAAATCAAACATCTTGTCCAAGACCTCATTGAGAATGGTAGATTGCAAGTGGATGGTTTAACCTCAAATTTTGATCATAAGGCTTTTAAAGAACCCTTGCCAAAGTATGAGAAAGGAGAAGGTTCCAACAACAATAATAAGAATGGTAAGGCAGCAATCAACTATACATACACTAAAGCTGATAATATGATCAACATGCTTGAGGTGGTTGTAGAAAATGTTAATATGACGAGAAGAAAATATTCTTATGATTATGATGATGATTCAAGGAAAATGCCTAAAGAAGGACCCATAGTTTTGTTGAGAGGACCTAACTCACATAGGGAGTCTCAGTCTCTTCATGTTGTTACTAGGAGTCAAGTTAGTCAACCTCCTATTGTCATTAGAGGTCCTAACTCTAGCAAGTCTAAATAGCCAATGACAAAGGGTGTTCTTCCTAAGCCCACCATTGGTCCTGATTCAAACTATAATGTTGTTGATCAATTACAACGTACACCACCACAAATATCTATTTTTGAGCTTTTGGAATTATCCCCAAGGCATAAGCGTGTCCTTGAGGATGCTTTGCGAGTGGCTAGTGTCCCTAACAACTTAGATATTGATCAATTCCAAAATATGGTCAACCATTTGGCTAGCCCTCATTACCTCACTTTCTCAGAAGAAGACAAAAAATCCATCAGTCACCCACAAAACTTGGCCTTACACATAGAAGTCATGATTCATAAAACCCGTGTCAGGCACATATTGATAGATGGGGGTGCAGGGCTAAATATTTGTACCTTGAGTTTGTTGAAGGCTTTAGGATATTTTGAAGAAGTCATCGACATGAGGAAAAAGATCACAATCAAGACATACGATGAAGTAGAAAGAAGTTCCAAAGGATTGGCCATTTTGCCTATTCACATTGGCCCAATAGAAAAGGATATCTTATTTCAAATAGTTGATGTTGGACCTTTAGCCTACAAAATTTTTCTCGGTAGGCCATGGATTCACGAAATGCAAGCAGTCCCATCAACATATCACCAGTGTGTTAAGTTTCCTCATAATGGTGTAGAAATTTGCATACCTGGAGATAGTACTTTGTCAGTTAATAACATTTCTACTGGATCACATATACCTTTGAATAGGGAAGCTGACAGTTCTAGTATTCCACTTAAGTAATGCGAGGAGAAGTTTAAAACCATAGATCTTGGGATGGGAGATTATAAAATTGATTCTTTTACAAAATTGCTGATCTCTCCTAGGTCTTATGGGAAACCATCACCAAATTTTAAACCTTCATCATTGGCTATGACATTGTTTGGAAAGTTTGTGGAGTCTTCAGTTCCTATTCAGGAAGAGAAAGAGGAAGTTTCCATAAGAGACTAGATCTACCATGAGGAAAAATACCAACATAATGAAAATTTTGCTCCTTCACCTAAAGTTTATGGTAGAGGGTACACATTAGTGAAGAATATGGGATATTCGGGACATGGTCCCCTTAGTCATAGGCTGAAGTCTAAGCCATTAGATCATACTTTATTTACACGACACAAAAAATCCACAATGGGTCTAGGTTTTGAAAGTGATAAACCAAAAGGTACTACTGTCCTAGCTACGACGGATAGTGATTCTGATTCTAAATACACACATAATCTTTCTAACCAACAAGACATGACAAAAGATTGGGTGCCTTCAACTGATCTCCTTTGGGGGGAATTTCAAAATTTGACAATTGATAGTCCTCCTATCCCAGCTATGACGGATAGCGACTATAGGAAAGCTAGATTAGCCATGGAAGGTGTCGTCACCTCAGTTGCGACGGGTGATAATGATTCAGATACTTTTGTGGTTCAGAAAATTCCTAGAGAAGGGGAGACTCTTCAAAATTGTGAGGCTTCTACATCACGAGGCCCAAATGTTGAAAATTTAGAAATAGATTCACATGAATTTGAATGGGATTCACTTTTAGATGCAACCATCGACTTGGATGTTGATTTTATTCAAGCCTATGATGCCCAATCTAACGCAGTTGATGAGCCTAGTGTAGGGCTAGAGGATTGGATTCCTCAAATCACCTTAGTGAATGATACTTCATTAGGATGGACGAACCCCAATTGGGGTACTTTAGAAGGGAACTTGATAAATCCTGAATATATGGTCACCAAAAATGACATCCATCACATTTACAATGTTGAACCAGTCATAGACCTACCTATTGTCAACCACCATTTAATAGATTGGTCTCAAATTTCACAAGAGCCACAACTATTGACTTTTCAAAATGATTATGAGATCACATGTTACCTTAATGCCATTGAGCCAGTAGTGTCTTCCACCAGTGAGCCAACTACAAGCATGACTGAGCCTAATATTAAGTACCTTTGTCACAAAATAAATGAAAAAAAGAAGAAGAATAGGTGTTCTAATGGCGAAAACCACTTTGTGGTGGTATCAGAACTGAAAATAGTAAAAAGAAATGATGTATTCAAGGGTGAAAACCTTTTTGAGGTGCCTAAGGATGAGGTACTTAATAAGTTGCCCAGTTATTTTTAGGATAGATCCTCAGTGTTGATTGAGCCAACAAAGCCAGTAAATTTGAATTCAGAAGAAGCCCCCTCAGATTGTTCATCTTGCTCAGTCCTTGTCAGAGGAAGAAACTAAGGCATATGTGCAATTCCTACAAAAGAAAAAAATCAATTTTGCATGGACATATTTAGACATGCCAAGACTTGACACCAGTCTTATTATGCATCATCTATCTATAGCTCTAGGAATAAAACCAATGAAATAGAGACTCCAAAAAATGCATCCACATGTAGCTCTCCTTGTCAAAGCAGAATTAGAAAAAATTTTGAGAGCTGGATTTTGTTGGATACAATTGTCTGAAGGAGATTATTGGAATGATTATGTGTTGTCTTTGATGTCACACAGATGTCATATCAATTGTCAGCTTAGTCATTTAGCAAAGTAGTTCCCAGTGTCTACCGAGCTCAGTCAGTCAGCAAAGCAGTTACCAGTGTCTACCGAGACCTCTTGGGTGTCGAAAGAAAAGTATGGTAGAAAACAGTGTTAACCGAGCTTCCTCGGTTATCGAAGAAAAGTTACTGTCTACCGAGTTCACTCGGTCTCCAAAGGATGTTGAAGAATTTGTAGTACTTGCCGAGTTCTCTCAGTTGCCAAAGGAAATCTTCTTTAGATTAATGTTTACCGAGCAAGGTCGGCCCAGTAAAGGATTTTGTCAATTTGAGAAATAAAGTTAGTTTATTCCAGCTGACTGTTGTAATGATTAGTAATGTTTGTAATAATTATTAGTGCCGACTTGACAATCCGAATGGTATATATATAGAAGGTAAAGTTGTGAATTATGAGAAAGCAAAAAAAAGGAAGAAA
This sequence comes from Chamaecyparis obtusa, assembly GCA_027943335.1. Lineage (NCBI taxonomy): Eukaryota > Viridiplantae > Streptophyta > Pinopsida > Cupressales > Cupressaceae > Chamaecyparis > Chamaecyparis obtusa. The sequence goes on from BSBK01001988.1 coordinate 782,942, forward strand.
GAGAAGAATAGTATGAGCGAATTTTGAAGGATGGTTAGATATTCTTGAAGAGTAGCAAAGATATATTTGATCAGGAAAGATCTAGTGAAGCAGAACATAGATCTGTAATCAGCAATTCAGTTGCATCACTATTTAGGTCACTTCATTATTACTTTCTTACCATTGTAGCAGTGATTTCAAAATCTCCTAACCGAGTTGGTTTAATAGCCATTTTGTAAATCCTCTAACAAGGTGACAGTTCTATTGAATTATTTTAAGACCTCTTACAAGGCCACTCCTAGCAGGGTGATTAAATCCTCTAACAAGGTCACACCTAATAGTGTGTTTTGTAGCCTTTTACTGGGTTGGCTCCTAACAGGGCATCACTTCAGAAGAGTGAAAATCAATAACTAGTTACATTGGTGGTTTTTCCCATATTGGGTTTCCATGTTAAATCTGGTGTCTCTTGTGTTCATGGTATTTTCTTTATTCATGCATGTTAATCATTGATGAATGCTTAAGAAAAATTATAAATAACACTCTCTAAAATTACCGAGTTTCAGCATTTCTCTGTATGTCAGCATTAAATAATTTATTAGGACATCTAAGGGATCAATGGTAATATTTTGTGGTTAATTGATTCACCCCCCCCTCTCAGTTACTACATCTATATTTCCAACAATTGGTATCAGAGCTTTTGGTGCTTTTAGGAAGGGTTTTAAGGACCTAAGCTAAAGATCATGATGTCTTACAAGAGAGAAATTCCAAGGCTTAACAAAGATAACTTTTCAGCATGGCAAGGTCTCATGAGACTTCATCTGGCTTCCATTTGTGATTCAGGATGCAAATATATTGATCAAGAATATACTATTCCTACTGGTGCATTAACTGTTGAAGACATTGCAGAGACAAAGAACCATAACACCATGATGATAGATATTGCATCAGCCCTTAGCTATGAAGAATTTGATGAGATCAAAGACTACACAACTACCTATGAAATGTGGAACAATTTGAAAAAATTTTATGGTGGTGATGACAATGTGAAAAGAGCCAAAGTAGAAATCCTAAGAGGATAATTTGATTAGATGAAGATGAAAGAAGATGAAAACATTGCAAAATATGTTGAAAGAATCAAGGTGAGTGTTAGTGCAATCAGAGCTTCTAGAGGAAAAATTGATGATGAAACTGTTATAAGTAAGGTTCTTAGAACATTGCTTCCTATCTATGCAATAAGAGTATCTGCTATTCAAGAAAGAAGATGTGAACAAAATCACAATATAACTTTGGATGCCTTAGTTGGAAGATTGACAGCTTTTGAATTGGACAACTATGATAACTATGTTCCAACTTCTAAAAATATTGAATCAGCATTTGAGGCCAAACTCTCACTTAAGAAGGGCAAGAAAATCCAGTCAGAAAGTGAAGAAGAATCAAAGGAAAGTTCAGACAATGATCTTGAAGTTATTGAAGCATTACTTGCAAAGAAATATACTAGAGGCAGAGGTAAATACAAAGGTAAAACTCCCTTAATCTATTTTTCATGTGAAGAAATTGGTCATATTATAGCTAGGTGCCCAAAAAAACAAAGCAAAGATGAGAAGAAAGGTCACAAGTACAATGGCAAGAAGAATTTCAAGTCATTCAAGGATAAAGGTAAGAAAACATGTTTTTTGGCTAAGGATTTTGATAGTGAAGAAGAAATTGTCTTCATTGCTGTAAAAGATGAATATGATGATGATGAAGATGAGATGGCACTTATCTCTCATATAAGCAAAAATGATACATGGATTATAGACAGTGGATGCTCACATCATATGACTAGTGACAAAACTAAGTTTGAACATTTTGAAGACTATGATGGTGGTAGTGTAAGGTTTGGAAACAATGAACCTTGTTGTATAAAAGGAAGAGGATGAATTTAATTAAACAAAGAACTTATATGTGATAATGCATATTGGGTTGAAGGACTAAAACATAATCTTCTAAGTGTAGCACAGCTAATCAACAGTGGACTCAAGGTTGAATTCATGAATGGCAAAGCAAGACTGCTGAATGACAAAGGAAAAATGATTGGTTCATGCAAACAAACCAAAGGTAACCTGTTTTATCTTGATCTCGGTGAATGCTCATGTTTTATTTCTCAAATTGAAGAAAGTTGGTTATGGCACAAAAGGTTATGTCATGTAAATTTTGATAATATGGTGAAAATAAGCAAATTCAAGAAAGTAAGAGGTATTCCTACTTTGAAGAAACCTAATATTGGTCTATGCAAGAATTGTCAGATTGGTAAAATGGGAAAGACTAGCTTTAAAAGTAAAAACTATTAGTCTGAAGATATTTTGGATATTGTGCATACTAAGTTATGTGGACCTATTGGAATTGAAAGCTATACTGGAGAAAAATTCTTTATTCTCTTTGTTGATGATTACTCTAGAATGATGACTGTTATGTATTTAAGAGAAAAGTCAGAAGCATTTGAGAAAATCAAATGGTATTTGGCAAGAGTAGAAAAGGAAACAGGAAAAAGAATGAAGTGCTTGAGATCAAATAGAGGTGGTGAATTCATCTCCCATGAATTCAATAATTTTTGCATTGAAAGAGGAATCAAAAGATAGGTATCAGCTCCAAGAACTCCTGAGCAGAATGGAATAGTTGAAAGGAGGAACAGATCTATCATAGATTGTGCAAGGACTCTAATGATTGAAAAGAACATTGCTATGAAATATTGGAAGGAAGTTATTAGCACTGCAGTTCATACCTTGAACCGAGTACAGTTGAGGAAAGACACATTCAAAACTCCTTATGAGTTATGGTATGGCTATAAACCCAATGTAAGTTACCTAAAAGTATTTGGTAGTAAATGTTACATCTTGAAAGAATCTAGAAAAGGCAAACTTGATGCAAAAGGTGATGAAGGAATATTTTTGGGATATTCTTGCAAAAGTAAGGCATATAAATGTCTAAATTTGTCTACTCATAAAATCATAGAAAGTGCACATGTGAAAGTAGATGAGTTTGCATAAAAGACTGAAGAAGAAAGCAAAAGGGAACCAGAGGATTACAACAGATTTGTTTACATTAAACCTGATACATTGCCAGACACATTTGTCAATGAGGAGACTACATCAACTGAGCCCAATACAGTAATCGAGTCACAAGAAGAAGTTCAGACTGAGTCACAAGAAACTGAGTCTCAGCCTAAAGTTACCATGCAAATATCTACCGAGCCTGAGCAAACTGGACCTAAAGATGAAATTCAAGAAGATGACAATGTAACTCATTCAAGAAGAAATGAACCTGTATTGGCCAAGTATGTCAGGAAGCATCATACACCAAATCAGATTATTGGAAACAAATTAGATGGCACTATGACAAGGAATAAACTAAAAGGTACATGTTTACTTGTTGATTTTGAACCTAAAAATGTCAAAGATGCCTTGGAAAATGAAAGTTGGATTGAGGCTATGAATGAAGAAATAGAGCAAATAGAGAAAAAATAAGACATGGACTCTTGTACCTAGGCCTAAAGATAAAAATGTAATCGGGACAAAATGGGTATTCAAAAATAAGTTGAATGAAGATGGTCAAGTATCAAGAAACAAAGAAAGATTGGTATGTAAAGGATATTCTCAAGAAGAAGGTATAGAGACTTTTGCTCTTGTTGCAAGATTAGAAGGTGTAAGGAATCTACTTGCATATGCAACACATAAAGGATTTAAGGTATATCAGATGGATATAAAATCTGTTGGATACAATTATCTGAAGGACATTATTGAATTAGCTATGTGTTGTCTTTGATGTCACACAAATGTCATATCAATTATCATTCTTAGTATCTACCGAGTTCAGTCGGTCAGCTAAGCGGTTCTCAGTATCTACCGAGCTCAGTCAGTTAGCTAGGCAATTTTTAGTGTCTACCGAGTTCTCTCGGGTGTCTAAAGAAAACTTGATAGGATATCAGTGTTAACTGAGCCTCATCGGTTATTGAAGGAAAATTAGTGGTTACCGAGCTCTCTCGGTCTCCAAAGGATGTTGCAGAATTCATTGTGGTTACCGAGTTCTCTCGGTCACCGAAGGAAATATTTTCAGGATTACTGTTTACCGAGCATGGTTGGCCCTTTCAAAGAATTTTGTTATTACAGTTTATTTATCCCAGCTGACTGTTATAATAATTATTAGTGCCGACTTGTCAATCTAAATGATTATGAAATGGCATATATATATAGAAGGTAAAATGATGAATAAAAGATATACAACATGCAGAAATCATTTTGAAGAAAGGTGTGTGTGAATTTTGAAGGATGGTCAGATATCCTTGAGGAGTAGCAAAAATTTAATTGATTAGTAAGGATCTAGTGAAATGGAACAGAGATCTATATTCAGTAATTCAGTTGCAGGTTATTTCATTGTTACTCTCTAGCAATTGTAGCAGTGATATCAAAATCTCTTAACTGAGTTGGTTTAACAACCATTTTGTAAATCCTGTAACAAGGTGACAGTTCTATTGAATTGTTTCAAGACCTTTTACAAGGCCACTCCTAGTAGGGTGATTAAATCCTCTAACAAGGTCACACCTAACAGTGTGTTTTTTAACCTTTTACCGGGTTGGCTTCTAACTGGGCATCACTTCAGAAGAGTGAAAAATAGTAACTAGTTACATTGGTGGTTTTTCCCATATTGGGTTTCCACGGTAAATCTGTTGTCTCTTGTGTTCATGTTATTTTCTTTATTCATGTATGTTAATCAGTGATGAATGCTTAAGAACAATTTAATTATTACACACTTCAAGGATCAAGTTTTCAGCATTTCTCTGTATATTTACCGAGTGGAACAGTAAATAATTTGTTAAGATATTTAAGGGATCTGTGGTAATATTTTTGTGGTTAACTAATTCACCCCCCCTCTTAGTTACTGCATCTATATTTCCAACAAAAATCTGCATTTCTCAATGGTATTCTTGATGAAGAAGTCTACATTGAGCAACTTGAAGGTTTTATGGATCCAGACAAAAGGGATATGGTTTGCAAGTTACACAAAGCACTGTATGGTCTGAAACAAGCCCCTAGAGCATGGTATGAAAGATTACATAACTATCTAACTCAGATTAATTTCAAAAGAGCCAATGACAATAGTAATTTATACATCAAAGGACCAGATAACAAAATTGTTTTGGCAGAAATATTTGTGGATGATATTGTGTTTACAGGGAATGATGATCAGTGCAAAGAATTTTCAGAGCAAATGAACAAAGAATTTGAAATGTCTATGTTTGGTTAGATAAAATTCTTTGTTGGACTTCAAATTCAGTAGAGCAAGAACGGTATCTACATTACTCAGTATAAATACATCAAGGAAATACTTAAGAAGTTTGATATGGGAGATTCAAAACTAGTTGGTACACCCATGTGTACTGGACTGAAGCTTACCAAAGATGATGATTCAAAAGAAGTAGATCAGACCTTATACAGATCAATGATTGGAAAATTATAGTATGTAGTACACACAAGACCTGATATTACCTTAGCAGTTGGTATAGTAGCAAGATTCTCAGCAAAACCCAGAGAAAATCACATGATGGCAATCAAAAGAATCTTGAGGTACTTGAAAGGAACTGAAGATTATGGCTTGTGGTATAAATTTGGAGGCAATCTAGACTTAAAAGTGTTTATTGATGCCGATTGGGCAGGAAACATTGATGACAGAAAGAGTACAAGTGGTGGAGCATTTTTTCTTAGCAAAAGGTTAGTATCTTGGACTAGTAAAAAGAAAAATTGCACATCCCAATCCATAGCAGAAGCAGAATACATTGCTGCAGCAGTAAACTACTCTAATATTGTTTGGTTCAAACAGTTATTGGAAGGCATGAAAGTTGAGATCAAAGAACCAGTTGTTATGTTCTGTGATAATATAAGTGCAATAAATATTTCAAAGAATCCAGTAATGCATTCCAAAACCAAACACATTGCTATAAAATATCACTTTGTCAGAGAATTGGTGCAGGACAAGGAAATCAGATTGGAATATATTCATACAAAATAACAAATTGTAGATATCTTCACCAAGCCACTACCTAAGGATGCATTCTTGTATCTAAGAGGTAAGTTAGGGGTCATTCCCCTATTCGAGGCTCACTAAATTGAGTTATAGTAATGCATCAACCAGAGCATGTTGAAGATCAGTTAGTTGATGTAGCATAGTAAAGGAATCATTGCATATGAATCAGTACTTAAGGTACATTGGTATTCAATGGAAGTGTGTTATCTTTGGCATGTGTTGTCAAAGAGGGAGAGTTTGCTGTTTGCTATTGTTATTTCATGAAATTTCTAAGAAAGAGATAAAAAAAAAGAAGAAAAGAGGAAGAGTTTTCAGTCAGAGAGAGAAGTTTGCTGACAGAGGGAGATGTGAATCAGAATGAAGCTAAGGATATGTTCCTTATTCTATGTTTGCTGTAAAATTTCATTGTGCTATGACATATTGTGTTGCCATCAATGCCAAAGAGGGAGATTGTTGGATACAATTGTTTGAAGGAGATTGTTGGAATGATTATGTGTTGTCTTTGATGTCACATAGATGTCATATCAATTGTCAGCTCAGTCAATTAGAAAAGTAGTTCCCAGTGTCTACCGAGCTTAGTCGGTCAGAAAAGTAGTTACCAGTGTCTGCCGAGACCTCTCAGGTGTCAAAAGAAAAGTATGGCAGAAAATAGTGTTAACCAAGCTTCCTCGGTTATCAAAGGAAAGTTAGTGTCTACCAAGTTCATTCGGTCTCCAAAGGATGTTGAAGAATTCACAGTACTTACCGAGTTCTCTCGGTCGCGAAAGGAAATCTTCTTCGGATTAATGTTTACCGAGCAAGGTCGACCCAGTAAAGGATTTTGTCAATTTGAGAAATAAATTTGGTTTATTCCAGCTGACTGTTGTAATGATTAGTAATGTTTGTAATAATTATTAGTGCCAACTTGACTATCTGAATGGTATATATATAGAAGGTCAAGTTGTGAATTATGAGAAAGGAAAAAAAAGGAAGAAAGAGAAGAATAGTATGAGCGAATTTTGAAGGATGGTTAGATATCCTTGAAGAGCAACAGAGATATATTTGATCAGGAAGGATCTAGTGAAGCAGAACAAAGATCTGTAATCAGCAATTCAGTTGCATCACTATTCAGGTCACTTCATTGTTACTTTCTTACCACTGTAGCAGTGATTTCAAAATCTCCTAACCGAGTTGGTTTAACAGCCATTTTGTAAATCCTCTAACAAGGTGACAGTTCTATTGAATTGTTTTAAGACCTCTTACAAGGCCACTCCTAGCAGGGTGATTAAATCCTCTAACAAGGTCACACGTAACAATGTGTTTTGTAACCTTTTATCGGGTTGGCTCCTAACAGGGTATCACTTCAGAAGAGTGAAAATCAATAACTAGTTACATTGGTGGTTTTTCCCATATTGGGTTTCCATGTTAAATCTGGTGTCTCTTGTGTTCATGGTATTTTCTTTATTCATGCATTTTAATCACTGATGAATGCTTAAGAACAATTATAAATAACACTCTCTGAAATTATCGAGTTTCAACATTTCTCTGTATGTCAGTAGTAAATAATTTATTAGGACATCTAAGGGATCAGTGGTAATATTTTGTGGTTAACTGATTCAACCCCCCCCTCTCAGTTACTACATCTATATTTCCAATAGGATTTATCAGAGCCATAGATTATGCAGAATGGATCTCAAACATAGTACCAGTTTCCAAACATGATGGGTCCATTCATGTATGCATAGATTTTAGAGATTTAAACAAGGCATGCCCAAAGGATGATTTTCCACTTCCAAATATTGACATGATAGTGGACATGATAGCGGGTTATGAAATATACTCTCTAATGGATGGATTTAGTGGATATAATCAAATTAAGATAGCACCCAAAGATCAAGAGAAAATAACACTCACTTGCGCATGGGGAACCTATTGTTGGAATGTCATGCCATTTGGATTAAAGAATGTAGGGGCTACCTATCAATGAGCTATGACAACTATATTTCATGACATGATGCATAAGAACATGGAAGATTATGTGGATGATACCTTGGAAAAATCAAGAAAAAGGGATACACACCTTATAGATTTGGAAGTGATTCTAGACCGAATGGAACAATTTCAACTTAGGCTAAATCTGAAAAAGTGCACATTTGGTGTCACCTCAGACAAACTTTTATGATTTATCATTTCAACAAAAGGCATAGAGGTTGATCCCGAAAAAGTCCAAGCAATTCTAGATATGCCACCTACTCAAAATATCAGTCAAATGAGAAGTCTTCAGAGATGTCTTCAATCGATTAGGAGGTTTATTTCTCAGCTTGCAGATAGAGCGCAACCCTTTAATAAGACATTGCATAAGGATGCTTCTTGTGTTTGGAATGAGGATTGTCAAAAGAGCCTAGATCAGATCAAACAATACTTGGCTAATCCTCCAATCCTAATGCCTCCTATTCCAGGGAAACCATTGATCCTATATATTTTAGCTACAGACACTTCCCTGGGAGCATTGTTGGCTCAGTTGGATGAAAATGGAAAAGAAAGGGCCATATACTATATAAGTCATACCCTTGTGTCATATGAGGTCAATTACAATAACATTGAGAAAGCTTGTCTTGCTATGGTGTTTGCTTCCCAAAAGTTGCAACATTACATGCTAGCTCATACTACCCATTTAATTGCTAAGATTGATCCTCTAAAATATTTGCTTAGTAAGGCTGCTCTTACGGGTAGGCTCGCTAAGTGGATGATGGTATTATCATAATTTGACATAGAGTACATTGAAAGAAAGGCCATAAAGGGGTAGGCTATTGCAGACCAACTTGCTAATTTTCTAGTTAAGGATAGCATGCCTATACAAGTTGAATTTCCTGATGAACATATACTACATGTCACATCTTGCACCTGGAAAATGTTCTTTGATGGCTCTAATATGCAAAATGGGTCAGGTGCAGGGATATTGTTTGTTTCTCCACATGGATATACTATACCAAAGTCTTACAAATTACTCTTTCCATGTACAAATAATATAGCAAAATATGAAGCATTAACAAATGGATTAAAGATGGCTATAGAATGGAATATCATTGAGTTGCATGCTTTTGGAGATTCACAATTGATAATTAATCAAGTCAATGAAGAGTATCAAACCAAAGATGACAAGTTAATACCCTATAAGAAGATGGTTGATTCTTTGAGATGCTATTTCACTTTTGTGACATTTCAGCAAATCCCTAGGATAGAAAACAAGGCTGTAGATGCTATGGCTACATTAGCTTCACTTTTGCAATTGGAGCAGCATGAGTCCTGATTTGAGTTCCTAGTGGATGAACTACATTACCCTATCTTTGATTCACCTAAAAGTCAAGTCATTTGTACCCTTGTCACACATGAGTCCTCCTGATATGGTGCTATCTATTCATATCTTCATGATGGCATCATCCCTGACACTTTCAACCATTCCGAATGCAAAAATATCATCCGCAATGCCTCTCACCACACCCTTATTTCTGGTGATCTGTATAGGAGGGGTTTTGATGGGATACTTCTTAGGTGCTTGGAAAAGGAGGAATCTGACCAAGTGTTAGTTGACATTCATGAGGGCATTTGTGGTGGACATTCTAATGGTCTTGCCATGGCCTATCGATTGCTTAGGGTGGGGTATTACTGGCCCACAATGCAAACAGATGCAGTAGCTTTCTCTAAGTCTTGCGAGAAATGTCAAAAGTATGGAAACCTGATTCACGCTCTAGGTAAGGATCTAATTCCTTCTATTTCTCATTGGCCATTTCAGTGCTAGGCCTTTGACCTTGTTGGGAAAATTCACCCCAACTCATCAGGTGGACATAAGTTTATCATAACAGCTACTGATTATTTCATGAAATGGGTAGAGGTAGTCCCTCTTTCTATCACCTCCAGCAAAACAATTTCACTCTACATTTTGAATCATATTATTTATCAATTTGGAGTGCCTTCTAAGATCATCATTGACAATGGAGGTCAATTCAAGAATAAAGACCTAAAGCATCTATGTAAGAAGTTTAAAATCAAGCAACATTGGTCCTCCATCTACTTTCCATAGGGAAATGGACAAGCAGAAGACTCTAATAAAACCATTCTTAAAATCCTTCATAGAACAATACACAAGAATGGTAGGGATTGGCACTTACAAATTAATCCAGCACTATGGGCTTATAGAACAAGCATTCACACACCTATGGGAGCCACTCCTTTTGCACTTACTTATGGCACTGAAGCAATATTACCTTTAGAAGTAGAGATCCCTTCACTCAGAGTCTCTCTCAAAGGTTTGATTACAAATAAGGATTACTGCACCATGAGGTTACAGGAATTAGAACTTCTAGATGAAAAGTGTAAGGCTTCATTTGATCATATGAGAGTCTATCAGAAGCGTATGTCCAAGGCATTCAACAAGAAGGTTCACCCTAGAGAAGTTTAGATAGGTGATCTTGTTTTGCGAGAGAATCCTAAGAACCAATCGAACAGAGAACAAAAGGGTAAATTTGAACCTAATTGGCTTGGACCATACATTATTACAGTAGCTTTTGGTACAAGTGCATATTTACTGTCGAATGAAGATGGAGAATAGCTCCCTGAGCCCATCAACATTTTGCACCTAAAGAAGTTCTATCCTTGATGCCCATTTCTGTCTGGGGGCATCCTTTGTACATATTTTATTGATCCTAAAAAAATCCCCAAAAAATGATATATTGTCAAAAAAATCCTAAAAAGTATAAAAAATCCTAAAAAAAAAAGAAGAAAAAAAAGAGAAAAATTGTAATAAAAATCCAAGTGGTGAAAACTTGGAAACAGGTGCTACTTGAGGCCGTTGCACTCCTATCTATTAGCATGCATCCTCGACACTGAACCTTTCTCCATCATGCCTTGACTTTATTTGACTTGGTCTGGAATTGGTCTTTATCTTTGTCTAGGGGGCATAACTATTAGCATAGGTCCTTTGGGTGCATTTGTCTCTTGGGGCATTTCACAATAGGTGTTTTTCAACACCACCCCAAACAGTGTTTTTCAACACTACCCTAGCGTTGAGTGTTTCTCAACACTTATTAGGTGTCTTACCTACTAGTCTAGTATGATGCAATATTGCTCATTTGTAGATGCGATAATCAAAGTTTGACTCTATGACCAACACACACGCACTTAAACAATCAACTCGCTGAGATATGTTGACTTTATTTTCTTTGTGTGCTATCTACGAGGATTTCTTTGATGAGTGTTTTCTCCCAGAGAAGTTTTTGATGATGCATAGCTAGAAGACTAAGGGTATGAGAACATGTTTTATTTCTTTATCTGCTTGTGGGTATATTTTGTTGATCCTGACTGTCATGAGCATTTATGCTGGTCTTACTTGACACTATGGATTGACAAGGTATTATCCTTGACTATTTTGTGAGTGCATGCTTCTAGCTATCCTGACTTTCATATGTCTTGATACAAGCATAATCTCACCATATCAAAATTTAGGTGATCTCACTACATTAGTCATCTGGACCTACATGTCTTTGATGCCTAGGTGAGATTCCCACATTTCTATCTGATAAAGATCATATTCATATCCACATAGTTATGCTAGTGTGTATTGTATGATCTTACAATGCTACCAATAATGCTCGATGATGATAATTAGATGTCTATAAGCATTATGACCTTGCAAGTCAACCACTTTCATAGTAGCTTGCATTCTTAGGTTCATCATAGTTTAGTTTTTGCATCTTGCATATGGAGAGAGCTCTCCTTTTATCTTTCGTGGACTAGTTGGTCAATTGTGCTCATTTTCTATCACATCATTTTCTATCCATTTTCAGACTCAAAATCAAAATCTGAGTCATGTTTCCAAGTTTTCTCATTCTTCTACGCAGTTGACTGACCTTTTGAGGCATAATTCTTTGATCTTTGATGGAATTTCTTCCTTTTCATGTCTTTCAAACTTCTAGTCTTTCATTCACCCCACTTCTTTTCCTCTAATTCATCACTGGGGCATGTTTTCACTATCTAATGGTTATCCTATTGACCTTATTCTTGATTGTGATTCATTATGATTTGATCAAATCTTTATCAATTTTCTGCTTCTCCTCTACCTGATTTTGATTTTGATTCTGAGGGGGCAATACCTATTGGATTTTAATCCTTGATTCCTTAATTCTCTTGATTTAGACATTTTCTCTGAGCTTTGGCTCAAATTTGAGATTCTTATCTCTTACTTTGAATGTGATCCCAAATCGAGCTCATGTTCAAAGGCCTTTTGTTTATGTTTTGTCCGGATGTGATCCCGAATTGACCTCACACCTGAGTTGTTTTGTGATCTTAGATTGATCTCACATTTCAATTCTTATTTGACCACATGTGATCCCAAATCGATCTCACATTAGTCAAAGAGGGGAAAATGTATGCACCCAAAAATGGTCGCCTAGATTTTGGGCCCCATTTATTTGATTTATTTATCTCTGAATCAGTTTTATCAATAATCAATATTTTTCAACACTATCCATTTCTTGATCAAATCCTAATTTCATCATTTTTGATTATTTTCCATGGGCTAACCACTTTATCCTAAGTCTTTATTTATTTAAAAGGAATATTTCCTCCCCTTTTAATAAATAAAAAGCCCCCACTTTTCCTCTTATCCTAAGTTGCACAAATAAAGCATTATTCTTATTTTATAAAAAGAGAAAAAGTACTTTTTGTCTCATATGGACACAAAAGTCAACTCCTATTTTCCAATTGGAGGATACTTGTGCACATGGATTGCTCCTCTTTCAAGCTCCATCATTGATTAAGTCTTTTGCTTCTTAATCTCAATGGTCCATTTCACCTCATTTCTTATAAAAAGAGAGCTCTCCTCCTCATTTTAGTATCATGTTTTTATGCTATTGTTATGCTGCGGGTTTTCTAAGTCTATTTGGAGCTTTCTTGAAGACATTTTTGCATCCAAGCTTTGAAGATCTTTGTTAAATTTCATCTAGTTTCATATTTTCTTTCATAGTTGCATGATCATGGCATTTTTAGTATAGATTTCCTTTTATGCAATAGTTTGATCTCACATAGCCTAATTAGGAAGGTTGTAATCTTTGTACTTTCCTTTCATAGCATAATTTGTACTTGCACTTTCATAGAGTAATTTGCATACTCATATAGGTTGCATTGCATTGCATTCATATTGATTTCATTGGAGATATTGGTACTCTTTCCCTTGTCTTTGATTTGGAATCTCTCATTGTGTGGTTGACTAGCAAGGTCACGAGTTTATAGCTCTAGCTGAGAGCAATTTTACAAATCTTGCAACTTCATGCATAGAGAGCTATGGATCGATTTGTGAGGGCTCATTCTTGAGTTTTCTTGCATGTAAGGATTCATAGAAGTGTGGTCACTTTTTCACCATACAAAACCGCATGTAGGATTGAGGATGTTTTGAAAGAACAAGGAATTTTGACCAACAACAAAAACAACAACAATGGTCAAAATAAAAACAACTCTAATAAGGATAAAGGAAAGAACTCGCATTGGAATAGAAAAAAACAAGTGGTTAATGATGGAGTTGTGGACTCTTCTCAACCTAAAGATCAAGTTATTCTTCACTTGTCTAGTGTTGTTCAAGCTATAAAGCTCAATTCATCTAACCCACAAGAGTACAAGCCAAGATACCAAGATAAGCCTAAGAAAGAGAGGTGACAGTTTTTGAAACTTAGTGATTCATATGAGGATGTCTTCAAAACAATCATTGCCAACAACCTTGCACATCCTCAAGATCCAGCAAAGCATCATATACTTGATGTTAAGCCATATTGGTGGGATGAGAAAGCCTTCTACAAATTTCATAATGGCATTGGACATAATATTGAAAACTGTTGGAAACTTAAGCACATCATCTAGGATCTCATTGAGAATGGAAAACTTCAGATAGATGGATTGAACACTAATTCTGATCATAAGGCTTTCAAAGAACCTTTGCCTAAGTATGAGAAGGGGGAAACCTCTAAACCTAAGAATGGCAAGGCTTAGATCAATTACACTTACACAGTTGTAGAGAATGTTGTCAACATGCTTGAAGTTGTAGAGGAAAATGTCAACATGATGAGAAATAAAGATCCCTATGGTTATGATCTAGACATGGAATCTCCTCCTATCTTCGATGAAGAACCTGTTGTGGTGCTAAGGGGTCCTAACTCTAGAATTTCATCCCAAGCTCTTAATGCTGTCATGTGAAGTCAAGGTCCTATCATCATTAGAGGACCTAGTTCAAATCAACCCAATAAACCAAAGCAAGTGACATCCATGAATGTCACCTCAAAACCAACAGTTAATCCCAAAATGAGTTATAATCTTGTAGATCAGTTGTAGAGAACCTCGGCTTAGATTTTGATATTTGAGCTCTAGAGTTGTCCCTGAGACATAAGCAAGTACTTGAGGATGCCTTGCGTGCAAAAAATGTCAAAATTCCAAATGTCCCTAATAACTTAGATGTCGATCAATTCCAAAACATGGTTAGTCATATCGCTAGCCCTCATTACCTTACTTTTGCAGAGGATGATGATAAAGCTTTGAGCCACCCACATAATCTCACCCTTCATATTGAAGTCATGATTCACAAAACCTGTGTCAGGTGTGTGTTGATAGATGGGGGTGTTGGGCTTAATATTTTTTCTTTGAGTCTTTTGAATATATTGGGTTATTTTGAACAAGTCATAGATACTTGAAAGAAGATCACTATTAAAGCCTATGATGAGGTAGAAAGAAGTTCCAAGGTGTTGGCTATCCTTCCTATTAGGATTGGCCCTATTGAGAAGGATATTTTGTTTCAAATTATTGATGCTGGTCCTTTGGCATACAATATCTTACTTGGTAGACCATGGATTCATAATATGCAAGTAGTGCCGTCTACCTACCATCAATGTGTTAAGTTCCCCTACAATGGAGTAGAAATTTTTATACCTGGGGATAGCACATTATCCGTCAACTCAATTTCAGCAAGTGCTCATGTTCCTCTTAATTGAGAAGCAGAAGATTTCAATGCGATCTTAACAGAATGCAAAGACAAATTCAAGTCAGTAGACCTTGGTATAGGGGGGTATCAACTTCAATCTTTTACAAAGCTTCTAGTTTCACCTAGATCTCATGGAAAACCTTCACGAGAAATGATACCTTCCTCTTCAGCTATGACTTTATTTGGCACATTTGTAGAGTCCTCAATGCCTATTCAAGATGAGAAAGAAGAGGTGGTTGTTAAAGACTGGATTAATAGAGAAGATAAATACATGCATAATGAGAACTTCTCTCCCTCTCCTAAGGCTTATGGAAGAGGGTATAATTTTGTCAAGTAGATGGGTTATCCTAAACATGGCCCTCTTAGTCACAGATTGGATGCTAGAGATGAACCTCTTGATCATGCTCTTTTTGGACGCAGGTCTAAGAAGATGGTTGACCTAGGATATGTAAATCATAACAAGAGCACTACTTCTATCCTTGATGAGTCAGATAGTGAAGATGAACCAAAATATGTGCCTAATTTGGAAAACTAGCAAGATATGTGTGAAGATTGCATCCCTTCCACCAATCTCCTTTGGGGAGATTTAGATAATCTAGTTGCTCATGCGACAGTTGCAACATTAGAACAAGATGAACCATATGTAGAAGATTCCATCAGAGAATGTCAACGTAAGAATATTATTTGTTTGATGGAGAGAGATGTTACCCTTGATGACATTAGAGCTTCCACATCAAGATGTCCCAAACCTTCATGGTGTAAACATCATAGTCAGGATTCAGAAATAGATTCACATGAGTATGAATGGGACTCTCTCTCAGAGCCTTTTATAGTTGACATGAATGTTGATGTCATCCATACTTATAGTTCTCAAGTTGAGGTAGTTGACGAGTCATGTGTAGGATTAGAGGATTTGAACCCACACATTGCCTTAGTGGATAATTCTTCTCTTGTTAGGATGAATCCTAATTTGGGTAGCTTAGAAGGATACTTGACAGAATCTAACTCTTTGGTCACCAGAGATGATATCATTCACATTCATAACATTAAACTAGTCATTGAATTACCTCTTGCTTATCCTAACCTCATCGATTGGTCCCAATGCTATCAAGAACTTGAGCTCTTAACATTCCAAAATGACTATGAGATAACATGTTACTTGAATGCCATTGAACTTGTAGTCTCTTCCACCAGTGAACCGGCTACTAGCATGACAGAGCCAGACATCAAGTACCTTAGTCACAAAATAAAAAGAAAAGAAAAAAATAAAAAGAGTTCAGATGGAAAAAACCACTGTGTGGTGGTGTCAGAATCAAAAAAAGTAAAAACAAATGACGTATCCAAGGGTGAAAACATCTCCAAGGCACCTAGGGTGAGGCACTTGATCAACTCCCTAGCTACTTTCAAGATAGATCTTCAGTTCTTGTTGAGCCAACACAAGAAGTCAACTTGGGTATAGGTGAGGCTCTAAAGATAGTACATTTGGCTCAAGCCTTGTCACCACAAGAAAAAGAAGCTTACACTAAGTTCTTACAAAAAAAGAAGATCAATTTTCCATGGACTTACTTAGATATGCAGGGTTGGACACTAATCTTATTATGTATCACTTGTCCATAGCTCTAGGTGTCAAACCAGTTAAACAAAAATTGAGAAAGATGCATCCTCACATATTTCTTCTAGTCAAAGTAGAATTAGAAAAACTCCTTGGTGTAGGATTCATAAGAGCTATTGACTATGCTGAATGGATATCAAACATTGTACCAGTTTCCAAACATGATAAATCCATTTGAATTTGCATAGATTTTAGAGATGTCAATAGAGCATGCCCAAAGGATGATTTTCCACTTCCTAATATAGAAATGATAGTGGACATGACAGTGGGTTATGAGATTTCTTCCTTGATGGATGGTTTTTCTGGATACAATCAGATTAAGATAGCTCCTGAAGATCAAGGAAAGACTGCATTCACTTGTGCATGGGGTAGCAATTGTTGGAATGTTATGCCTTTTGGATTAAAAAATGTAGGAGCCACCTATCAATGAGCTATGACAACTATTTTTCATGACATGATGCATAAAAACATGGAAGATTATGTGGATGACACTTTGGCCAGATCTAAGAAAAGAGACACACACTTAGATGATTTAGGAGTCATTCTAGATCGCATGGAACAATTTCAATTAAGGTTAAATCCTAAGAAGTGTGCATTTGGTGTCACCTCTAGAAAACTTCTAGGATTCATCATTTTAGTAAAAGGAATAGAGGTAGACCCTGAAAAAGTCCAAGAAATCATAGATATGCCACCTCCTAAAAATATTAGTCAAATGAGAAGTCTTCAAGGATGTCTTCAATCTATAAGGAGGTTCATTTCATAGTTGGAAGATAGAGCTTAACCTTTCAACAAGAACTTACACAAAGGAGTCAAATGTGTTTGGAATGAGGATTATCAAAAGAGCATAGATTAGATCAAGAAGTACTTGGCAAATCATCCTATTTTAATTCCTCCTATCCTAGGAAAACCACTTATTCTATACATTTCAGTGACATAATCTTTCTTGGGGGCATTTCTAGCTCAACTTGATGAGATTGGGAAAGAAAGAGAGATATACTACATTAGTCATACTCTTGTTTCATATGAGGTTAACTACACCAGCATTGAGAAAGCTTGCCTCATAGTTGTGTTTGCTTCACAAAAGTTGCGACATTACATGCTTGCGCACACAATACACGTCATAGAAAAAATTGATCCACTCAAGTATTTACTTGATAAGGCTGCCCTCATGGGTAGGCTTGTTAAATGGATGATGATCCTTTTAGAGTTTGACATAGAGTACATTGAATGTAAGGCCATAAAAGGACAAGCCATAGTAGATCAATTGGCTGATTTACCAATTCAAGATAATGCACCCATTCAAGTTGACTTTCAAGATGAGCACCTCATGTATATGATTGAAAGAACATGGAGGATGTTCTTTGATGGATCTTTTATGCAAAATGGTTCAGGAGCTAGTGTGTTGTTTGTTTCTCCTCATGGGTACATGATTCCTAAGTCTTAAAAGCTATTGTTCCCATGTACAAAGAACATTACTGAGTATGAAGCTTTAACAAATAGAATTAAGATGGCATAGAATGGAGAATCATAGAGCCACACATCTATGGAGACTCATAGCTAATAATCAACCAAGTCAATGAACAATATCAAACAAAAGATGAGAAAATGGTACCTTATAAGAAAATGGTTGATTCCTTGAAGTGATACTTCACATTTGTCACATTTTAGAAAATCCCTAGAGTAGAAAACAAAGCAGCTGATGCTATGGCTACACTTGCTTCCCTCCTTTAGTTAGAGCAATATGAATCTAGATTTGAATTCCTAGTGGAAGAGGTACATCACCCTATCTATGATTCCTAAGAAATCCATGTCATTTGTACCCTTGTTGGTCATGAGTCATCCCATTATGGTGTCATTTAATCATACCTTCATGATGACATTATCTCTAAAAACCTTTAACTGTTCTGAATGCAAAAAACTTACCCGAAATGCCTCTCGCCATACCCTTATCTTTGGTGATTTGTATAGGAGGGGTTTAGATGGAAAACTTCTTAGATGCTTAGAAAAGGAAAAATCTGACCAAGTTTTAGTTGACATTCATGAGGGCATATGTGGGGGACATTCCAATGGTCTTTCCATGGCTCGAAGGTTTCTTAGGGCAGGGTACTATTGGCCTATGATGCAGATTGATGTAGTAGCTTTTGCAAAGTCATGTGAAAAGTGTCAAAAACATGGTAACCTAATACATGCTCCAGGTAGGGAGCTCATTCCTTCTATATCTCATTGGCCATTTTAGTGCTGGGCCTTTGATCTTGTTGGGTAGATTCATCCCAACTCATTAGGTGGACACAAGTTTATTATCACTGCTACTGATTACTTCACTAAATGGGTAGAAGTTGTCCCACTTTCTATTGCCTCAGGAAAGATAGTCTCTCTATTCATTCCAAACCATATCATCTGTCAGTATGGGGTGCCTTCTGAGATTATCACTGACAATGGAGGTTAGTTAAAAAATAAGGACCTTAAACAACTCTACAAGAAATTCAAGATTAAACAACATTGGTCCTCCATTTACTTCCCACAAGGAAATGGTCAAGCAGAGGCATCAAACAAGACCATTCTTAAAATTCTACATAGAACAGTTCATAAGAATGGTAGAGATTGGCATTTACAGATAAATCTGGCTTTGTGGGCTTATAGAATGAGTATTCGTACCCCTACTGTGGCTACTCCTTTTTCCCTTACATATGGTGCTGAAGCAGTGTTACTTTTAGAGGTTGAGATTCCTTCACTTAGAGTTTCCCTCAAAGGTCTAGTTATAGATGAAGACTACCGCGCCATGAGACTTCAAGAGTTAGAACTTCTAGATGAGAAATGTCAAGCATCATTTGACCATATGAGGGTTTATCAAAAGCGCATATCCAAAGCCTTCAACAAAAAGGTTTTCCCTAGAGAATTCCAATGGGAGATCTTTTCCTATGCGAAAATCCTAAGAATCAACAACATAGAGATCAAAAGGGAAAATTTGAACCTAATTGGCTTGGACCTTACATCATTACATCAAATTTTGGGACAGGTTCTTATTTATTATCTACGAAAGAGGGAGAGTAGCTCCCTGATCCTATCAATGTCTTACACCTGAAGAAGTTCTATCCATGATGCCCATTCTATTTGGGGGCATTCTTTGTACATACTTATTGATCCTGAAAAAATCCCCAAAAAATGATATATTGTCAAAAATTCTAAAAATATGAAAATGTCTTGAAAAAAATGATCATCTTAGTAAAAACCTAGCAATAGGCGCTTTGATGTATCTCCAAAAAAAAATTATATATTCCAAAAAAAATAAAATTCATAAAATTTCAAAAATTCAAAAAAAATAGAAAAAGTGCCCTGGTGAAAACCTGGAAACAGGCACCTTGGTAGTAAAAATACAAAAAAATTATAAAAAGTCCTGAAAAAACAAAAAACAAAAAGGAGATTGCAATAAAATCCAAGTGGTGAAAACTTAGAAATGGGCGCTACTTGAGGCCTTTGCACCCCTGTTTCTTAGCACTCATCCTCGACACTTAGCCTTTCTCCATCATGCCTTGTCCTTGTTGCTTTGGTTTGGAATTGGTCTTTGTCTTTGTCTAGGGGGCATAACTGTGTTAGATTTCATCTCTTGGATGTGTTAGTCTTTAGGACACCTCGCAAATGGTATTTTTCAATACCACCCCAACTGTGTTTTTCAACACAACCCCTAGCATCGAGTGTTTTTCAACACTTATCAGTTTGGTCTTACCCAGTTTTGTCATGCAATCTTATCTTCTTGCAAGCATTCGATCCTTATCCTCAGAACTCAGTATTAGTTAACACACTTAAATTTTTAAATGCAACAATTAATGCTTGAGATATGTCATGATCTTTGCTTTGTGTGCTGACTATTATTGATTTTCGTTGAGTTTCCTTGTCTAATAAGTCTCTCTAGGATGCATAGCTAGAGGAATTGGGGCATGGGGCATGTTTTTATTTTCTTTCTACTTGTGGGTGTGGTCTTGAAACTCTTGAGTGTCTCTTGTTGTTCCCTTGAAACACTTAGGAGATTTGAGACATCATCCTTGACTATTTTTACACAGTCATTCTTATATGGTCATCCTAGCATCTATGCCTTGATGTGAG
Source organism: Chamaecyparis obtusa (assembly GCA_027943335.1). Classification (NCBI taxonomy): domain Eukaryota; kingdom Viridiplantae; phylum Streptophyta; class Pinopsida; order Cupressales; family Cupressaceae; genus Chamaecyparis; species Chamaecyparis obtusa. The sequence goes on from BSBK01001988.1 coordinate 803,689, forward strand.
AATGGTTTCACTACATTAAATTGGGTAAGCTAACATCGAAGTCATCTTGAACTTTATGTCTCTAATGCTTATGTTAGAATCTTTCCACATTCCAATCAGATATAAATCACATTCATATCTTCATAGTTGCACTTGTGACTAGTGATGATTGTGTGATTTTTTGACGTTCGTTAATAATGGCCCAATGATGAAAATAAGCTCCTTAACATTCTCTAATGAATGATGAACACAAAATCCTATGTTACATTTTCTCTATTGCAAGTACACCTTTTCATTTTTATGTAGCTTTCATCGTTAGACTTCATGTTAATTTCAATTTTTACGCCGCATTATGAGTTTGAGAGGGTTCTCCTTCATCTTTCTTTTGGACTTTTAATCAACTATGGTCACATTTTGATCTTCATTTCCTTATCTTCTTTTGTGATCTCAATCAAAATTTTCTATCTTAACAGTTGATTGATTTTGAGGCATTCTCTTTCTTGAGGCAAATTCTCTTTCTTCTCTTCATTTTTTTCACCTCTTCCAAACTTTGATCTTTCATTCACTTTCACCCCACTTTTTTTCTCCTGATTCAACCTTGGGGCATAATCTTTCTTAATGATCTACCTTTTTTCTATGATCCTTATATCTTTCATCTTACATCAAGAACTTTATTTTTAGTTCGATTTGATCAAATTTATCAATTTACTATTTCTCCTCTATCTCATTTTGATTTTGATCACGAGGGGGCAGTACCTATCAAACTTTAATCCTTGATTCAACTTTATCGAACCTATCAATCAAACCTTGCTTGAGACTTGCCAATTACCTATTTACACAGGTTTTGGACTTATCTTTTTTAATCAACTTATCTTTGTCCTAATGTGTTCCCGTCCGTCGATCACACATTTGGGTTGTTTTGTGATCCCAAATCGATCTCACATTTCAATTTCATTCTTTGACTACCTGTGTTCCCATGAAGATCACACATTAGTCAAAGATGGGAAAATGTATGCACCCTAAAATGGTCACCTAGAATTTGGGCCCCCATTCATCAATTTATCAATTTCCTGAATCAATACTTTGCAATATTTTCAATTTAAATCAATTTCCTTGATCAAATTGTAATTAATTCAAATATTTTAATATTTCCTAAGGTTTGATCATTTTATCCTAAGCCTCATTTAATTAAAAGAAAACTTCCCTTTTAATTAAATAAAATCATCTTATTAAAATAAAATTCCTCTTTTAATAAAATCCCCACTTAAAATATCTCTTTGTGTTGAAAAAGGAAATAAAATAAATAAATAATAAATAAAAATCCTTTTTTCTCTCCACTTTGAATGCACATACTTTTAAGTGGTGGGCCCTTTTCATCTTTTTGCCTCTTAAAGAATCTTGAGCACATGGACCAAACAAGATTTAATCTCCACCATTGCTCATTTCTTTTTGCCTCTTAATCTTGACCGTCTGCTATCCTTTATAAGGAGCCCTCTCCTTCTCATTTGAAGAACATCTAGATTTTAGGTATTGTTATGCTACAGGTTTGGAGAGAAACTTTGGAGAAGATTCTTGAGCACTTGAGCTTGGATATTGCAACTTCTCTTTTCTTGTCTTCTTCTCTCATGCCCCATGGCAATCCATTTAGATTAATCTTGCACTTGCATATTAGATTAGATTCATATTTTCTTTCATAGAATAATCTTGCATAAGCATTTCCTTTCATAGATTAGTTTTCTTTCATGCATTGTTATCATTTAGAATAGCTTCCATTTTCATTTGCATGCATACTTGATGGCCATGGAGACTAGCATTCTTTCTTTTCCTCTTTGAATCTCTTATTTTATGATGTACTTGCATGGGCATGAACTAGGTCTAATCTGAGGGCCTCCATCATAAACCCTTGCACTCCATGAATATAGAGCTACGAGTCACCATTTGAGACCTCATTCTTGAGAAATTTTGGATTTAATGACTCATAGAAGTGTGACAACATTTTAGCACACAATTCTCACTTGATTCAATTTTTCCTAATCCTTTTGACAAAAGTGTTAGCATGAAAGACTTCCCTAGAAAGGTTGAGATCCCTCAATATGACAAGTATGATGGGAATGGAGATCCACATGATTATGTATGTCAATTCTATACCACGATTTTTGAGTTCCATCAAGATGACTTGTACCTCATGGGATTGTTCCCAAGGATTCTTAAGGGTCAAGAGACGGAGTGGTTAACCAACATAACTCCCCCCGTTAAGACTTTCAAAGAGCTTATCCATAGTTTTGTCCAAAACTTTGCATACTGTGTGCTAGAAAGTAGTCACACTTCTGTGAATCATTACATTCAAGAACACTCAAGAATGAAGTCTCAAACAGCGATTCACAGCTCTCTATTCGTGGAGTGCAGGGGTTTGTATATGAGGCCCTCAGATTGACCTAGTTATGCCCATGCAAGTACACCAAGAAATGAGAGATTCAAAGATGAATAGCAAGCATGCTAATCTTCATGATCATCAAGTTATTGCATGCAAATGAAACTAGTCTAGATGATAACAATGCCAGAAATAAACTATTCTATTGAAATGAATGCTTATACAATGTTAATCTATGAAAGGAAATATGAATTTAAACTATTATGTGAATGCAATATTAATCTAAACTATGGATTGCCATAAGGCATGAGAGAAGAAGACAAGAAGAAAGAAGTCTCAAATATCCAAGCTCCAAATGTGCTCAACAAGCTTCTTCCAAGATTGTTCTTCAAACCTGCAATATAACAATAACATGAAAATTCTCAAATCTGAAATGAGAAAGAGAGGGCTCCTTATATAGGAAAATGTGGAAAAGAATGCATCCTCAAGAGCAATGTGGGATAAATCCAAAAAGAGGAAATAAAGCTCATTTTTTAGAAAGTGTGGAGAGAAAAGGGATTTTATTTATTTTTAATTATTTGTTTCCCTTTTATCATCACAAAGAGCTTTAAGAAGATTTTTTATTTATTTAAAAGAATGATTCTCTATTAATTAAATAAGATAACATTATTTAATTAAAAGAGAGATATCATAAGATAAAATCATTTAATTAAAAAAGATTTTAATTATATAAATTTATTTCATTTTAAAAGATATTTTTTTCAATTAAATAAAGTTATTTTATTTATTTAAGAGGGAATATTTCTTTCAATTAAATAAAATTATTGAAAGAATCAGGAAAAAGATTTTTGTTTTGTTTTTATTTGATTTATTTCCTTTTCCATCACAGATTTTGCTTTAAGTGGGGATTTTATTTATTTAAAAGAGGAATTATCTTTTAAATAAATAAGATAAGTTTATTTAATAAAAAGAGGAATATTTAATTAAATAAGATAAAATCATTCAATTAAAAGGGGTTTTAATTAAATAAGATTATTTTATTTAAGATATTTCTTTTAATTAAATAAGCCTATTTTATTTATTTAAAAGAGAATATTTCTTTTAATTAAATAAAATTATTGATGAAATGATCAAACCTTAGAAATATTTGAATTATTGATTTAATTGCGATTTGATCAAGGAATTGATTTGAAAATTGCAAAGCATTGATTCAAGAAATTGATATTTGACAAATTGAATAAATGGGGCCCAAAGTCTAGATGACCATTTTAGGGTGCATACATTTGCCCCTCTTTGACTAATGTGAGGTCGACTTGGGATCACATGCAGTCAAAGAATGGAATTGAAGTGTGAGATCGATTTGGGATCACAAAATAACCCAGATGTGTGTTTGACGGATGGGAACACATCAGGACATAGATAAGCAGACTGAAAAAGACAAGGCCAACACCTATGAATAGGTAATTGTCAAGTCTCAAATAAGAGATAAGAATCTCAAGCAAGGTTGCCCCAAAAGAAGCAATTGATAAATTTGATAAAGCTAAATCAAGCATTGAAGTTTGGTAGGTACTGCCCCCTCGTGATCGAAATCAAAATGAGATAGAGGAGGAATAGTAAATTGATAAATTTGATCAAATTGAACTAAATATAAGGTTCTTGATGTAAGATGAAAGATATATAAATCACAGAACTAAGGTAGATTACCAAGAAAGATTATGCCCCAAGGTTGAATTAGAAGAAAAGAAGGGGAGTGAAAGAGAATGGAAGATAGAAGTTTGGAAGAAATGGAAAGAAATGGAGAGAAGAAAGAGAATTTTCTTCAAGAAAGAGGATGCATCAAAATCAATCAACTGTTTAAGATAGGGGATTTCGATTGAGATCACGAAAGAAGATAAGGAAATGAAGATCAAATCGTGACCAAAGTTGACTGAAAGTCCACAAGAAAGATGAAGGAAACCCTCTCAAACTCATAATGCAGCCTAAAAATGCAATTTGAACATGAAGTCTAAATAATGCAAGCTACATGAAAATGCAAAGGTGTACTTGCATGGGTAACATAGGTTTTTTTATGTTCATCATTCATTAGAGAATGTAAGAGAACTTATTTTCATCATTGGGCCGTTATTACCGGACATCGGACAATCACACAATCAACACTAGTAAAAAATGCAACTATGAAGATATGAATGTGATTTATATCGGATTGGAATGTGGAAAGATTCTAACATGAGCATCAAAGACATAAAGGTCAAGATGACTGCAATGTTAGCTTACCCAATTTAATGTAGCAAAATCATTCTCGCATCAAGGCATAAACGTCAGGGTGACCATGAGAATGGTTGTGCAAAAAATAGTCAAGGATGATGCCTTAAATCTCCTAAGTGTGTCAAGGAGACAACAAGAGACACATAAGAGGTTCAAGACAACACCCACAAGCAGAAAGCAAATAAAAACATGCCCCATGCCCCAAGTCTTCTAGTGATGCATCATGGAGAGACTTATTAGACAAGGACATTCAACGAAAATCAATAACAGTCAGGACACAAAAAAAAAAAATCATGACATATCTCAAGCATTAAGTGTTGCATTTAAAAATTTTAAGTGTGTAAACTGATACTGAGTTCCGAGGATAAGGATCAAATGCTTGCTAGCAGGTAAGATCACATGACTAAATTGGATAAGACCAAACTAATAAGTGTTGAAAAAAACTCGATGTCGGGGGTTGTGTTGAAAAACACAGTTGGGTTGGTGTTGAAAAACACCATTTGCGAGGTGTCCTAAAGACAAGCATATCCAAGAGACCAAAGCTAACATAGTGATGCCCCCTAGACAAAGACAAAGGCCAATTCCAAACCAAGGCAACAAGGACAAGGTATGATGGAGAAAGGCTAAGTGTCGAGGATGCATGCTAAGAAATAGGGGTGCAAAGGCCTCAAGTAGCACCCATTTCCAGGTTTTCACCAAGGCACTTTTTCTATTTTTTTTGAATTTTTTGAATTTTTATTTTTTTGGTATTTTTGGAATATATAATTTTTTTGAGATACATCAAAGTGCCTATTGCTAGGTTTTCACTAAGATGATCATTTTTTCAAGACATTTTCTGATTTTTAGAATTTTTTCAGCATCGTATATGAATTTTTTTGGAATTTTTTCAGGATCAATAAATATATACAAAGGATGCCCCTAGACAGAATGGGCATCACACTCCCAAGCAAGATCGCATCATGCAATCTCAATGTCTAGTGAGGTGGAGAACAAGAGGGATTAGCAAGCTGGTGAGAGAGATGGAAGACAAGAGAATGAAGTAGAATGAAGGGGAGAAATCCTCAAAGGAAAACTCCTCAAGAGTACCCAAGCTAGGGAAAAATTATCATGTAAAGCATATTTGGAAAAGTAATGAAAGGCTAGCATAGGATAAGTCTCAAAGGTGTAATGCAAAAGAAGGAAAGGATGTAGTCCAAAGGAGTAGACATGTCAAGAGGCTTCATAGCATCATGTTTCTCTTTTTTAGATATTAGATTAGATCAAGACCAAAGGTGAAAAGGATAGCGAAAGACTAGAATGAATGGAGGAGAATAGATATGAAGGCTAGACATGAAAGAAATGAAAGCATGATCATCATAAGACCGCTCCCAAGATAGCCAAATGTACGTGTATAGATCAACTTTGTCTAGATCAAAGAGAGAAGATGGAATGGATGAGATATGTAGAAGAACTACGCATGATGCTTGATTGCCAGGTTTTCATCATGGTACTTATCCAAGGTGCCACAAGGGAGTGGTTTTCACCATAGGAAGAATTTATTTCTCTTTACTTTTGCTACCAAGGCGCCTGTTTCAAGGTTTTCACCAAGGCACATTTTCAATTTTATTTTCATTTTTTTTCATTTTTCTTTTTTTAAAAATTGTTTTTTATAATTTTTGGAAGAAGGCAAGCTTTTAGATAATGCTCCTTGAAAGGATAAACCTGTAATACCCCAAAAATGGGCTATAAGTTCATTAACCTCCTACATCAACAAATCAGACAAAATCGACATCAAAGTCCTAACCTAAGGCACATCTGAATATCATCAAATCTAATTGATTATCTTAAATTTTGCATCGGGGAATATTCCTAGCAATATTCCTAATTATCATAATTATCTTTAATTTTATAATTATTTGGCAATAAATCACATTTATCCTAAGTTTGATTAATTGAATATTTTCATATTTAATTAATTAGATTTAATATCTTGCCACTTAATTATTTAATTAAATTTAATTCTATCTATTATTAATTGTATTATTTAATTTTGACAATAAATCAAAGTTCCTATCTTTAATTGATTAAATTCTTATTTAATTAATTAAAGCATGTTGTCATTATTTAATAATATAATTTTTAATAAAAGTTTGATAAAATAGTTAATTAACCCATAAATTAATTATTTTATTTCAAAAATTAGTTGAGTTGAGGATAAATTACTTTATTTATTTATTTAATTCTTAATTATTATGCATATTCAAAAGAAACAGTTAAACTCCAAATCAGAAAATCAATGCAAGTTATTGACTTTTTAGAACTCAACATTCTTTTGGAGTTCAAAAAGCTGATCTAAACTCTAATTTGAGTTAAAAAGCTATTTTGGCATGATTTTGAGAATTAACTATCTTTCATGATCAGATAACTCAAAAATCAAGATGAGTCAATTTGAGTGATTTATGGCTTTTATCCATGCACCTCCAAAGCCTTGGATTTCTATAAATTAAAGGCTTCAGCTCTTCATATATCATCTCATATTTTGCACAATCACGCTGGAGAATTGGAGGCTGAGGAATCAACTTGCGAATTCAAAGCTTTGTGAGATCAATTTCAATTGCATAGTTTTTATATCTTAGCATAGAATCTCATAGTTTTCATATCATTGTTAGAATCTTCATTGTTAGATCATTTAGCATCCATAGCATATCAGTTAATCATTCATATTGCATAGAAAATATAAAAAATATAGATTAATTGCATTCAATTTCATATCCATCTTTTGCATTCAAATCCTTCATTTAGGTGTTGTCTAGGTCACTGATCTCGATAATAATCTGAGAAAATTAATCTCACACCTATTAGAAGGCAGTAAATCACTTGGTTAGGTAGCTTTCAATTTTGCATGATTTTTTATTATAGCTAACCTCTAATGTTTTACTGAGTGTTGTGTCTACAGATCAGGTATAATTTTCACACACACATTTCTAGCGCCCACCGTGGGGCAGCCCTGAAATGGGCTTCCCTTCATTTCTATCAATCTTCTATCATTTCTCTATCATAATTCCCTTGCTCTTGCCCGTTCTGGTGGTATTCTCAGTAGGATGTTATTTTTTGTTTCTTTTTTGCCTGCAAAAAAGAAATTTTTTTTTTTTTGGCACTTTTTTTATCAAAGCTGTCCGTACAGTGCGATTTTTAATTTCGGTCCGTACATCTGTCGTACGAGTTTTGGCATCAGGATTTGACTGTCGTATGGTAAGATACCCACTGTCGTATGAGTTTTGGCATCAGGATTTGATTGTCATATGGTAAGATACCCAGTGTCGTACGAGTTTTTGGACTGTCGTCTGGGAGCATACCCACTGTCGTACGAGTTTTGTTACCAGATTTCAATTGTCATTTCATTTTGCAGACAGTTTGTTAGATTTGATTTTTGGATTTTGACTGACAGCTAACCCTAACAATTGAAATTTACTATTTCTGATTGATTCTCTGCTGGTTTTGATTGGGAAAAGTGCAAAAATTGCTAAAAATCAGGTAAAATCTACTAAGCGCGTTGCGAGGATCACCAGGTATTCTCCTTCATCTAATAACATTTTGATTTGGGCTTAAAATAAATCTCTCATGTGTCTAGCTTGTGTGCATCTTTTCATGCTTTTGATCTATTTCTACACACTTGCATAATTTGATACTAGGTTGTAATCCCATAAGAATTCACTAAGTAGTCTTATAATACTTGCGATTGATCTTGATTGCTATCTTGGGTTATTGGACTCGCTAATCCATCGGTCCCTCATTTCCACCCCATGGTTGCAATCTCAGCACCATAAAGGGGAGGGGTCAACAGGACAGAAGCGTTAAATGTTCCACTTGGCAACCCTTTTGTGCTTTTAGGAACTCACTTGTTTTCTAAGTTGGGGACTCATTTTCAGCTTATGTGAGGTGTTAAGTGTTCCACCTTGTGGACTCATCTCATATTCGCTTTAAGCATTAAGTGTTCCTCTTTCTACTTTTTGGATGCTTTTGGTAGATTTACTTTTGGGAATATATCTGTGCTCACATAGTAATTAGGCCCTATGAACACTATTCATGATTCTTGAGAGATTGGATTCCTAAAGAAATCTTTCTTGATGACAGAATCCTTGTAGGTAGGGAGGATACTTAGTGTGTTTCACATTCAACCTGGTTAGTGCGTCTTCTCTTATTAATCGACACATTCTCTCTCCGGAGAGGTTGATAGATCACGTGGGGTTGATATCATGAGCTTTGGTGAATCAAAATTGGTTAGTGCGTCTTCTCTTATTGATTGATACATTCTCTCCCTGGAGAGGTTGATAGATCACGTGGAGTTGATATCACAAACCTTGATGGAACAAAACTTTGTCTTAGCATGTCGGATTAATCTGCTTGCTTTGTTTGGGTTAAAAGTGAAGAGGTGTCAAAAACCTTGAATCTGGAGCCAAGTCCCCTTGTGGTATAAATCTGTGAGTCATCTTTAGAGAGGGTTAACCGTAGTGGACAATCCCTTCACAGGGAAAACTGCATTGATGGAACCTCAAGTGGTAATAGCCATTTTCGCCATGGTAGTGACAGCCGCTATATAAATGTCCTTGTGGAAGAAATCTCCACGGGTATGGTTCATTGTTGGGTTGTCAGATCTCCCTAGTAGCTCTTGAAGATTAAGTTCTCGGACTGTGTCAAAACCCTGGTGCACCGAGATTGGAGTTCACCCCTTTGAATCATAAAAGTTGCAGAGTCAAACCATTACTAAAAACCCTAGAGAGGCCAATTTTTCACTTTCAGGTATATGTGTGTTATTGCAAAACTTTTCAGAACATACACAATTAGTACTCTCAGGGATTAGCACAATTTGGTCACTTGATTGTTCATGTGCAAGGTTGCTTTTGCCCTTGTTCATTGTTTTCAGATGTGCTTGGAATCACTTGCTTGCTGTTCTGCGTGCTTGTTTATCTGCTTGGCTATTAAAAATGATCAAATCTGGTATAACCTTCAAAATCTGGACAATACAATTTGCAAACAATCCAAAACTAAAAACCTTAAGTTTTGAAAAATTTGACGTAAAATCTTTTCTGGAGTCAAAAGTCATTTCAGGAAGTCAAAAGTCATATGAGTTTTGTCAAGTGTCATTTCAGTATTGCCCATCTGTCATATGATTGAGAACACAGTGTTGTACGAGTTTTCAAACCAGCAAATTCAAGAAATCAAAACCCTGTTAGCAACTATCGTACGAGTTTTGTCAACTGTCATTTCATTTCTACCCAATTGTCGTACGAGTTTAGCAACTGTCATTTCATAGACTACCTAGTGTCGTACGAGTCTACAGAGTGTCATTTGGAAAAATTTGAGAGAGTTGTCAGAAATTGTCAAATTGCAAGATATCCAATGTTTCCAGCCTAGTTCCAGAATTTATCAAAAATATCATTGTGTCAGGAATAGAGCAGTAGTTATTGAGAATTAGTACACATGTCTCAAAGAATCAGTACACATGAGGAAGAAATTTTGATCGCCGCTATGAGGAAACAGCTGCATGCTATGCAAGTTGAACTTAACAATCTTAAGAAAGAGAAGGAATCTAAAAAGTTCTCCATGGAGGCCCTTCGCCCTTTTCCATTTGATAAAGACTTGTACATGTCACCATGCCCCCAAACAAAATATGAGCAACGTGACAATCCTTATGATACCTCTTCCATAGAGAGTGACACATCCAGCTTTGGAGATTATGATGACTATGATGATAGATGATGTAATGATACCTATGAAACCTCCGTTCCTAAGAATCCTCCTCATCGTTCCTTCCTGCTTACTACAAATGGGCCATCACATTGGATAGATCATGATGGTGATCCATATGATTCTAATTTTGAAAGAGACTTTGATGGCTTTTGTGGACAATACTTTGATGATGATCCATCTACTACTGCTGAAGACTATAAAATACATCGTGCTAGCTTGAAACGTCAATACTATAAGGATCTCTCCTCTAAGAACTCTCAGGCTGAAAATAAAGATTACACTCTCAAGCAAGATCATGTTAATGTTGGACCTTTGTCTTGTGATGGTTCCCTTCCATCCCCTACTTCCTCCAATACTCGTATATTTCCTAAAGCTTCTGAGTCTTTCAAATCTTTCATAGAACCTTCATTCGACACAAGCCCTGATACTTTTCATGTGGTTCCCTATAGTTATCCTCCAGGGCTACCTCTTAAAGAAACTCAAGCTATCCTTCACTTGGCTACAAATACTTTCAATGATGATAAACCTAAAGAGCCTAAGCCTTCATATGCTATAATCCCTACTTCAGCTAGTCCTCCACCATCTCTTCCAAAGTCTTCCATACAATCCCAACATGCTTCCTTGTCCTTAGAAGTGGCTCCATGTCAAGAGGATTCCAAAAATGATGAAGAAAATAACATAAAGAAAGATCAAGATCAAGAACCCTCCATTTCATCCACTCCTTTTCCTGATGTCTCCTATCCGCTTCAGGGTTCTTTTGATCCTGTACCCCCTTTTTCATGCATTCCACCATGTCTTAAGTCTTCGCCTAAGCAAGATCAAGCTACTACTTACATTGTTGAGCTTATTGACAATCAAAATAACCTTACTACGCTTGCACTTTCCAAAGATGATACTTCCATTAAGGTTGGTAAAAATGGTGTTCCTTCCAATGTTAAGCCTATTGAAAAACAAGAGAAAAATTATGCGCTTGTGCTATCCAAAGATCCTTGTCAAGATCAAAGTCTTCCATCTTCTTGTTCTACCACTCCATGTTCACTTCCACTTTCTACTCTTCCTAAGTCTTTGCAAGCTTTGAACAATCCTATCAAAGAAGGTGCTGATATTCAAGATGTCCATGATTCTATTGAAAATTCTAATGCTCACTCTAAAGATGTTGATATCCTTGGTTGTCATATAGATGCTGATGAACTTATTGATTATCCTTTTGCGTCTTCCACTTCCATCCTTGGACCTCTTCCACCACTACTAAAAGCTTCATGTCTACCTTCCATCTTGGGTCCTTATGTCCCTTCACTTTCGCCTCCTAACTCTCCTAATTCACCATCCATCTTGGGTCCTTACATACCTCCATCTCCCATCTTTCCTCAAGATCAACATAGATGCATACCCTTGAATCCTTTTCATCCACCCACCCACCTAAACCAGTCATATCCTCCCTCTTCCACAAATCCCAAGTCTTTTGGAAGTAACTTGAATGTTCAATACAAGAAAAAGAAGCAATATAAGAATCCATCAAAAAAAGAAGATCACCATGTCTCCTCTAATAGACATGGAAACATAAAGTCAAAAGAGATATCTAAGAAAAAAACTACAAGACAAGTATGGGTTCCAAAATTCATCATTGAAGATATTCTCTCTAGATCATCAAAAGGAAATAAAAAGCCTATGACTATATGGATTCCAAAGTCTCTCTTGAAAGAGTCTAGTGTTGAGCAAAAAGTGAAATTGACATTCAAGCTTCCAAAGGCTTCCACTTCATCTCCCTCCAAAAATATTCTTCCATTCCATGGGCCTAAACCACAACCTCTGCTATCCATTCGCCATATTCCTTCACGTATTCCCTCATTCACATTTCCTCCACCCTCTCGCCACCTTTCAAGGTATGTGTTGATGTTGAGCTTGCCTTCCTTTCCATCTACCCTTTCACAATCTTTCCATGCATTATTCTTCTACCTTCTATCATTTTTCCTCATTTGCCTATTCCTCCTATCTTCCATCCTCACTCACTTTACATAAAACCCTATCCTCCATTTTTCTCTTCCATGTTCCTTTCCCTATTAGCATCTTTGAGCATATCATTTTGAATCCTTGGCATATCATGGTTTATCCTTTCAAGGAGCATTATCTAAAAAGCTTTCCTTCTTCCCAAAAAATAAAAATAAAATAAAATAAAATTGAAAATGTGCCTTGGTGGAAACCTGGAAACAGGCACCTTGGTAGAAAAAGTAAAGAGAAATAAATTCATCCTATGGTGAAAACCACTTCCTTGCGGCACCTTGGATAAGTACGATGATGAAAACCTGGCAATCAGACATCATGCGTAGTTCTTCTACATATTTCATCCATTTCATCTTCTCTCTTTGATCTTGACAATGTTGATCTATACACGAACATTTGACTATTTTGTGAGCTATCTTATGATGATCTTGCTTTCATTCCTTCCATGTTTAGCCTTCATATCCATCTTCCTCCATTCATTTTCGCCTATCGCTATCCTTTTCCCCTTTGGTCTTGATCTAATAAAAAATTAAAAAAAAAAGAGTAAAACACAGTGCTATGAAGCCTCTTGACATGTCTACTCCTTTGGATTGCATTCTTTCCTACTCTTGCACTATGCTTTTGTGACTTATCCTATACTAGCCTTTCCCTACTTATCCAAATATGCTTTACATGATGATTTTTCCCTAGCTTGAGTATTCTTGAGGAGTTTCCCCTTGAGGATTTCTTCCCTTCATTCTCCTTCATTCTCTTGTCTTCCATCTCTTCCACCAGCTTGCTAATCCCTCTTGTTCTCCACCTTGCTAGACATTGGGACTACACGATATGATCTTGCTTGGGAGTTTGCAAATGGAAAAAGATGCTATCAAGTATACCAAGTATCAGAATAATTATCAGAACAAGTATCAAAACCAGTATCAGAACCAGTATCAGAACAAGTATCAGAACCAATATAGAACAAGTATCAAAACACCTACAAGGGCTACACCATTCGCTTTAGTTTATGGGTCTAAAGCAGTACTACCTATTGAGGTCAAAATCTCATCACTCCGAATCAGAATGCATGGACTTGTCACCGATGATGACTACAGAGTGTCTAGTTTACAAGAACTTGAATTACTAGATGAGCGCAGGCAAGCAGCGTATGATCATCTCAGAGTATATCAGAAGAGAATGTCTAGAGGCTACAACAAGAAAGTCAAATATAGAGAATTTCAGGTTGGTAATCTAGTCTTGAGAGAAAATCCTAAAAATCAATCCCATCAAGAATGCAAGGGGAAGTTCGAACCCAATTGGCTGGGTCCCTTTGTTATCATTGCTACTTTTGGCTCTGGTGCCTATCAACTCTCAATGACTGAAGGAGAACAGCTTTGAGAACCAATCAACGTTCTCCATTTGAAGAAATTCTATGCCTAAGGCATTCAGTGCTTGGTAAATGTCCTGAAAAAATCCTAAAAATTAGAAAAAGTCCTGAAAAAAATGAACATCTTGGTGAAAATCTAGCAATAGGCGCCTTGATGATTAGCAAAAAAAAATAAAAAATATAAAAAATTCAAAAAAAAATTGAAAAAAATGAAAAATACAAAAAAAAGAAAAAAAAAAAGAAAAAGTGCCTTGGTGAAAACCTGAAAACAGGCGCCTTGGTAGCAAAAATAGAATCTCTACCAAGATGGTGAAAACCTAGCAAATGGGTGCCACTTGTTCAAAATGCTCCATCTATCAGCACAATCTTGGTCTTTCCCAGCTTTCAGTCTTGCTTTAGTTTGTACATATCTCCCGATTTGTTTCAACATTTCCAGTTTTCAATAAGTCGGTCTGTACACCAATCGGCTCAAGTGTCTGTATCCTATCAATGTTTAACACTTGGGGGAAATCAATGTCATATCCTATGGTCTCCCATGTATCTGAGATGGATCATATCTAGTCAGAGTCCTTTGAAGCTTCATGTGAGTCAGTCAGTCATTCTTGTCTCCAGAAAGGATTTTGCATCTACAACAACGCAATCAAACATCAAAACTCAACTGAAAACAATCTATGTTTTTTACATGCTTTTATCTCCTTGTATGCTTACTGATTTACATTGAGATTTTTGCATATTGTGTCCCTTTGAGCTCTTCAATGATGTCCTTTATAATATTTAGAGAGTGATGACTAGGGGCATAATCTTTTCTTTGTCTTCTGCTTGTATGTGAAAATCTAACGTCTTTGGAAATTTTGGATTGACATGGTGTCCGACTATAAGAGCCTCTATCTTGAATTGGATGGCCATACGTACCTCGACCATTGATACTCAGAAAATTCAAGGAAGTTTGATCTAACTATTGTCTTTTTGAGTAAGTTCTTTCTCCTACTATGGAACGCAATCTTGCCTAAGGATGTGAATGATAAAGGGTCACTACGGGTAATTCACATTGGATTTAGAATGATCTCTTGACTATTTGATGTGTTTGCAACGCAAGGCATACTCAGGTCATCACGACATGTATGTTTTGATGCTTGTACAAATTGCTATATCAAAATGGACATGATATTCAGGTCATCCTGGCGTTTGTGCCTTGATGCTTATATTTAATCCGACATTTTGAAAATAAAGTCAATATTCATATATCCATGGTTGTTGTCCAGTGGGTGTTGTACTGATTCTTGCGCATACAAATTGATATTCATATGTCTATGGTTTCATGGCTAGTGGGCATTGTATTGATTTATCTGGTTACCTAAAAGTTCAATGATGATAACAAATCGACATATGATCAGTGACTAGGTCCTAGGTCTTAGGTTGCATTTCATTTTGCATGTCTCATTTCATTTGGCATGTCTCTTTGCATTTTTCATGTTTGCATGATCTCACAATGATTAAATGAACTTCAATGCGTAAATGATTAATCAATCATATCTTCAAATCTAACAAGAGTTGAACCTAACTCGAAGGTCTCTTCACGGAATCGCAAGCAATAATCCTCCTGGGTTAACCATCTTTTTGACATATGACTGAGTACTTGTCTTCATCAACCTGCAAAACATATCATGTGTATCGTTGCATTTACATATCATATCATTAACATTTATTGCATTACATGTTATATCCATTACATAAACATACATATTTCCATAATCATTACATCTGCATAACATTCATACATATGAAAGAAATCATTGCATTGCATTGATCCATACATACATTCTACACTACTCATAGCATTAACATCACATGATATCATCATACATAACAAGAATGACAAGTACACATGATGTCACAACCAAAAATATCGATCTCATATATATATCAAAAATCTCAAATAGTCAGGGGTGCACTACTGGCACAGGGTACAAAAGAATGAACTCCGTAGAGCTATCAGACACAACAATGTATCAGTGAGAAAGTAACAGATGAGAAGGGAAATCAACTGTCAACATGCTCCTCTACATCTACTGGAGGAGGAGGCGGTGCATCTGGTATCTGCTCCACTCATGGTGCCCTAGCTCCCTCTGATGCTGCCATATACTAGGAATAGGTAGGCACTCTCTGTGCCGCAGGGACTACTGCATAGTACACAGATACATAATATGAGGCCTGCGCAGTCTGATGAATCACCTCTGCCTGTAATCTCTGTATCTCTGTGCGCTACTCTGTACGCTATCTATCTGCCTCTCGATGCCTCTCCTCTAATCTGGCCTGCTCTATATTCAGGTCTCGGACCTGAACTCTAAGCCGTCTGATAATCTCGGCTGAAGTAAGAGGAACTGCAGGCTCTGCATCAGCTGATGGCATATTTGTGTCCTATGCTGGCTGTGCTGGTTGATCTGCATGTGAAGGAATGCTCACCCTGTGTGCCTTACAGCATCTAACCTCAGCACCCAAATCAAATGTGTCATCCCCACTGGTCCCACCTGGAAACTGCTCAGCCCCTAGAACATCATCTGTAGATCTTACTCCACCCAGTGTGCCACTCTCACCTCGACTCTGTCTCTGTGTGCCGGAAGATGTGCCCGCTATAGATGTAGAAGGATGTAGAGGCCTCCCATGCCCTGGTGCTCTCTGTAAAGGAGCCATAGCTCTCTGTCTAAGAGGAGTAGGGTGTACCACCTGTGGTCTCGGTCCTGCTCTCATAGGAGCCCCTGTAACATCCATAGCCTCCTCCATGGAGGGTATCAGCTCTGTCAGATCAAAAAATCAGTGAATCCGGTGATCAGCAAGCCATGCCACATATGCATCTATCACACCTGCATCAACCACCTATGGAAGGTAGTCCCAATCCCTACCAATAATCTGACTATACTCCTCAGCACATACAGTATAACTCAGACGTGGTGCCCATCCAAGCCCTATCTCACGCACAATACGGGCATAAGCAGTATAATCCTGCGGGACATCCTAAATGTGTCGATACTGATGCCAGACTCTGGTAATCAAAAATCTCTCCAAGACGGTGGAGGTCCATCCTATCAATATCCTGCTCTAAAAAATGAATGAAAACTGCTCTCTCGCAGTAGGCCAGGCCTCTATCTATACATATGGTCTCCAAATCACGAAGTTCATGTCATCCAAGCATCGGCGAAAATACTCAGTGTGACCCATGCAAACCTGAGTAACATAACCAGCATACGTATATATAACCGGCTCCTGTGGCTGTCGCTGACTCTGGAAAACTGGTCTCAAAATTGGGATATGCTCCCAAGCCCATATCTGCAGTACCACCGCTCCTGAAGCAAATGTCTTGCAGTCCTGATACATGACCTCGTGCATCTCGGAATACAAGTGCACCAATAGACACTGACCCCAGGCAAGCTCACTAGGTGTAGCCATCAAGAGTGCTACCATAGGTGCCCATCCCATCAAGAAGCTATTTTGCTGACGGCCAGGCATAATCAACTCTCCGATCATCCCCGCAATGATACACTCTAGGTGATGTGTCTGACCATATCTCTGCACAAGTGTCTCCCAGGATATAGACCCAGTCAGTTGAGTCTCATCACCAAATAGTTGTCTGAACGCATGCAGTCCCCTCGATCCTCCACTGACATACTCAGGACGTCGCAGAGCATGAAAAGGAATGCGAAGAATCCTATACACATCCACAGGGGTCACAGTAATCTCCCCAGTCGGAAGGTCGAAAGTCTGGGTCTCAGAATGAAACCTCTCAATCAGGGCAGTCAATAAACCATGATTTACCCTAATATCGGGTAAATGAATCAGGTGCTCAAATCCACAGGCAGCGAGATGAACCCTCATCGGGTCTGGCAAAGTGACACACAATCTCTGGGTGGCTGGATAAGAATGGCGAACATGTACATCAGGATAGGTGACCTAAATCATAGAGAAATAGGGTGTTTTGTCAGGAATTCAGTTCAAAATCAGGCCAAGAGTATCAGAATACACAGTTTTGAAGTTTCAGGAGGTGGGGTAAAGTATCCAAATCAGGCAAAAGGGTCAGCAAAGTTTGATTTTTGACCTAAAAATGAGTTTTTCACACTCTATTTTTCAAACGACATTCCAGACTGGCGTGAAATGTCATACGACATTCCACAACATACCAAACGACAATTCATAGTCGTACGACACTTCACCCTGATTCATACGAGTTTCAAGGGACCCGACGAAATGTCGTACGACACAAGGGTCCCTATCATACGACACTTGGGTGTGGACGAAATGACATTCTAAATTGAAATGAAATGTCGTACGAGTCTGGGATGAGACTCGTACGAGTTTCTACACATGCGAAATTTAAAAACTAAAAATGCATATGAAAAAAATTTAAAATGCTATAAATCATCAAAAACATGCATTTTCAGGGGGGAATAGAGGTCCACCTACCGGATGTCCATACTGTCGAGGTCTGTCATGTCTCCGGCTGTGCTCAAAACGATGCGAACTCATAGGTACCTTCAGTTCTCGCTGGTCTGCCATTTTTCTCGCTCAGAGGGCTCCACAGAATCTCTAAAGTCAAAGGGTTGAAATGAATTGAAAGTGACCCTTCCGGCCTTTATATAGCTTTTGACCTAATTTTTAAAAGTGCTCCGTTTTCCATGAAAATTGCACCCCTGGCTAATTTCGACGTTTTGAATCCATTTTCGAGATCAAAATTGAAATCTGAAATCATTTATTATGTCAAAATCATGATTTAAAATTTTGGACCCAAGACGGTCTACTGCTTGCATAATCGACCTTCAATCATCACAGAAATCTAGTATTCAACTTAACTGATTAGCTTACGTCAAACTATCAAAATTTCAACTTGGTCAACCATGGTCAACTCATGGTCAAACCTAGTCAAATTTGGTCCTCAGGACCTCCAAACGATGCAGAATGCGTTCTCGGGCGTGTTTAACCACTTCTCAAATCAATTAACATGCTTCTAAACTATTAACGCTGACTTTTCTTGTCAGATTTCAATTTTAATCCCGAAGGGGGCATGGTATTGCACATCATTCAAAGTCTGTAAATCTTAAATTCTATCGATCAAATCTATCAATATCTTTCATCAGTGATCAAGACAAACAATCACGTCTAGTTACTGATTCATCAAAAAAAAAAGACCTCATCGCTCGGGGCAAATCTATCATCACTTGGGGCATACCAGATTCATCAAGATCCATATCAATCTGGTATTCTCCTAATCTTGTAAACTGTATCAGTTTTTGCAACCATCATATCATAGTGTTCTTTCCTTGGTTCTTCGGCAACTGAAGGATTCAGATGTGATACTTGCTAGTTCTGCTAAGACAATCGAGTCTAGAACAGGTCACTCACTTCTTATCAATCCTAAGGTTCAGAATCAGGTGTTTTGACACTTTTTCACAATCATAGGTTCATCGCTGCTACAGTGAACATTATCTCTAGTCATTCAGGACCTCCTATCTCAATATCTTTCAATCAACTCCTATCTCAATATCTTTCAATCGGTTTCTATCTTGAGATCGGTTTATCTTTTGAATCAGTTTCATATCTTTATCAAACACAGACTTTCTTTGAACCACTGCGCTTCGAACAGTAATTCAAAGAGGGGCAAAATGTAATACCCCCAAAATGGGCTATAAGTTCATTAACCTCCTATATCAACAAATCAGACAAAATCGACATCAAAGTCCTAATCTAAGGCACATCTGAATATCATCAAATCTAATTGATTATCTTAAATTCTGCATCGGGGAATATTCCTAGCAATATTCCTAATTATCATAATTATCTTTAATTTTATAATTATTTGGCAATAAATCACATTTATCCTAAGTTTGATTAATTGAATATTTTCATATTTAATTAATTAGATTTAATATCTTGCCACTTAATTGTTTAATTAAATTTAATTCTATCTATTATTAATTGTATTATTTAATTTTGACAATAAATCAAAGTTCCTATCTTTAATTGATTAAATTCTTATTTAATTAATTAAAGCATGTTGTCATTATTTAATAATATAATTTTTAATAAAAGTTTGATAAAATAGTTAATTAACCCATAAATTAATTATTTTATTTCAAAAATTAGTTGAGTTGAGGATAAATCACTTTATTTATTTATTTAATTCTTAATTATTATGCATATTCAAAAGAAACAGTTAAACTCCAAATCAGAAAATCAATGCAAGTTATTGACTTTTTGGAACTCAACATCCTTTTGGAGTTCAAAAAGCTGATCTAAACTCTAATTTGAGTTAAAAAGCTATTTTGGCATGATTTTGAGAATTAACTATCTTTCATGATCAGATAACTCAAAAATTAAGATGAGTCAATTTGAGTGATTTATGGCTTTTATCCATGCACCTCCAAAGCCCTAGATTTCTATAAATTAAAGGCTTCAGCTCTTCATATATCATCTCATATTTTGCACAATCACGCTGGAGAATTGGAGGCTAAGGAATCAACTTGCGAATTCAAAGCTTTGTGAGATCAATTTCAATTGCATAGTTTTTATATCTTAGCATAGAATCTCATAGTTTTCATATCATTGTTAGAATCTTCATTGTTAGATCATTTAGCATCCATAGCATATCAGTTAATCATTCATATTGCATAGAAAATATAAAAAATATAGATTAATTGCATTCAATTTCATATCCATCTTTTGCATTCAAATCCTTCATTTAGGTGTCGTCTAGGTCACTGATCTCAATAATAATCTGAGAACATTAATCTCGCACCTATTAGAAGGCAGTAAATCGCTTGGTTAGATAGCTTTCAATTTTGCACGATTTTTTATTATAGTTAACTTCTAATGTTTTACTGAGTGTTGTGTCTACAGATCAGGTACAATTTTCACACACACAAAACCATGATATGCCAAGGATTAAAAGTTATATGCTCAAAGATGCTAATAGGGAAAGGAAGATGGAAGAGAAAAATGGAGGATACGATTTTATGTAAAGCGAGTGGAGTTGGAAGATAGGAGGAATATGCAAATGAGGAAAAATGATAGAAGGCAAGAGAATAATGAATAGAATGATTGTGAAAGAGTAGATGGAAAGGAAGGCAAGATCAATATCGACGCACACCTTGGAGGGTGGTGAGAGGATGGAGAAAACTTGAATGAAGGAAAACATGAAGGAATATGGTGAATGTTTAGTAGAGGTTGCGGTTCAGGTGCATGGAATGGAAGGAAGTTTTTGGAAGAATATGAGGTGGAAGTCTTTGAAAGCTTGAATGTCAACTTCACTTTTTGTTCAACATGAGACTCTCGTATGAGAGACTTTGGAATCCATATAGCCTTAGGCTTTTTATTTCCTTTTGATAACTTAGAGAGAATATCTTGAATGATGGATTTTGGAACCCATACTTGTCTTGTAGTTTTCTTCTTAGATATCTCTTTTGACTTTATGCCCCCATGTCGATTAGAGGAGACATGGTGATCTTCTTTCTTTGATGGATTCTTGTATTGTTTATTTTTCTTATATTGAACATTCAAGTTACTTCCAAAAGACTTGGGACGTGTGGAAGAAGAAGGATAATATGACTGGTGTAGATGGGTGGATGGATGAAAAGGATTCAAAGATATGCATCTATGTTGATCTTGAGGAAAGATAGGAGATGGAGGGACATAAGGACCCAAGATAGATGATGAATTAGGAGAGTTAGGAGGAGAAAATGAAGGGACATAAGGACCCAATATGGAAGGAAGACGTGAAGTCCTTAGTAGTGGTGGAAGAGATCCAAGAATGGAAGTGGAAGATGCAAAAGGATAATTAATAAGTTCATCAGCATCTATATGACAACCAAGGATATCAGCATCTTTAGAATGAGCATTAGAATTTTCAATGGATCCTAGACATCTTGAATAAGAGCATTTTCTTTGATAGGATCATTCAAAGCTTGCGAAGACTTAGGAAGAGTAGAAAGCGGAAGTGAACATGGAATGGTAGAACAAGAAGATGGAAGACTTTGATCTTGACAAGGATCTTTGGATAGCACAAGTGCAGAATTTATTTCTTGAATAGGCTTAACATCGGAAGTAACAACACCATTTTTAATAACCTTAATGGAAGTATCATCTTTGGAAAGTGCAAGTGTGGTAAGGTTATTTTCATTATCAATAAGCTCAACGGTGTGGGTAGTAGCTTGATCTTGCTTCAGAGAAGACTTAAGACATGGTGGAATAAATGAGGAAGGGCGTAAAGGATCAAAAGAACCATGACGCAGATAGAGAACATCATGAAAAGGAGTGGATGACATGGAGGGTTCTTGATCTTGATCTTTCTTTATATTCTTTTCTGTATCAGTTTTAGAGTCCTCTTGACATGAAGCCACTTCTAAGGACAAGGAAGTAGGTTGGAGTTGTATGGAAGACTTTGGTAGAGATGGTGAAGGAATAGCTAAAGTAGGCATTATAGTGCATAAAGGCTTAGGCTCTTTAGGTTTAGCATTATCTAAAGTATTTGAAGCCAAGTGAAGGTTAGCTTGAGCATCTTTAGGAGATGGCCCTTGAGGATAACTATAGGGAACCATGTGAAAAGCATTAGGATCTTTGTTGGATGAAGAATTTGTGAAAGATTTGGAAGACTTGGAGACTTTAGGAGATGTAGGAGTATTGGAAGAAGTAGGGGATGGAATGGAACCATCACAAGACAAAGGTCTAGCATTAACATGATCTTGCTTGAGAGTATAATCTTTATTTTCAGCATGAGAGTTCTTAGAGGATACATTCTTATAGTATTTACATTTATAATCAGCGCGTTGAGCTTTCTCTTCCTCAAGTGAAGTAGATGTATCATCTAGGTATTGTTCATAGAAATCATCAAAGTATCTTTCAAAATTAGAGTCATAGGGATCACCATCACATTCTATTCAATGTTATGACCCTTTTCCAATAGCATGAGCACACGACGAGGAGGACTCTTAGAAATAGGGGTTTCATAGGTATCATTACATTGTCCATCATCATAGTCATCGTAGTCATCATAGTCATGAAAGATGGGTGTGTCACTCTTCATGGGAGAGGTATCACAAGGGCTATCATATTTCTCATCATGGTATGTCTTGATACAAGGAGTAAGACTCTTGGGAGAAGTAGAAGAGGAACAAGATCATAAAGAAGAGGAAAGTGAAGACCTAGTGGAGGAAGAAGACTTGGAAGATGATGAATGCGAATAGTTTCTAGAAGAGTCATGGCAAGACTTGGAAGGTGAGGAAGATGATTAATGTTTAGAAGATTCATGATAAGACTTTGAAGATGAAGAATTTTTGAAAGAAGGGGGTCGTGACATGATCATGAGTATGATTCTAGAAAAGGCCTATGATTTACTTGATTGCTCTTGTATTTTTTTATAAATTTACCATCCATGAGAGTTTTGGAAGAATGATACTCTTCAAATTGAGAAATGAGTTCAAGATCATCTATTTTCAAGATAGGTTCCATAGCAAGATAGTTAAAATTCATGGTTCTGGAAGAAGAAGAATCAAGCATGGAAGAAATGAATAGAAGAGATGAATAGAATAAAATAGACTAGATAGTAAGAGGAAAAGAATTAGGAAGATGAGAAGAATATCCCATGTGAAGAGAAGACTTTAGAAGAAAAACATGGGAAGGGAAGAAGAAAGAAGAAGACCAAGAGTCATCTTGTGTAATTGATACCATAACATTCATTAATATGTTTGAGCAACATGACATCACCTAGGATCTGACTCAGACCAACCAAGGAAGGCTAAGAATTGAAGACCTTTGGTGATAAGATGACCTCACAAAATGTCAACACCAAACTAGGATAATAAAAGTTCTCTATTGTCCAAAGAGAAATGAAAAGATAGAAATATCAAAGGGGCTTTACCAACACTGTCAAAGAGGTGCTTCAAATCAAAGGTTGACTACCCTTGCACTTTTGAATTAGGAGGTTGGACTAGGCCAAAATATAATTAAAATTTAATTTGATGGCAATGGTTTGGACAAAAGAGCACTAAAATTCTCCAAGAATGTAGCTAACAATTCTAGAGATAAACTCTCACCAAGAATAGTTTTTTAACTTGACAATTATTCCCAAGGTGAAAACAAGGTAGAAGATCGAGCAAGCTGTAAAAAAAGGATGGTGCTTCAACTCAGGAACTTAGTTTTTGTGTTCATTTTAAAAGATCAAGTATATCAACAGATTTTTATCATTGATCAAGCACATAAGACAACAATCAAGGATTTCAAGCAAGCAATTGTCTTCAAACAATGAACAAGGGGCAAAGCAACTTTGCACACAAACAATAAAGTGACTTAGTATGCTACTCCTTAAATATTCTACTTGTGTATGTTCTTGAAAATGTTTTAGCAAGCACGTAGAACATAACAACATCCTAGCAAGCTATCTACAAGGATATACATGGCTTTTCTAAAGGGTGTCCTCGATATACGCAAGGTATGTGAGGCACAAATCTGTAGATGAGAAGAATCTGAAATCACACAGTCGGGGGGAGACGGTAACCCAAATCTCCTCCTTCACTTCTCAAAGGTATAAAGTTCTTTGAGGCTTAGCCAAGAGTGAAATCTAACTTATTTCCAAGAGAGGTGTCTTTGGATTCACCTCTTGATATTTATACTCCACTAGAACACGGGAGTTAAGGTTTTCCCTTGAGGTGATGAAATCCCCAATTAGGCCTTCTAAAAAAATGAAAAGTAAGTAATTCTCTATCAAAAAGTATTGAAAAGCACTAAAGGTAGAACACTTAACGCTTAAAGAAAATATGAGGTGAGTCCACAAGGTGGAACACTTAACACCCCACATAAGCTACAAATGAGTCCACAACCTAGAAAATAAGTGAGTTCCAAAAAGCACAAAAGGGTTGCCTAGTGGAACAATTAACGCTTCTTTCCTATAGACCCCTCCCTTTTAATGTGGCGCTGAGATTGCAA
This sequence comes from Chamaecyparis obtusa, assembly GCA_027943335.1. Lineage (NCBI taxonomy): Eukaryota > Viridiplantae > Streptophyta > Pinopsida > Cupressales > Cupressaceae > Chamaecyparis > Chamaecyparis obtusa. Next base: position 828,363 of record BSBK01001988.1, read on the forward strand.
CCACAGGGCAGAAACAAGGTGTTGACGGATTAGCGATTCCAATAACCCAAGATAGCAATCTAGATCAATCACAAGTAATCTAAGACTGCTAATCAATACTACTCATAAGTGCAAGAGGGTTTGAATAATGGAATATTTAACTTTCCAAGTAAACATGAAGTGATTCCACAAAGTGGTGCATTTAACTCTTCATGTAAACTACGAATGAAGCCATGCCCTAGATTACTCAATGAGATGTTTTGATATTTGAAATCAAGAATTACTTAATGTTTAAACACAAGCATTCACTTAAACACAAACTTGTATAAAAGCAAATCTATGTTCATTCATTTCCTATTAAGAGCATCAAAAATGTGTTCTATGAAAGTATGTAACACTCAAGCCAAACACATGAGAGATTGATTTTATGCCCAAACCAAGTGTTATAGAGATTTTAAGAACTCACCTTAGGTCCAAAGATCTACACTCCAGCATTTAGCACACATCTGAAAAAAAAACCCTAAGATGGTTAGATGTGAAAATCAATTGTTAGGAGTTTGATTTAACATTGTTGTCTTCAAGACAGTCTTTAAAGATTGATTTATTTGACCCATAAAATCACAATATTAAATTTTTTGTAAAGAATGAAGTTTTTATCCAACATCAAGAACTACCATTTCCCAAAATTATAAGGTCTTATGATTCCATTTGGTTCCTCAACCAATAACTTTTTCAGACTGTAATTTTTCTGTCATAAATCAGATTTAAAACACCAAACCCTGTCTAGAGAATCACATATCTTTCTCAAAAAGATCCAAATGAAACCAAACCAATTTCAAAACAACTATTATTGAATCTAGTTTCTAAATATGTAAGCCATTTATTTTTTTCATTCATAAATTATTTTTTTAAGAGTAAATCATTGCCTGCAACTCCAATGCAGATTGTTAAAAACCAATTTTCACTCAAATACTTGTAACTTTTACAAATCTGCATAAAAATGACTAAAACCAAAAGGAAATGAAAGATAATTCATGTATATTTTCAATGAATATTATTAGAAATACTGATTCTTCACAATTTGTCCATACCAGATGTTTCAATCTGACTGTATTCAGAGAATCTCAAATCTGCAAATACCCACTTTCACCAAAATGATCATAACTTATTCATTTCTTTATAAAAATGAACCAAACAAAAATAATGAGAAAGAGGATTCATCATTATATCCATAAATTACTATATTATAGGGTTTCCAATCTGTACATGGCCATACAAGGCCTGGAACCAACACTAAAATTGAAAAACCAATCAAGAATGAGGCCAGAAATTAATCTTTTCTGCCCCACGGTGGGTGCCAAAAATGTGTTCTAGAAAGTAGTCACACTTTTGTGAATCATTACATTCAAGAACACTCAATAATGAGGTCTCAAACAATGATTCACAACTCTCTATTCGTGGAGTGTAGGGGTTTGTATATGAGGCCCTCAGATTGACCTAGTTATGCCCATGCAAGTACACCAAGAAACAAGAGATTCAAAGATGAATAGCAAGCATGCTAATCTCCATGGTCATCAAGTTATTGCATGCAAATGAAACTAGTCTAGATGATAACAATCTAAGAAATAAACTATTCTATTGAAATGAATGCTTATACAATGTTAATCTATGAAAGGAAATATGAATTTAAACTATTATGTAAATGCAATATTAATCTAAACTATGGATTGCCATAAGGCATGAGAGAAGAAGACAAGAAGAAAGAAGTCTCAAATATCCAAGCTCCAAATGTGCTCAACAGGCCTCTTCCAAGATTGTTCTCCAAACCTGCAATATAATAATAACATGAAAATTCTCGGATCTGAAATGAGAAGGAGAGGGCTCCTTATATAGGAAAATGTGGAAGAGAATGCATCCTCAAGAGCAATGTGGGATAAATCCAAAAAGAGGAAATAAAGCTCATTTTTTAGAAAGTGTGGAGAGAAAAGGGATTTTATTTATTTTTAATTATTTGTTTCCTTTTTATCATCACAAAGAGCTTTAAGAGGATTTTTTATTTATTTAAAAGAATGATTCTCTATTAATTAAATAAGATAACATTATTTAATTAAAAGAGAGATATCATAAGATAAAATCATTTAATTAAAAAAGATTTTAATTATATAAATTTATTTCATTTTAAAAGATATTTTTTTCAATTAAATAAAGTTATTTTATTTATTTAAGAGGGAATATTTCTTTCAATTAAATAAAATTATTGAAAGAATCAGGAAAAAGATTTTTTTTTTTTTTCATTTGATTTATTTCCTTTTCCATCACAGATTTTGCTTTAAGTGGGGATTTTATTTATTTAAAAGAGGAATTATCTTTTAAATAAATAAGATAAGTTTATTTAATAAAAAGAGGAATATTTAATTAAATAAGATAAAATCATTCAATTAAAAGGGGTTTTAATTAAATAAGATTATTTTATTTAAGTTATTTATTTTAATTAAATAAGCCTATTTTATTTATTTAAAAGAGAATATTTCTTTTAATTAAATAAAATTATTGATGAAATGATCAAACCTTAGAAATATTTGAATTATTGATTTAATTGCGATTTGATCAAGGAATTGATTTGAAAATTGCAAAGCATTGATTCAGGAAATTGATATTTGACAAATTGAATAAATGGGTCCCAAAGTCTAGATGACCATTTTAGGGTGCATACACATACAACCTTTCGAGATCTATCACCATGTTGGACTTATGCAACTTAAAGAAAAATCAAAGGGAATCCTTCATCACCTTTGTCATTTAATATTTTATTCACTTTCTTGCATACATGTTTCACATAGTAAATAGGCCCTATGAACACTATTTGTGGCGTTCTTGAGAGAGTGGGTTTCTCAGGAAGCTCTTCTTGATGATAGAACCCCTTGTAGGTAGGGAGGATATTGTTAGTATCTCAAGGTCTTACTTGGTTTAGTCCTCAACATTGATCGGTACGTTCTCTCTTGGTCCCACTTAGAGAGCTCGGTAGAAATTGTTGTTGACATTATGAACCTTGGTAAGGTGGTTTCAATCTTAGTGTCTCAATGAACTTGTTTGCTATGTTTGGGTGAAGTGAAGAGGCTAGAGGATTATGCTCTACTCCCTTTTTGGGTAGTACTAGAAACTCAGATCCTTGAATCTAAACCAAGTCCCCATGTGGTCCTTTTTGTGAGTCACCTTTTTAGAGAGGGTTAACCATAGTGGAAATTCCTTTTATTAGGTCAACCACATGGATGGAACCTCAAGCGGTAATAGCCATTTTCTCTATGGTAGAAACAACTACTATGTAAATGTCCTTGTGGAAGAAATCTCCATGGGTGTGGTTTCTTGTTGGGCTGTCAGATCTCCTCAGCATCTTTGATTGATTAAATTCTTAGAATGTGTTGAAACCCCAGTGCGCCTGGATTCGAGTCTGCCCTCTTGAGATTGTAAAAGTTGCAGAGTCAAACCATTACTAAGAACCCTAGTGCAACCAAATTTTTACTTGCTAGGACTATGTGTGTGATTGGAAAAACATTTTGGGAACATACACAAGTAGAATCTTTAACGAGTAGAATACTAAGTCACTATTCTTGTTCATGTGTAAGGTTGCTTTATCCCTTGCTCATTGTTTGAAGACATTTTTTATTTGAGCTCCTTGATTACTGTCTTGCATGCTTGATTGATGGTAAAATTCTATTGATGCGTATACTTGGTTATTTAAAACAAACAAAAACTAAGTTCCTAAGTTTAAAACTTGCTGTCGAGCTATCTGATGTTGTTTTTTCACCTAGTCCTATGTACTTTCTCTGATGAGATTTCATTTCATTGTGTGGACTATGCATTTTCTTGTGCGGGATTTCATTTCCTAGTGTGCAGTTTGAGTACAGTCTGCCAGAAGTCTCTATTTTCACTTTACCAGTTTGATTCAACATTTTCTCATGTGAGCCTGGCATATTTTCATGTGATCCCTAACATTTATTTATGCGGGACTATTTCCTCATGCAGAACTATCCTACAGTTTGTCAAAACAAATGAGTAAAGTTTTCACCATGCATTCTAGTCATTTGGGATCATTGCTTCAGAGTGCTTACAATGAAACACCCATCTTTGATGACTATGATGATGGACAATGTAGTGATACCTATGACACCTCTATTCCTAAGAATCCTCATAGTCGTGTGCTCGTGCTTACTAGAAATGGGTCATCACATTAGATAGATCGTGATGGTGATCCATATGATTCAAATTTTGAATGAGACTTTGATGATTTTTGTGAACAATACCTAGATGATACATCTACTTCTATTGAGGAAGAGAAAGCTTTCCACGCTAATTATAAATGTAAATACTATAAGAATCTCTCCTCTAAGAACTCTCATGCTGAAAATAAAGATTACACTCTCAAGCAAGATTATGTTAATGATGGACCTTTGTCTTGTGATGGTTCCCTTCCATCCCCTGCTTCCTCCAATACCCATACATTTCCTAAAGCTTCGAAGTCTTTCAAATCTTTCACAAATCCTTCATCTGAGAGAAGTCCTAATACTTTTCATGTGGTTCCCTATAGTTGTCCTCAAGGGCTACCTCTTAAAGAAATTCAAGCTAACCCTCACTTGGCTGCAAATAGTTTCAATAATGCTAAAACTAAAGAGCCTAAGCCTTTATATGCTATAATGCCTACTTCATCTAGTCCTTCATCATCCCTTCCAAAGTCTTCCATACAATTCCAACATGCTTCCTCATCCTTAGAAGTGGCTCCATGTCAAGAGGACTCTAAAAATGATAAAGAAAAGAACATAAAGAAAGATCAAGATCAAGAACCCTCCATGTCATCTAATCCTTTTCATGATGTCTCTTATCCATTTCATGGTTCTTTTTATCTTGCACGCTCTTTCTCATTCATTCCACCATGTCTTAAGTCTTCTCTTAAGCAAGATCAAGCTACTACTTACACTGTTGAGCTTATTACAATCAAAATAACCTTACTACACTTGCGCTTCCAAAGATGATATTTCCATTAAGGTTATTAAAAATAGTGTTGTTACTTCCAATGTAAAGCCTATTTAAAATCAAGAGAAAAATTATATGCTTATGCTATCCAAAGCTCCTTGTCAAGATCAAAGTCTTCCATCTTCTTGTTCTACCACTCCATGTTTGCTTCCATTTTCTACTCTTCCTAAGTCTTTTCGAGCTCTGAATAATCCTATCAAAGAAGTTTCTCCTATTCAAGATGTTCATGATCCTATTGCAAATCCTAATGCTCACTCTAAAGATGCTAATATCCTTGGTTTTCATATAGATATTGATGAAATTATTGATTATCCATTTGTATCTTCCATGTCCATCCTTGGACCTCCTCCACCAATACTAAGGGCTTCATGTCTTCCTTCCATCTTGGGCCCTTATGTCTCTTCACTTTCCCCTCCTAACTCTCCTAATTCATCATCCATCTTGGGTCCTTACATCCCTTCATCTCCTATATTTCCTCAAGATCAACATAGATGCCCTTTTCATTCACCCACCCATCTAAACCAGTCATATCCTCCTCCTTCTTCCACAAGTCCCAAGTCTTTTGGAAGTAACTTAAATGTTCAATACAAGAAAAAGAATCAATACAAGAATCCATCAAAAAAATATCACCATGTCTCCTCTAATAGACACGGAGGCAAAAAGTCAAAAGAGATATCTAAGAAGAAAACTACAAGACAAGTATGGGTTCCAAAATCCATCATTGAAGATATTCTCTCTAAATCATTAAAAAAAAATGAAAATCCTATGGCTATATGGATTCAAAATTCTCTCTTGAAAGAGTCTGATGTTGAATGAAAAGTGAAGTTGACATTCAAGCTTCCAAAGGCTTCCACTTCATCTTCTTCCAAAAACATTCTTCCATTCCACGCGCTTAAACCACAACCTCTGCTATCCATTCACCATATTCCTTCACGTATTCCTTCATTCACATTTCCTCCATCCTCTTGCCACCCTTCAAGGTTTGTGTTGATGTTGATATTTCTTTCCTTTCCATCTACCCTTTCACAATTCTTCCATTCATTATCCTTCTACCTTCTATCCTTTTTCTTCATTTGCCTATTCCTCCTATCTTCCAACCTCACTCGCTTTACATAAAACCATATCCTCCATTTCTCTCTTCCATTTTCCTTTCCCTATCAGCATCTTTGAGCATATCATTTTGAATCTTTGGCATATCATGGTTTATCCTTTCAAGGAGCATTATCTAAAAAGTTTGCCTTCTTCCAAAACAAAAGAAAAGAAAAATTCAAAAAAAGAAAAATTCAAAAAATAAAAAAATTTAAAAAGAAAATAAAAAAAAATGAAAAAATTAAAAATGTGCCTTGGTGGAAACCTGGAAACAGGTGCCTTGGTAGAAAAAGTAGAGAGAAATAAATTCATCCTATGGTGAAAACCACTCTCTTGTGGTGCCTTGGATAAGTACCGTGATGAAAACCTGGCAATTAGGCATCATGCGTAGTTCTTCTACATATTTCATCCATTCCATCTTCTTTCTTTGATCTTGACAATGTTGACCTATATACAAACATTTGGCTATCTTGTGATCTATCTTACGATGATCTTGCTTTCATTCCATTCATGTTTAGCCTTCATATTTATTTTTCTCCATTCATTCTAGCCTTTTGCTATCATTTTTCCCTTTGGTCTTGATCTAATAAAGAAGAGTAAAACATGATGCTATGAAGCCTCTTGACATGTCTACTCCTTTGGACTGCATCCTTTCCTTCTTTTTCATTACGCCTTTGTGACTTATCCTATGCTGGCCTTTCATTGCTTGTCCAAATGTGCTTTACATGACAATTTTTCCCTAGCTTGGGTACTCTTGAGGAGTTTGCTCTTGAGAATTTCTTCCTTTCATTCTCTTGTCTTCCATCTCTTCCACCAACTTTCTAATCCCTCTTGTTCTCCACCTTGCTAGACATTGGGACTACACGATGTGATCTTGCTTCGGAGTTTGATGCCCATTTTGTCTGGGGGCATCCTTTGTACATACTTATTGATCTTGAAAAAATCCAAAAAAATGATATATTATCTAAAAATTCTAAAAAATTGAAAATGTCCTTAAAAAATGACCATCTTAGTGAAAACCTAGGAATAGGCACTTTGATGTATCTCAAAAAAATTATATATTTCAAAAAAACCAAAAAAAAATTCAAAAACTTCAAAATTAAAAAAAAAAAGAGAAGAAAAAGTGCCTTAGTGAAAACCTGGAAACAAGCGCCTTGGTAGAAAACATACAAAAAAATTTGTAAAAAGTCTTGAAAAAGAAAAAGAAAATTGCAATAAAAACCAAGTGGTGAAAACTTGGAAACAGGCGCTACTTGAGGCCTTTGCACCCTTATTTCTTAGCATGCATCCTCGACACTTAGCCTTTCTCTATCATGCCTTGTCCTTGTTGCCTTGGTTTGGAATTGGTCTTTGTCTTTGTCTAGGGGGCATAAATGTGTTAGCTTTGGTCTCTTGGATGTGTTAGTCTTTAGGACACCTCACAAATGGTGTTTTTCAATGCCACCCCAACTGTGTTTTTCAACGCAACCCTTGACATCGAGTATTTTTCAACACTTATCAGTTTGGTCTTACCTAGTTTTGTCATGCGATATTACTTATTTGCAAGCATTCGATCCTTATCCTCGGAACTCAGTATCAATTAACACACTTAAATTTAAAATAAAAAACACTTAATGCTTGAGCTATGTCATGATCTTTTCTTTATGTGCTGACTGTTATTGATTTTCGTTGAGTGTCCTTGTCTAATAAGTCTCTCTGGGATACATAGCTAGAGGACTTGGGGCACGGGACATGTTTTTATTTACTTTCTACATGTGGGTGTGGTCTTGAAGCTCTCGAGTGTCTCTTGTTGTTCCCTTGACACACCTAGGAGATTTGAGACATCATCCTTGACTATTTTTTTTGTACAACCATTCTTATGGTCATCCTGGCATCTATGCCTTGGTGTGAGCATGGTTTTGCTACATTAAATTGGGTAAGCTAACATCGAAGTCATCTTTACCTTTATGTCTTTGATTCTTATGTTATAATCTTTCCACATTCTAATCCGATATAAATCACATTCATATCTTCATAGTTGCACTTGTGACTAGTGATGATTGTGTGATTTTTCGATGTCTGTTAATAATGACCCAATGATGAAAATAAGTTCCTTAGCATTCTCTAATGAATGATGAACACAAAATCCTATGTGACAGTTGCTCTATTGCAAGTACACCTTTGCATTTTCATGTAGCTTGCATTGTTAGACTTCATGTTAATATGCATTTTTAGGCTGCATTAGGAGTTTGAGAGGGTTTTCTATTAGGATTAACAAGGTAGAAAATAACAATTATGTGCAAATATAACTAATGTCAGAAAATAATAAACCACACAGAATAGAACACAAGACACATAGATTTAACGTGGTTCACCCAATCCCTGGGCTACGTCCACCAACAATGAGTCTAATATTATTATTATCCAGTGATTACAACCTGATTACAATCCGTAATCCCTTACAGCCCAATTCTACCGCAAGTACTAAAATCATACATCATGAAAATCCCTAAACCTAAGCCATATTATATAATATTTTCCCGCTTTAGGGTTAGAATGAGTTATAAGTAGTCGGCCCAAATAACCGAAAAGTAGTCAGCCTCAAAAAAATGACAAGGTCAGGAGGAGAAGTGTACAGTACTTTCTTGGATAGTACTTTCCTGATTAGTCACCACAAGCTAACATTTTCCTTCATCTTCCTTTTGGACTTTTAATCAACCGTGGTCATGTTTTGATCTTCATTTCTTTATCTTCTTTCATGATTTCAATCAAAATTTCCTATCTTAAACAGTTGATTGACTTTGCGGCATTCTCTTTCTTAAGGCACATCCTCTTTCTTCTCTTCATTTCTTTCCACCTCTTTCAAACTTCTATCTTCCATTCACTTTCACCCACTTATTTTCTTCTAATTCAACCTTGGGGCATAATCTTTCATGCTTAATGATCTACCTTGGTTCTGTGATCCTTATATCTTTCATCTTACATCAAGAACCTTACCTTTAGTTCGATTTGATCAAATTTATCAATTTACTATTTCTCCTCTATCTCATTTCAATTTTGATCACAAGGGGGTAATACCTATCAAACGTCAATCTTTGATTTAGCTTTATCAAATCTATCAATCAAACCTTGCTTGAGACTTGATAGTTACTTATTTATAGGGGTGTTGGCCTTGTCATTTTCAATCAGCTTATCTTTGTCCTAATGTGTTCCCATCCATCGATCACACGTTTGGGATGTTTTGTGATCCCAAATCGATCTCACATTTCAAATTCATTCTTTGACTACATGTGTTCCCATGAAGATCACACATTAGTCAAAGAGGGGAAAATGTATGCACCCTAAAATGGTTGCCTAAACTTTTCACCCCCATTCATCAATTTATCATTTTCCTTAATCAATGCCTTGCAATATTTTCAATTCAAATCAATTTCCTTGATCAAATTGTAATTAATTTAAATATTTTAATATTTCCTAAGGTTTGATCATTTTATCTTAAGCCTCATTTAATTAAAAGAAAAACTTCCCTTTTAATTAAATAAAATCATCTTATTAAAATAAAATTCCTCTTTTAATAAAATCCCCACTTAAAATATCTCTTTGTGTTGAAAAACAAAATATAATAAAAAAATAATAAATAAAAATCCTTTTTTCTCTCCACTTTGAATGCACACTTTCCAAGATGAGTGGAATCTTCTTTTGCCTCTTAATCTCTTCCACACATCTTTTTGCCTCTTAACCATGTCCATTGATTTTGCCTCTTGAGAATCTTGAGCACATGGATCAACCAAGATTTAATCTCCACCATTGCTCATTTCTTTTTGCCTCTTAATCGTGACTATCTACTTTCCTTTATAAAGATCCATCTCCTTCTCTTTAGAGATATAGAAAATTTTTGTATTGTTATGCTGCAGGTTTGGAGAGTGATTTTGGAGAAGATTCTTGAGCACTTGAGCTTGGATATTGCAACTTCTCCTTTCTTATCTTCTTCTCTCATCCCTCATGGCATTCTATTTAGATTAATCTTGCACTTGCATATTAGATTAGATTCATATTTCCTTTCATAGAATAATCTTGCATAAGCATTTCCTTTCATAGATTAGTTTTCTTTCATGCATTGTTATCATATAGAATAGCTTCCATTTTCATTTTCATGCATACTTGATGATCATGGAGACTAGCATTCTTGCTTTTCCTCTTTGAATCTCTCATTTTATGGTGTATTTGTATGGGCATAAACTAGGTCTAATCTAAGGGCCTCCATTATAAACCCTTGCACTCCATGAATAGAGAGCTACGAGTCACCATTTGAGACCTCATTCTTGAGCAATCTTGGATATAATGACTCATAGAAGTGTGTCAACATTTTAGCACATAGAGACAACAATGCTCTTGCTACTCTAGGACCATCCTTGAAAATGAGAAGATTGACATCCTTTTTAGCAACTTGGTTCCCGAAATGCGGTATGAAGTTAGGAAGATATTTTTTTATTCCTTTGACACCATGGTTGAAACTGCATGTAGGGTTGAGGATGTTTTGAGAGAATAAGGAATTTTGACCAAACATGGAAACAACAACAACAACAATGGTCAAAATAGCAACAACCCTAACAAGGATAAAGGAAAGAACTCACATTGGAATAGGAAAAAACAAGTGGTCAATGATGGAGTTGTAGACTCCTCCAAGCACATAGATCAAGCTATTCTACACTTGTCTAGTGTTGTTCAAGCCATGAAACTCAATGCATCTAATCAATAAGAGAACAAGCTAAGATACCAAGATAAGCCTAAGAAAGAGAGACATCAAGTTTCAAAACTTGGTGATTCATATGAGGATGTCTTGAAAACACTCATTTACAACAACCTTGTGCATCCTCAAGATCCTACAAAGCATTATATACCTGATGTTAAGCCACATTGGTGGGATGAGAAAGCCTTTTGTAAGTTTCACAATGGCATTGGACATGATATTGAAAACTGCTGGAAACTAAAACATATCATCCAAGATCTCATTGAGAATGGAAAAATTAAGGTAGATGGATTGAACACCAATGCCAATCATAAGACATTCAAAGAACCTTTTCCCAAGTATGAGAAAGGGGGAAACCTCTAAACCTAAGAATGGCAAGGCTGAGGTCAATTACACTTACACAGATGCAAAGAATATTGTCAACATGCTTGAAGTTGTAGAAGAGAATATCAACATGATGAGGGATAAAGATCCCTATGGTTATGATCTAGACATGGACTATTCTCCTATCTTTGATGAAGAACCCATCCTAGTGCTAAGGGGTCCTAACTCTAGAGTGTCATCTCAAACTCTCAATGTTGTCACATGAAGTCAAGGTCCCCTTGTTATCGGAGGACCCAGTTTAAGTCAACCAAGTAAACCAAAGAAAGTGGCATCCAAGAATGTCACTTCAAAACCAACAGTCAATCCTAAGTCAAGCTATAATCTTGTAGATCAGTTGCAAAGAACCCCATCTTAGATTTCAATCTTTGAGCTCTTAGAGTTGTCCCTGAGACACAAGAAAGTCCTTGAGGATGCTTTACAGGTAGTGAACATCCCCAAAAACTTAGACGTTGATCAATTCCAAAACATGGTTAACCATATTGTTAACCCTCATTACCTTACCTTTTTGAAGGATGATGATAAAGCTTTGAGCCACCCAATCTCACTCTTCATATTGAGGTTATGATCCACACAACCTGTGTTAGGTGCATGTTGATAGATGGGGGTGTTGGGCTTAATATTTATTCCTTGAGTCTTTTGAAGACATTGGGTTATTGTGAACAAGTCATAGACACCAGAAAGAAGATCACCATCAAAGCCTATGATGAGGCAAAAAGAAGTTCCAAGGGGTTGGCCATCCTTCCTATTAGGATTGGCCCTATTGAAAAAGATGTTTTATTCCAAATAGTTGACGCTGGCCCCCTTGTGTACAATATCTTACTCGACAGACCATGGATTCATGATATGCAAGAAGTGTCATCTACCTATCATTAGTGTGTTAAGTTCCCTTACAATGGAGTAGAGATTTGTATACCTGGGGATAAAAAATTATCTGTTAACTCAGTTTTAGTGAGTGCTCATGTTCCCCTTAGTAGAGAAGTAGAAGACTTCAATGCAACCTTAGCTGAATGTAAAGACAAGTTCAACTCAGTAGACCTTGGCATGGGGGGGTATCAACTCAACTCCCTCACATCACTAGTAGTTTCACCTAGGTCTTATGGCAAGCCTTCACAAGAAATGAGACCTTCCTCTTTAGCTATGACTTTATTTGGCATGTTTGTAGGGTCCTCAGTGCCTATTCAAGATGAGAAAGAAGAGATAGCTATTAAAGACTAGATTTATAGAGAAGAGAAATACATGCACAATGTGAACTTGTCTCCCTCTCCTAGGGCTAATGGAAGAGGGTATACTTTTTTCAAATAGATGGGCTATCCTGGACATGGCCCTCTTAGTCATAGATTGGATGCTAGATCTGAACCCCTTGATCATGATATTTTTGGACACAAGTCTAAGAAGATAGTTGGCCTAGGATTTGTGAATCACAACAAGAATGCTACTCTTGTCCTTGATGAGTCAAATAGTGAGGATGAACTAGAATACATACCTAATTTGACAAATCAGCAAGATATGTGTGAAGATTGGGTCCCTTCCACTAATCTCCTTTGGGGAGATTCAGATAGTCCAGTCACTCATGAGATAGTTGCAACCTTAGAACAAGATGAATTAGATGTAGAAGATCCTATCAGAGAATGTCAATGAAAGAATCTTGTTCATTTGATGGAAAGAGAAGGTATTACCCTTGATGACATTAGAACTTCCACATCAAGACATTCCAAACCTTCATGGTGTAAACATCCTAGTCAAAGTTCAGAAACAAGTTCATATGAGTATGAATGGGACTCCTTCTCAGAGCCTTCAATAGTTGACATGGATGTTGATGTCATCCATAGTTATAGTTCTCAACCTGAGGTTACCGACGGGTCATGTGCAGGATTAGAGGATTTGAACCCACATGTTGCCTTAGTGGATGATTCTTCACTTGTTAGGATGAATCCTGATTTGGGTAGCTTAGAAGGATACTTGATGGACTCCAACTCTTCAGTCACAAGAGATGATATCATTCACATTCAAAACCTTGAACCAACCATTGACTTCCCTCTTGTTCATCCTAACCTCATTGATTGGTCCCAACGCTATCATGAACCTAAGTTCTTAACGTTTCAAAATGATTATGAGATAGCCTATTACTTGAATGCCATTGAACTCATAGTCTCTTCCACCAGTGAACTGGCTACCAGCATGATAGAGCTAGACATCAAGTACCTTAGTCACAAAATAAAAAGAAAAGAAAATCAAAAGAATAGGAGTTCTGATGGCAAAAACCACTATATGGCGGTGTCAGAACCAAAAAAAGTAAAAATAAATGACATATCCAAGGGTGAAAACCTCTATGAAGTGCCTAAGGATGAGGTACTTGATCATCTCCCTAGCTACTTTCAAGATAGATCTTCAGTGCTTATTGACCTAACACAAATAGTCAATTTGGGTATAGATGAGGCTCCATAGATAGTACACTTGGCTCAGTCCTTGTCACCACAAGAAAAAGAAGCTTACACTAAGTTCTTACAGAAAAATAAGATCAAGTTTGCATGGACTTATTCAGATATGCCAGGGTTGGACACTAATCTTATCATGAATCACTTGTCCATAGCTCCGAATGTCAAACCGGCTAAACATAAATTGAGAAAGATGCATCCTTGCATAGCTCTCCTAGTCAAAGAATAATTAGAGAAACTCCTTGGTGCAAGATTCATAAGAGCTATTGACTATGCTGGATGGATATCAAACATTGTACCAGTTTCCAAACATGACAAATCCATTTGAATTTGCATAGATTTTAGAGATGTCAATAGAGAATTCCCAAAGAATGACTTTCCACTTCCCAATATAGACATGATAGTGAATATGAATGTGGGTTATGAGATTTATTCCTTGATGGATGGTTTTTGTGGATACAATCAGATTAAGATAGCTCCTAAAGATCAAGAAAAGACTGCATTCACTTGTGCATGGGGTACCTATTGTTGGAATGTTATGCCTTTTGGATTAAAAAATGTAGGGATACCTATCAACGAGCTATGAAAACCATTTTTCATGACATGATGCATAAAAACATGGAAGATTATGTGGATGACACCTTGGCCAATTCTAAGAAAAGAGGCACACACTTAGATGATTTAGAAGTCATTCTAGATTGCATGGAACAATTTCAACTAAGGTTAAATCCTAAAAAGTGTTCATTTGGTGTCACCTCTGGAAAACTACTAGGATTCATCATTTCAACAAAAGGAAAAGAGGTAGACCCTGAAAAAGTCCAAGCAATCATAGATATGCAACCTCCTAGAAACATTAGTCAAATGAGGAGTCTTCAAGGATGTCTTCAATCCATAAGGAGATTCATTTTATAGTTGACAGATAGAGCTCAAACTTTCAACAAGAACTTACACAAAGGAGTCAAATGTGCTTGGAATGAGGATTGTCAAAAGAGCATAGATCAAATCAAGAAATACTTGGCAAATCCTCCCATTTTAATGCCTCTGATCCTAGGGAAACCACTTATTCTATACATTTCAGCGACAAAATCTTCCTTGGGGGCATTACTAGCTCAACTTAATGAACATGGGAAAGAAAGAGAAATATACTACATTAGTCGCACTCTTGTTTCATATGAGGTTAAATACACCAATATTGAGAAAGGTTGCCTTGTAGTTGTGTTTTCTTCCCAAAATTTGTGACATTACATGGTTGCACACACTATACACCTCATAGAAAAAATAGACCCACTCAAGTATTTACTAGGTAAGGTTTCCCTCATAGGTAGACTTGCTAAATGGATGATGATCCTTTCAGGGTTTGACATAGAGTACATTGAGCATAAAAAAATCAAAGAACAAGCCATAGTAGATCAATTGGCTGATTTCCCAATACAAGATAGTGCACCTATTCAAGTTGACTTCCAGATGAACACCTCATGTATATGACTAAAATAACATGGAAGATGTTCTTTGATGGATCCTTTATGCAAAATAGTTCAAGAGTTGGTGTGTTTTTTGTTTCTTCTCATGGGTACATGATTCATAAGTATTACAAGTTATGGTTCCCATGTACAAACAACATTTCTGAGTATGAAGCTTTAACAAATGGATTTAAGATGACCATAGAATGGAGAATCATAGAGTTACACATCTATGGGGATTCAAAGCTGATAATCAACCAAGTCAATGATGAATATCAAACAAAGAATGAGAAACTGGTACCTTACAAGAAAATGGTTGATTCTTTGAAATGATACTTCACAGTTGTCACGTTTCAGCAAATCCCTAGAGTAGAAAACAAAGCAACTGATGCTATGGCCACACTTCCTTCACTCCTTCAGTAAGAGAAACATGAATCTAGATTTGAATTCCTTGTGGAAGAGCTACATCACCCTATCTATGACTCCCAAAAAAGTCATGTCATTTGTACCCTTGTTAGTCATGAGTCATCTTGTTATGGTGCCATTTAATCATACCTTAGTGATGGCATTATACTTGAAACCTTTAACTGATCTGAATGCAAAAACCTTACTTGAAACACCTCTCACCATTCTCTTATCTTTGGTGATTTGTATAGGAAGGGTCTAGATGCAACACTTCTTAGATGCTTAGAAAAGGAAGAATCTGACCAAGCGTTAGTTGACATCCATGAGGGCATCTGTGGGGAACATTCCAATGTTTTTTCCATGGCCTGAAGGTTGCTTAGGGTAGGGTACTATTGGCCTATGATGTAGATTGATGTAGTAGCTTTTGCAAAGTCATGTGAAAAGTGTTAAAAACATGGTAACCTGATACATGCTCCAGGTGGGGAGCTCATTCCTTCTATATCTCATTGGCCATTTCAGGGTTGGGCCTTTGATCTTGTTGGGAAGATTCATCCAAACTCATCAAGTGGACACAAGTTTATTATCACTTCTACTGATTACTTCACTAAATGGGTAGAAGCTGTCCCACTTTCTGTTGCCTCGGACAAGATAGTCTCTCTATTCATTTTGAACCATATCATCTATCAATATGGAGTGCCTTTGGAGATTATCACTAACAACAGAGGCTAGTTCAAAAATAAAGATCTTAAACAAATCTGTAAGAAATTCAAGATTAAACAACATTGGTCCTCCATTTACTTCCTACAAGGAAGTGGTTAAGCAGAGGCATCAAACAAAACCATTCTTCAAATCCTACATAGAAAAGTTTGTAAGAATGGTAGAGATTGGCACTTATAGATGTTAGCTTGTGGTGACTGATTAGGAAAGTACTATCTAGGAAAGTACTGTACACTTTTCCTCCCTACACTTTTTTTGAGGCCAACATATTTTCGGCTATTTTTGGGTTGACATATTGTAACTAATTATAACCCTAAAGCTGAAAAATATTGTATAATATGGCTTAGGGTTAGGGATTTCATAATGTATGATTTTAGTACTTGCGGTAGAATTGAGCTATAAGGGATTATAGATTGTAATTAGGTTGTAAACACTGGATAATAATAATATTGGACTCACTGTTGGTGGACATAGCCTAAGGATTGGGTGAACCATGTTAAATATTTGTGTATTGTGTTCTCTTTTGTGTGGTTTATTATTTTTTGATATTGGTTATATTTGCATGTAATTGTTATTTCTATCTTGTTAATCCTAACAAGTGGTATTAGAGCGAGGTTTTTTTTTAGTTATCCTCTGCAGGAAGATCTCACCATTTAGTGGGAGTCTCACAGTTGAGTGGGAGCAATGGCAAATGAGGGTAGGCTGAAGGTTGACAAGTTTAATGGGAAAAAATTTTAGTTATGGAAAATGCAAATGGAGGACTATCTCTATCAGAAGGATCTATGGTGGTCATTGGAAGGAAAAGGCAATAAACTAACAAGCATTCCTAATGAGGACTAGACAATTCTTGATAGAAATTCTCTTGGTAGGATTCAATTATGCCTGGCACAATCGGTGGCATTCAATATTACACAAGCAACAACAACTGAAGATTTGATAAAAACCCTAGCGAAGTTATATGAAAAGCCCTCTGCTTCAAATAAGGTATTTCTCATGAAGCGCTTGTTTAATATGAAAATGGTGGAAGGTGGGTCATTTTCTGATCATTTAAATGAGTTTAATACAGTTACCAGTCAATTAACTTCTGTCAATATTATTTTTGATGAAGAAGTCAGGGCTCTCTTGATTTTGTGTTCTTTGCCTGAAAGCTGGAATGGCTTGGTAATTTCTGTTAGTAATTCTGTTTCTGGTTCTAATACCCTAAAATATAATGATGTTATTGGTGTTATTCTGAGTGAGGAAATTCATAGGAAAGATCAGGTGGATCCACATCAGGTAGTGTCTTAAATGCACAAAGCATGGGTAGAACCAATGAGAGAGGAAACAACTCTGGAAATCATGGGAAATCAAGAGGAAAATCAAAGGGAAAGAGGTCTGAATCCAAAGGGCCAAATGATTTCTAGTACTATGGAAAACTAGGTCGTAAGAAGAAAGATTTTTGGTCTTGAAAGAATAACGAAGGAGACAAATACAAAGGTAACAAGAAGGTAAATGTGGTAAGTAATAAATCTAAAGAGGATTCTTTGATTCTTTCTTTAGAAAGTATTGATGATTCATGGGTTTTAGATTATGGGGCTTCATTTCATGCTACACCCCATAGAGGTTACTTTCTTGATTATGTCCAATAGGATTTTGGGCTAGTTTATTTGGGAGATAATGGACCTTTTTAGATAGTTGGAAAGGGAAAAATTAAGATTAAGTTGCAGAATGGGAATCATTGGCTACTACAAGAGGTAAGACATGTTTCAAGGCTGAGTAGGAATTTAACTTTAGCAGGGCAATTGGGTGATGAGGGTTTCACAGTTACTTTTAATGATAGAAATTGGAAGGTTTCAAAAGGTTCCTTAGTAGTAGAAAAAGGTGTGAAAGTAGGCACCTTATATCTTTGTATAGGTCATACTGTTCCTTCTACTTTAATTATTTCAGAACATAATGAATGTTCAAGAATAGTGGCTACAGTTGAGCAGGAAGAACATCAAACCGTTGCTGTAGATTCTGACACAACACTATGGCACAACAGACTTGAGAACATGAGTGAAAAAGGTATGAAATTACTTCATTCAAAGAAAGTTTTACTTGGTCTAAAATGTGTCAATATGGATTTCTGTGAGAGTTGTGTGTATGGAAAACAAAAGAGAGTTAGTTTTGTGAAGAGTGGGAAGGAAAAGAAAAATGAGAGATTAGAGCTTGTGCATACAGATGTATGGGGACTAGCTCAGGTATCTTCCCTTGGTGGCTCTTTGTATTATGCTACATTTATAGATGATGCAACAAGAAAAGTATGGATTTATTTCCTTAGAAAGAAATTTGATGTATTTCAAACTTTTAAGAAATGGAAATGCTTGGTTGAGAATGAGACTAGTAAAAGGTTAAAATATCTCAGATCTGATAATGGTGGTGAGTATTGCAGCACAAAATTTGAAGATTATTATTCCTCTAATGGTATTCGTAGGCATAAAACTGTATCAAGGACTCCATAAGAAAATGGAGTGGCTGAACGCATGAACAGGACAATAATGGAGCGTGCAAGGAGTATGAGGTTGCATGCTAGGCTGCCCAAAAACATGTGGGTAGAGGCTATGAACACTACTATTTATTTAATTAATAGAGGCCCCTCTACTCCATTGGACTTGTTAGAAAGTAAAGTCCACCAAGATAACTGAGAGGGGGGGGGGGGGTGAATCAGTTATCTGATAATTATAAATTTTATCATCTTCAACAACATTAAACCATATAAGCAATATAATTACCAACCATAGAAAGATATTCATACACAATAACACAATGACACAAGATATGTTGACTAGGGAACCTCTTGATCAAAGAGTAAACCCCAGTGGGAATGATGCCCACAAAAGATGCACTAATATGAATATTCCTTGTGAAAGGATGGACTTTGTTAGGAGTCTTATGAAATACATTTAGTACATATGAATCCCTATTAGGAGATTTTGAATCTCACAAATTCGCTTTCATACTTAGCTCTTTTCTTCACTTCATGCATACAACATCACACAAAACCACTACTACCATATCATAATTACACACTTAAACCATTAGAATACATTACAACAAGGAAATACATTCCTTCCTTTATACCACATAAATAATTACAAATGAGTCGGCATACAATTACAAAATAAAAGTTTCCACACGCTACACCAAAATTACACAAAATTGTCAGCTTCCAAATACAATAAATCTTCACTCATGCAACCTCAAAGTCTATGCTATCATCCACATCACTATCAATGTGTCTTCAACTTCCCTTTAATTGCAAAAAACCAAATTTCATCCTGATTAGGAGATATCATCCGATTTCCACAAACTGCTACTCAGGAACACTGCCTAAGTATTGCTTCCACCAAAATGATCATAACTTCCATGAATACATGAATTACTATCTAGGCTCTTAACCATAGACATATAACATATCAAAAAGTATAACCTCAACATCACATAGCTCCAATTGTAATAACCCACATGCGCTAATCCAAACTCTGTTTGCTTCTTTGCAAGTCTTCGATAAATCACTATGTTGACATCAATGACAATCATAGTAATGAATGCAACAACAACTGCTACAAAATGTCTACCAAAAATTTAGCATTCATTCCTAACAATCTCCCCCATTGGAATTGATGGCAACATAGATGAAAAACATCCAATGTTCCAAAAACCCAATACTGCAACACTGCTTCTTCAAATCCTCTTCATCAATCAAATCTTGCTTCATTATCCTATTCAGTTCTCTCCAACAGATGTCTCAGATTGTTTTTCATGTATACTTCGCCCCCATTGACATCAATGATAGAAATTTCATCATTATGTCAACAACAACTCAATATCAAAAGACACTTTTTCAGAAAATACATTTACTAGAGTCCTCATGACTTAGCTCAGATACACATAGTCCCCCATAGAAGAAGTACCAACAGCCAGTCCAGAAGAAAGATAAGGC
The DNA here is from genome assembly GCA_027943335.1 of Chamaecyparis obtusa. Taxonomy (NCBI): domain Eukaryota; kingdom Viridiplantae; phylum Streptophyta; class Pinopsida; order Cupressales; family Cupressaceae; genus Chamaecyparis; species Chamaecyparis obtusa. The sequence goes on from BSBK01001988.1 coordinate 848,550, forward strand.
TCATATACCATTGGACAGATGCAACCAACTACATCACTTCTCAAAAGTAGGCTGGGGCATAACCCCAAGCATACCTCTCAAATACTCAAATGTATCCTTAGGCAAAGGCTTTGTGAATATATCTGCTATCTGCTCCTTTGCACTTATGTACTCAAGTCTAACTTCTTTCTCAACAACTCTCTCTTACAACATGATACTTAATCTCTATATGCTTTGTCTTAGAATGTAGTACAGGATTCTTAGACATACTAACTGTACTGGTGTTGTCACAATGTATGACAATAGGTTCAACAAATTTTATTCCAATATCCTTCAGTATTTGCTTCATCCAAATTATCTGGTTACAATTGTTTGTTGCTGCTACATATTCTACTTCTGCTGTGCTTTGTGAGATACAATTTTGCTTCTTTCTTAGCCAAGAAACTAATCTTCCTCCAAGGAAAAATGCTCCACCACTAGTGCTTTTCTTGTCATCAACACTGCCTCCCCAATCAGCATCTGTATATGCACATAGGGTAAAATCATTAGATTTTTCATACCATAGTCCATAGTCCATTGTGCCTCTTAAATATCTTAGTATCCTCTTTACTGCTACATAATGTGATTCTCTAGGTTTAGCTTGAAATCTTACTACAATTCCAACTGAATGTGCTATATCAGGTCTTGTATGAGTCAAATACTATAATCCTCCAATCATAGATATGTATTTCTTCTGTTATACTGCAGGAGTCTCATCTGTGCTAGATAACTTATGTTCGGTCACCATGGGTGTTCCAAATGGTTTACAATTCTCCATTTCAAATCTTTTCAACAAGTCATTCAAGTACTTTGTCTGACTTACAAAGATACCATCATTGTTTTATGTTATCTATAATCCCAAAAAGTATTTCATCTTACCAATCATACTCATTTCAAATTCAATCTTCATTTCATCAACAAATTTGTCACTAGCTTCATCTTCTCCTCCAAAGATAATGTCATCAACAAAAATAACTATAACTAACAAACCATTTTCAATTTCTTTTGTGTACAAATTGCTATCAATTGTTCCTTTTGTAAATCTCAATTTTAACAAATACTTATCCAGTCTTGCATACCAAGTTCTAGGTGCTTGTTTAAGTCCACATAAAGCTTTCTTCAATTTACATACCATGTCTCCTTCTTGAGTTAAAGGAAAACCTTGAGGTTTCTCAATGTAGACTTCTTCTTCCAATTCTCCATTTAGAAATGCTGACTTCACATCCATCTGATATACTTTGAATTTCTTGTAAGCTGCATATGCCAAAAACATTCTTACTACTTCAATTCTTGCAATAGGTGCAAAGGTTTCTTCATAGTCAATTCCTTCTTGCTGTGAGTAACCCTTACATACTAATCTTGCTTTGTTTCTTACTACTTCTCCTTGTTCATTCATCTTGTTTCTGAATACCCATTTAGTTCCAATAACATTCTTGTCTTTAGGTCTAGGGACCAATTCTCATGTCTTGTTCTTTTCAATATGATCTAGTTCTTCTTTCATAGCATTAGTCCAACTTTCATCTTCACAAGCTTCATTAGTAGTCTTAGGTTCAATTTGAGAAATCAAACATAACTATTCTTGTGCCTTATTTCGAGTTAGAACACCTCTTTTGATGCCCCCAATAATCTATTCAAAAGAATGATTCCTTAACAAGCTCTTGCTAGGTGTCACTGTCTTAGATCTCTCTTCAGATGTAGGTTCTTCAATGACTTCACTGTGGCTTTCATTCAACAAATCACTGTCAGTTTCATAAAATAATTCAGTAGATCCAGTGTTAGGTTTAGGATGAGCTTCTTCATCGGATCCATAATCAAGCATTCTTTCCTGAATTTTGAACTTTTCATCAACTTTAACATTTGTGCTTTCAACAATAGTCTTAGTTATTTTATTGAAACATCTATATGCTTTTCTTTTCAAAGAATATCCAAGAAATATACCTTCATCACTTCTAGGATCAAAATTTCCAATATCATCATCTCTCTTTATGTAACATTTGCTTCCAAAAATTCTAAAATACTTAACTAAGGGTGCATGTCCAAACCATAATTCATAAGGTGTCTTGTCTGTGTCTGCTCTGATTTGTACTCTGTTCATTGTATACATTGTTGTGTTCATTGCTTCTCTCTAGAATATCTTTGCCAAATCATTTTCAAACAACATAGCTCTTGCTACTTCAGTCACTAATCTGTTCCTTCTTTCTGCAATGCCATTTTGTTCAGGTGTTCTAGGGGCTGAATACTATCTCTTAATGCCATTTTCTTCACAAAAGGTGTTAAACTCTCTAGAATTAAATTCTCCACCTCTATCAAATCTCAAACATTTAATCTTCATTCCAGATTCATTCTCAACTTTATTCTTAACAATCTTAAACTTATCAAATGCTTCATATTTTTCTTTAAGAAATGCAATCCACATCATTCTTGTAAAATCATCAACAAGAATCATAAAATACCTTTCTCCATAGAATCCTCTAGTCATGGTAGGACCACTCAAATCTGTATGAAAAATCTCTAGCTTCTCTGCAGATGTAAACTTCTTACTGGGAAAAGAACTTCTCTTCTTTTTAGCCATTACACATTCTTTGCAAATCATGTCAGTAGGCTTCATAATTTTAGGTAAATCTCTTACTAGAAGTGTAGTACTTACTTTCACAATGTTATCAAAGTTTATCTGACAAAATCTTCTATGCCATAACCAATTTTAATCAATCTTAGTAATCAAACATGTCATCTCAGTAGGATTCAACTGAAATACATTACCTCTGGTTCTAGATCCAGTTCCAATAAGATTTCCATCTTTATCCTTTATCACACAAGTTTTCTCAGTAAACCAAACTTGATATCCCTTATCAACTAACTATCCAACACTCAAAAGATTATGTTTCAATCCATCCAAAAAATAAACATCATCAGTATTAGTCTTTCCATCAAGAGTAATAGATCCTATACCTTTAATCAAACAAGGTGCATTGTTTCCAACTCTAACAACTCCTCCATCATATTCATTCAACTTTATGAACTTTTTCATGTCTCTACCCATATGATGTGAACAACCACTGTCTATAATCTAATCAACTTTCTTTTCAACTTGAGAAACTAAGGCTTTTTCTTCCTTAACATCAGTTTTAGGATTCTCTTCTTTAATAGCTACAAATCCTATGTCATCATTATTCTCGGTATCACTTTCACTTAAAGTTCTTTCTATACTAGCTTCAAGATCTTCATCATTAGCATAATAACATTCCTTAGATCTTCTAAGTTTGAAATTTTTTATGTATTTTTTAACTCTCTTAGGACATTTAGATGCAAAATGACCATATTCTTGACAAGTCCAACATTTAAATATTTTCTTACCATCTGGCTCTCTTTTCACAAGCAAGGCAATACCTTCTTCAATATTCTTATCTTCTTCATTTCTAGATCTATTGCTGCCAGCATAATCTCCACTCACACTGATGCTTCTTGACAAAGTAGGGTGAACAATAAGAGCACTGAATGCTATCTCCATTCTAGGTAAGTCTCTTGATAACCTTAGGTTCATTTCTGCTGCTTCCAATCTTCCAAGAAGAGTCTCTCTTGTAAATTTTTTTGTACAAGGTATGACTTGTTCAATCATCTGTGTTGTCTACTTAAATACAGGAGTCAATGTCCTTAGAATTTTCCATATCACTTCATTCTCTATCTTTGTTCCTCCATAAGGTTTTATACCTGTAATGATTTCTGACAGTCTACTAATATAAATTCTAATAGATTCATCTTCCAACATTCTTGTATCTTCAAATGGACATATCCAATTATGTAATCTAACTCTTTTTGCATGTTCATCACCTTCAAAAGTAGAGTGTAAAGCTGTCCAAATTTCATGAGACTTTTTCAAACATTTTACCTAACTGTACTCATTCTTTGGAAGTGCTATCAAAAGTGCTTCTCTTGCAAGTATGTTACACATGAATAGATCTCTATCATCCGTAGTACATGTTTCAAGATTGTCCTCTTCAATGATAGTCTTATCATTCTTTGTAATCAACCAATAACTTGGTCCTAAACATAATAGGTGTGTCTTCATCTTTTCTTTTCAGCTGTCAAAATTTACTCCATCAAACTTAGGGCTTTCTTTCCTAAAATTCACCATGGATCTCCTTAAGCTGTTAAACTTCTTTTTCAAGGACCTGCCACTCTGATACCAATTGTTAGAAAGTAAAGTCCACCAAGATAACTGAGAGGGGGGGTGAGTCAGTTATCTGATAATTATAAATTTTATCATCTTCAACAACATTAAACCATATAAGCAATATAATTACCAACCATAGAAAGATATTCATACACAATAACACAATGACACAAGATATGTTGACTAGGGAACCTCTTGATCAAAGAGTAAACATCGGTGGGAATGATGCCCACAAAAGATGCACTAATATGAATATTCCTTATGAAAGGATGGACTCTGTTAGGAGTCTTATGAAATATATTTAGCACATATGAATCCCTGTTAGGAGATTTTGAATCTCTATTAAAAGATTCTAACCCTGTTAAGAGTTATAGAAGACAGAAGGACCCACTGCCCAAACAGCTTCAGGGTAAGATCACTGAACACACTGTCCAAATAATCTTTACATTAATCAATAGAATAATATGTTACCTCTTCTTTGACTGTGCCAAACTGCACTCACTATTACATCAGATCTCATTTCAGATCTTTGTACTTCACATGTCTTCCTTCACAAATTTGCTTTCATACTTAGCTCTTTTCTTCACTTCATGCATACAACATCACACACAACTACTGCTACCATATCATAATTACAAAATTACACCATTAGACTATATTACAACAAGGAAATACATTCCTTCCTTTATACCACACTCAAATAATTACAAATGAGTTGGCATAAAATTACAAAATAAAAGTTTCCACACGCTACACCAAAATTACACAAAACTCTCAGCTTCCAAATACAATAAATCTTCACTCATGCAACCTCGAAGTCTGCACTATCATCCACATCACTATCAATGTGTCTTCAACTTCCCTTTAAGTACACAAAACCAAATTCGATCCTGATTAGGAGATATCATCTGATTTCCACAAACCGCTACTCAGGAACACTGCCTGAATACTGCTTCCACCAAAATGATCATAACTTCCATGAATAAATGAATGACTATCTATGCTCTTAACCATAGACATATAACATATCAAAGAGTATAACCTCAACATTGCATAGCTCCAACTGCAATAACCCACATGCGCTAATCCAAACTCTGTCTGCTTCTTTGCAAGTCTTCAATAAATCACTGTGTTGACATCAATGACAATCATAGTCATGAATGCAACAACAACTGCTACAGAATGTCTACCAAACATTTAGCATTCATTCCTAATAGGACTATGGTATTCTAGAGGAAGTATGGAGTGGTAAGAAGGTGAGTTATTCTTTTCTCAAAACATTTGGTTGTGAAGCTTTTGCACATATAGATTCTGAAAATAGAACCAAGATGGAAGCTAAGTCAAAGAAATGTGTATTTTTTGTATATGGCATTGATGAATTTGGTTTTAGGCTTTGAGATTTTGAAAATCATAAAATTGTAAGAAGCAGGGATGTCATATTCAATGAGAAAGTATTGTACAAAGATCTATTGCAGCAACATGAGAAGAAATAAAATGACTATGTAGTACTGCATGATACTCCAAAAGATGATGTTCCAGTAGTTCCTTATGCTCCAAAACAACAACAACAACAAATACCACATACCCCAGTGAATGTTAGACAGTCAACAAGGCTAAGTAGACCTCCAAAAAGATTTTCTCCATCTTTGTATTCTATTTTGTTAATAGATGCTAGTGAACCTGAATGTTATAATGAAGCTGTGCAGGTGGATACAAAGATTTAGTGGGAGTCTACAATGACAGAGGAAATGGAATGCTTGCTAAAAAATCACACTTGGGATTTATGCAAGTTACCTATAGGTAAAAGGGCTTTACAAAATAAATGGGTTTACAAGTTGAAAGAAGAGGATGGAGGTAAGAAAAGATTTAAAGCCAGGTTAGTTGTAAAAGGATTTACACAGAAAAAGGGTATTGATTTTGATGAGATATTTTCTCCAGTTGTTAAAATGACTTCTATCCATACTATTTTAAGTATTGTGGCTATTGAAGATTTTCATTTAGAGCAGCTTGATGTTAAAACAAATTTTCTTCATGGTGATTTGGATGAAGAAATATATATGGTCTAGCCACAAGGATTTGAGGTCAAGGGTAAGGAGAATTTGGTGTGCAGATTGCAAAATTTTTTATATGGCTTGAAGCAAGCACCTCGACAATGGTATATTAAATTTTATACTTTTATGAATGAGCATAGATACAGTCGGTGTCATTCTAACCATTATGTTTATTTTAATAAGTTGTATGATGACAACTACATTATTTTATGTTTATATGTTGATGATATGCTTGTAGCTAGGTCTAACATGGATCACATTAATGGGTTGAAACAACAGTTAGCACATTCATTTTCTATGAAGGATTTGGGGGCAGAAAAACAAATCCTTGGTATGAAAATTTGTAGAGATAGGAAAAATAGGAATTTGTCTCTATCTCAGGCTGATTATATTGAGAAGGTGTTGCAACGTTTCTCTATGGAGAATGCCAAAGCTGTCAGCACACCTTTTCCTGGTCATTTGAAATTGACTAATGATATGTGTCCTAAGATATCAGAAGAAGAGGCAAAAATGTCTAAGGTACCTTATGCTTCAGTTGTAGGGAGCTTAATGTATGCTATGGTATGTACTAGGCTAGATATTGCACACACGGTGGGAGTCATTAGCCAATATATGAGTAACCCGTATTGATCATTGGAATGCAGTCAAATGGATTCTCAGATATTTGAGAGGTACATCCAGTAAGTGTTTACACTTTATGGGTTCTACTACTACTGTACAAGGCTATGTTGACTCAGATTTGGTAGGAGATATAGATAGAAAGTGGAGTACTACATGTTATGTATTTATTATTGGCAGGACATCAGTGAGTTGGATTTATTGACTACAAAAGGTGGTTTCTTTATCCACTACAGAGGTAGAGTATGTTGTTGCTATAGAGGCAGCTAAGGAGATGATATGGCTTCAATTCTTCATAGAAGAATTGGGACATCCATAGATGGATAATTTTTTGCATACAAATAGCCAAAGTGCCATTCATCTTGCAAAGAATTCTTCTTTGCACTCAAAGAAAAAACACATACAGTTGCGGTACCATTTCATTCAGTTAGTTTTGGATGATGGGAAGTTAAAGCTGGAAAAGATTCATATAGATGATAATCCAACAAATATGTTTACAGAGGTAATAACAAGGGAGAAGTTGAACTCATGTTCAACTTCATTTGGTCTTCTAGATTGAACATAATAAAGGAACAGGTGAGTCCAGGGTGGTTTGATCCAGTGGGAGCCTCATATAGTAGCGGTATTGCTACAGGACCAGTCTCCAAGTGGGAGGTTTTTTTAATGTGGATACTGATCAGTCACCAAATGGGAGATTGTTAGCTTGTGGTGACTGATCAGGAAAGTACTATCTAGGAAAGTATTGTACACTTTTCCTCTCGACACTTTTTTTGAGGTTGACATATTTTCAGCTATTTTTGGGCCAATGTATTGTAACTCATTATAACCCTAAAGCAAAAAAAATATTGTATAATATGGCTTAGGGTTAGGGATTTCATAATGTATGATTTTAGTACTTGTGGAGGAATTGAGCTGTAAGGGATTATAGATTGTAATCAGGTTGTAATTGTATACTAGAAATAGTATCTTCATAGAATTAGTATTGACAATAATTGATATAAAAACTAAATAAACCACAAGATAGAAATATATTTAAGCTAGAAATTGACAATTAAGCACCCTATGGTTCTCTAAGTAAGAATGTTAATGCAAAGATCTCAACAAGCTTCCATTAATGACAGTCCTAGAATGAGAAAGATAAATGATTAAACCTAAAGCTAATTGTTCAATTCCAAATGCTCAATTAAATCTAAATTGCCTTTCTAAACTCAAATTGCAAGAGGTTCAATGCAATTCTCAGATGTGTGGTTATTGATTATGATTGATTTTGGTCTTCCTTTTATAGATTTTCCCAATGGTAGGGGGTGTAGTGTAGTTGATCATGATTAAGCCTTGGTTGAGTTTTTGGTTCCACCCTTTGAAGACAATGCAAAGTTTGTGTCTTCAAAGCTTGGGACAAGTAGACAAGATGGATGGACATGATTTTCTTTCACTTTGAGTGATTGAGATTCAATTTGGCTTGATCCATGTGAATGCCTTTCCTTAAATCTCATTGGTTGATTGAATTCCTCTCCTTTTGTATTTTTGAGAGTAATTGAGATTTATTAATTGATTTATTTTAGCCATGTATCCTTTGAATGGGTTGAATTTGATTTAATCCAAGACTACAATTAATTGATTTAATTGTATTTTGATTTGATTGCACTTGATTAAAATACTCTCAATTTTGATTTATCTTGAATTAAGACTTGATCTTAATTTTGATTGGCTAATTATACATTGTGATTCAATTACTTCAATTATGTCCTTGATTTTCTTTGATTTGACTTGATTTTCTTTGATTTGATCTTTGTCCAGTTTTAGGTGATTACAAATGCCCATCTTTGAGTTGACATGTGAAGCATGTCGATTCAAAGAATACTCTGATCTTGCTTGATGATAGGTCCTGATTCATTGATGGTCAATCTTTGATGTTCATTTGATGTCTTTCGATGGTCAATTCTTGATATATAATATGAGATTGATGTGGTTCTGATGATGTCCCTTCAATTGATGTTGTTCTTTGATGGTCATTCTGATGATTGATCTTTGATATGATGGTTGATCTGATGATGATGATTGATCTGATGCGATACTTGATTTGATGATTGATTCTGATATCATGCCCCATTTGATTGATTTATGAAAAATTTTCTAATAAAAGATTTTGCTTTGATTTGTTGATCGATTCTTGATTTGATGATGATGTTGCTGATGTTGATTATCCGATGGTATGCCCCCTTGGGAAATGAATCAAAATGGTTTTGGATGATTTAATTGAGATTGGAAAATTTTGATTTGTTTCCCGATATAGAAATTTGAAATGCCCCAATCATGAGAGAATTTGATGAGAAAATATTTGAATGATAAGATGTTGATGATGCTCTAGATAAGTTGATGATGGTTTGGTATCATTTGATGTCAGTTAGAATCACTTGGTTGATGTTGATGTCAATATTATAGGATAAGTTGATGGGTTGATATTTCGTTCTCAAGATCTAGAGAGACAAAACACTAATTTTCCTTCCTCAAGATCTAGAGTTAGGAGATTTGATGCACTCAAGATGAGAAAATGGATGATAGGATAACTTGATTGATGTTAGATGATCAATTGGATGATTTGATTGATTAATATTTGATATATGATATGAATAGATTTTTTGATGATACGGGGTTGATTGGATGTTCTCATGATGAAAAATAGGGATTTGATAGAAGAGAATGTGATGAACAGAATTAGGTTGCCCCTAGTTGATCAACATGATTGATTATTGATGATGTCCTTGATGTATCATGAATCATTTGATGTATCAAACATTTGAAGATGTATCTTGATGATGTTGATGTACCTTTGATGATCAGATTAAACATGATTTTTGATGATGGATACTTCAGACATTGATGATGTTGGTCAAGACTTTGATTATATTGATGGACATTTGATGATGTAGATTTCAAGAAATTTGATGATGTACCATTGATGATATCATTGATCATTTGATGTATCTTGATTTGGTCTTTTGATGATAATAACTCCACCCCCTTTCTATTTCTCTTGCAAATTAAGCTAAGACAGGCAAAACAATATACAATGCACTTAATCTAAGATGTATGCAACTAACTATCATTATTTAGAATTTGGAAGCTTATTTTCATCATCGAGCTTTTTGGAACATGAAATTGGTACAATCCTCATTGGTTCAACCATGATGATATGAATACCTCTTTCCTTGGATTTTAACAATTTCAAGTATACAGACAAAGAATTGATCCCTTTCATATACAAATATCCTCAATGATTCTTTGATGATCATGTCATTAGACAGATTCGCATACTATTATGAATCAACATGGCAAGCACTCAAGAAGAAATCAAGAAAATACCATGTCTTCATCATCACTCATCTAGTCCAAGACTTCATTGATTTGCTAAAAAGACATGATTCCAAAAATTTAGTAACACTTTGAACATTTTTTCTATTGTTTGTAGATCCATATTTCAAAAACTTCATCCACTTTGGTCCTTAGTTATGTTTAAGCCTTTTTATATTTTGATCTAATTTGATTAAGCTCTTTCGATTTTGATTTGATTTGTCAAATGTTGTCGTTTAAATCAAGTATTTGGATGTTTGAAATGTGATATTGATTTTTAAAAGATTTTCAATTTTTTTGGATTTTTAGAGATTTTTTATGTTTTTTGGATTTTAAAAGATTTTTTTGATGTTTTTTGGATTTTAAAAGATTTTTGATGTTTTTGAATTTTTTAGAGATTACTAGTTCTCAAGCAAGATCACATTCAATTGCCCCCAATGTCTAGCAAGGTATAGGACATGAAAGATGGATTTGCAAACTGATGGATGAAGCAAGTGTGTTACCCATAGGACCATCTCCTCAAGATTATCCAATCTCGGAAAAAAATAATCTCAATATAGGCCAATGATATGGTGTTGGATAGCATATGGAATAATGACCTGGTATCATGACAATGGTCCAAAGGAATGGACATATCAAGAGACTTTTTCTAACATTTTTTTTTTCATTTCTTTTATTTTTGAATTGGATCAAGATTAAGGAATCAATGTGGATAGGATCACACAATAAAGATAAAGGGGTGGTGAAGGCCACAAGTGAATGGTTTGGGATTATGGGAAGGCTTCTTTAGGAATAATGAAGGTGTCTTTTAGGATAAGTAAGATCATGATAAGGTAGTGTGAATGCAACAAGTGAATAGGCTGATGGATAGGATAACTCATGTCAAGATGCTTAATGCTCATAGATATGTTCAACCTTGTCAAGATCAAAGGTGAAAGATGGAGTATGGATGCAAGTGAGATCAATGGTAGAAAGATGGAGGATATGATGGATGAAACTTTCCCCAAAGTGTAGAGTGCAAGAGAGAAGAATTACGCATGAAGCCTGTTTGCTAGGTTTTCATCATGGTACTTGTCCAAGATGCCACAAGAAGTGGTTTTCACCATAGGATGGATTTATTTTATTTTTCTTCTTTTTTTTCAATTTTTTTTTCTTTTTGGATGGACTCAAGCCTCATGCTCTTTGTATACTCCTTGAAAAGGTATGATATGATGTTCCACGGCGCTGAAAGGTATGCTCAAAGATGTTGATAGGGTGATGGAAAGGTGATATGGTGGATAAGGTAGAGGGTGGCTAAAGATTTATGCAATGGATTGGATAATGGAAATGGAAGGATAATGAATGAGAGGATAATAAGTCTTTCCATATGTGGGTGTGAAAAAGGGAATGGAATGATAATGAATAGGAGGATAAGAAGTATTATCAAGATCAACATCGATACACACCTTGAAGGGTAGTGGAATAATGGAGGAAAAATGGGTGAAATAGCTTGGGATTTTGATGTAAGAGAGGATAACGATCTTGGGACACAAGGACTCAAAATGGATGGATGAGATGGAATGTGTTTGGGAGAATGTGGAGTGGAAGCCTTTGGAAGCTTAAATGTCAACTTTGAGTTCTCTTTTGTGTGTAAGTCCTTCAAAAGTGACTTGGGAATCCACACTTTCTTTGATTTTTCTTTCCTTTTGGATGCTTTAGAATGCATTTCTTCAATGAGGGATTTAGGAACCCACATTTTCTTTGATTTTTCTTTTTTCTTGATGGACCTTTGTGGTCTCTTGAATATTTTTTTTTTCTTTCATTCACATGTCTATTAGATTGGACATAGTGATCTTCATACATAAGTGGATTCTTGGATTTCTGATTTTTATGTTTCACATCCAAACTTCTTCCAAAGGACTTGGGATTGGTGGATGAATAAGGTTGATATGGATGGGTTCATATGGAGGGTTGATATGGATGGGTCCTTGGTTTCTCAAGTATGTAGGTCTTTGTTGATATTGGTACATGGTAAGGTAAGGGGATGGTGGGATAGGGATGGTAGTAAAGGTTGATTGAGGGATATAGGGACCCAATATAGATGGAAGATATGAAGGTTTCAACTTTGGGATATAGGGACCAAGGATGGATTTGGAGGATGTGTAAGGAATATACTTATATGAAAATGGAGGTAAATGTGATGTGGGAAGGATATCAACATCTTTATTTTGAGTTGCATGGCCAAGGCATTTGTATTTCAAATTTATCTTTATACCAATAGGCTTATATGTAGCTTTGATAGGAGCGACTTTGATAGGAGCAGTTGAAGCTTGAGGTAGATATGGAGGCTTATGACAAGTGGATGTTGGGGTACTTTGATCTTGACAAGGATATTTTGATAGCCTACGAAGAATACTTTTCTTTTGATTTTCAATAAGTTCATTAGAGATGGAAAGTATATCTTGATCTTGCTTAGGAGATGGGTATGATATAAGAAGTGAAGGAATATGGGGTATTTGAGATTGAAGTATATCTTCTTGAAAGAAATGGAAGGGTATGAAGGGTTCATCATGGGATTCTTGGGATATGGGACTTTGGTCAACTATAGGATAAGGAGGGATATTATGTTGATCTTGATCCTTAATAAGACTTGTTTCTTTGTAATTTTGATTAGTCTCTTGACATGGAGCCACTTCTAAGGACAATGTAGGAGTTTGGATCCACACGAGGGATTCTTCAAGGGATGATGGATGTTCATTTGAAATAGGTACAATAAGAATTATAGGACATGAAGTCTTGGAGTCTATAAGCTTTGAAGCATGAAAGAATTTTGTAGAAAGATGTAGGTTAGCTTGGATCTCTTTTAGAGGTAGCCCTTGAGGGTATACATAGTCATAATGAAAACTATTTGGATCTTTGTTTGATGGAGGAATATTAGATAGCTTTACTTCTATATGAAATGGAGGAATGGTGGAATAGATGAAAGCTATAAGAGGACCACTACTAGACATGTGTTCATAAGTTTGATCTTGTTTGAGAGTAGTATCTTCATTAGATGAGTCATTAGGATTTTCAATTTCAATTATGTCATCATCAATAAGATTTTGGATTTTATGTTTCAACTCCATGCAATCTGAAGTTTCATGCTCATTATGTCTATGATATGCACAATAGTTTCTCAAAAAGATAAAAACACATGAAGTGATTTGAGGCAACATGATGAGATCATTTTCAAGGAGTTTTTCCAAAGCTGATTCGTATGAAATTCCCAAAGGAGTAAATGATCTATCCCAAGGATATTTGGATGTATTTGTTTTTCTCAAAGAATTTTCATATGATGAATATTGTTGAGATAGGACTAATTCCTCTTGATTTCCTTGATCAAAGATGAGATTCTCTTGATATTTTGAAATAGGTTCTTCATCAAATATTGGTTTATCATTAGGATATTTTTGATCAAACATAGGGTTTTCATGATATTCTTTTTGATCAAATTTTGAATTATCAAAGATATGATGTTCATAATGTTTTTCTTGATCATAGAGGTAAGGAAACAATGTTCTTAATGAGAGTTGGTTGGATGATGTTTCCATTTCTTGAATTCTTGTGGATAGAATATTCTTTTGAATCTTTATTGTTAATTTATTTTTGGATCTTAATGGATGTTTTATTTTTGTAATAAAAAATCTTCAAGCACAATACAATAATTTTATCAATTATCACAAGAAATTCTTCCAAGCAATCTACCTAAGGTCAAATTTGGCTTTTAAATGGCTCTAATGAGGTAGCCTTGCTAATTGATCAAGGATTTAATATGGATTCCATTCAAAATGGATCTTAAACTTTCATCCCTAGAGTATGTTAAGGGGCTTCCCACACTCACAAAAGCATGATTTGGCGCAATCCAAAAGGACTACTAGAGGAAGTTCAAAAAATTTAAAATCCATTTGTCACACACCTCATTAAGGATGCATGCATTTTTTTTACAGTGGGTTGGATTCCCATAGAAAAAGCGAGCGTATCCCACTTTGGGTTGTCCCTCACACTGGCCTCGTTAAGGCAAATTCTCAGGAGGTGAGCCCACTAATGTTCTAGAATGTTCATGTAATTAAGCAAGGAAATGGAGTTAAGAATCAGTTTTTGGGAATTTGACTCACCTAAAAGGTGAAGAGCATATCCCTAACTTTTCCTTAATTTCCCAAACACAATAAGCAATGTTGTTCAATTTCTTTCACCCACTAACTATAGGGATTTGAATTTTTCTACTCTCTTCCACAAACAAGGGGCTTTGATTTTATGTGCTTGATTCCTCAACCTTTCTTATTAATTAAAAGTTCAACACCTTTGGCATTTTGATTCACTAGAATAAGTGAAGAGCATAGGCCTAAATGCTAAACTTTCCAAACAAAGATAGGCTATTTTTGTAATTACTATATTTTCAAATGCTCCAAAGCCACAATTTAAGGGAAAATATTCACTAGTTTAAGGCTTACCTTTCCTTGTAGCTAGCATAGGTTAGGGGCATTTTTGAGTGATTTTTTCCATTTTTAACTTACCTTGGCTATAGTTCCTTTCTAATGTGTTTTCCTCCAATAAATTTAGTGAACAAAAACAACCACAATGAAGGAAACCAAAATGAACTTGAAGAAGCAAAGTTTGAGTTGAATCTAAGGCCTTAGTTACAAATTTTGAGAAAAACTTGAATTAAGGTGAGAAAATCCAATTAAGTGAAACAAACTTAGTCTTATATGCTTCTACAACTTTAAGGTAGTTCTCATAAAATTGATTTTCCTCCTCTTGTGAATCCTCAAGAACTGATTTGATGTGAGCAAAGTTCTCTTTCTTGATTTTCTTAGTCAAAGCCTTGCCTTCTCTGTTGTATTTGCTCTCTAGTTTTTTTACTTTTTTGTGATCAGAGATCCTGCAGAGTCATAAAAATCATTTTACCATAGTAAGATAATAAAAATTCACAGTTTATGCAAAAGCACCCTTTAAATGCTTAAAAGCACCCTTTGAATTTAAAAGTGCTATTTAAATGTTTAAAAGCACCATTTAAATGCTTAAAAGTGCCATTTAAATGCTTAAAAGCGCTCTTTGAATTTAAAAGCATTATTTAAATGTTTAAAAGCGTCATTAAAATACTTAAAAGCGTCATTTAAATTTTGACAGTCTACTCAAAAGCGCCTAGACAGAGAGTAGAGGCATTGCATAATTAAGTAAAGGAGGTAAAAATCAAGTAAAAGCACTACGTAAATGAGCAAAAGCACTCAGTAGTTAGGAAAAATGTGCTATGGATCTGTGCAAAAGCATTGAAAGAATGATAGATAGACAGTAGAAGGATCAAAAGTGTTGTGGATCGATGCAAAGGCGCACAAGTTTATCATGAAAGTGCCAAAATAGTGCTTAAAAGCACCATTTAACTTTCCAAAAGTGCCCTTTGAGCTATCAAAAGCATTATTTCTTGAAAAACCCAAGAGTTAAACATGCATAAATTTGATAAAAATGAAAGAATTTTGAGAGATAAGCAAAGTGAAGCATTCTGCCCCACGGTGGGTGCCATTTTGTATACCAGAAATAGTATCTTCATAGAATTAGTATTGACAATAATTGATATAAAAACTAAATAAACCACAAGATAGCAATATATTTAAGCTAGAAATTGACAATTAAGCATCCTATGGTTCTCTAACTAAGAATGTTAATACAAAGCTCTTAGCAAGCTTCCATTAATGATAGTCCTAGAATGAGAAAGATAAATGATTAAAGCTAAACCTAATTGTTCAATTTCAAATGCTCAATTAAATCTAAATTGCCTTTCTAAACTCAAATTGCAAGAGGTTCAATGCAATTCTCAGATGTGTGGTTATTGATTATGATTAATTTTGGTCTTCCTTTTATAGATTTTCCCAATGGTAGGGGGTGTAGTGTAGTTGATCATGATTAATCCTTGGTTGAGTCTTTGGTTCCACCCTTTGAAGACAATGCAAAGTTTGTGTCTTCAAAGCTTGGGACAAGTAGACAAGATGGATGGACAAGATTCTCTTTCACTTTGAGTGATTGAGATTCAATTTGGCTTGATCCATGTGAATGCCTTTCCTTAAATCTCATTGGTTGATTGAATTCCTCTCCTTTTGTGTTGTTGAGAGTAATTGAGATTTATTAATTGATTTAATTGATTTATTTTAGCCATGTGCCCCTTGAATGGGTTGAATTTAATTTAATCCAAGACTATACAATTAATTGATTTAATTGTATTTTGATTTGATTGCACTTGATTAAAATGCTCTCAATTTTGATTTATCTTGAATTAAGACTTGATTTTAATTTTGATTGGCTAATTATGCATTGTGATTCAATTACTTCAATTATGTCCTTGATTTTCTTTGATTTGATCTTTGTCCATTTTTAGGTGATTATAGAAATCACTGGATAATAATAATATTGGACTCGTTGTTGGTGGACGTAGCCTAGGGATTGGGTGAACCACGTTAAATCTTTGTGTACTGTGTTCTCTTTTGTGTAGTTTATTGTTTTTTGATATTGGTTATATTTGCATGTAATTGTTATTTCTATCTTGTTAATCCTAACAATAGATAAATCCAGCTTTGTGTGCCTATAGAATGAGTATTCATACTCCTACTAGGGCTACTCCTTTTTCCCTTACATATCGCGCTGAAGCAGTGTTACCTTTAGAGGTTGAGATTCCCTCACTTAGAGTTTCCCTCAAAGGTCTAGTTACAGATGAAGACTACTGCACCATGAGACTTCAAGAGTTAGAACTTCTAGATGAGAAATGTCAAGCATCATTTGACCATATGAGGGTTTATCAAAAGCGCATGTCCAAAGCCTTCAACAAAAAGGTTCACCCTAGAGAATTCCAAGTGGGAGATCTTGTCCTATGTGAAAATCCTAAGAATCAATAGCATAGAGATCAAAAGGGAAAATTTGAACCTAATTGGCTTGGACCTTACATCATTACAATAGCTTTTGGGTTAGGTGCTTATTTACTATCTACAGTAGTAGGAGAGCAGCTCCCTGATCCTATCGATGTCTTGCACTTGAAGAAGTTATATCCATGATGCCCATTCTATTTGGGGGCATCCTTTGTACATACTTATTGATCCTGAAATTTTTTTTAAAAATGATATATTGTCAACAATTCTAAAAATTAGAAAATGTCATGAAAAAATGATCATCTTAGTGAAAACCTATCAATAGGAGCTTTGATGTATCTCCAAAAAAATTATATATTCCAAAAAACAAAAAAAAAATGCAATAAAATCCAAGTGGTGAAAACTTGGAAATGAGTGCTACTTGAGGCCTTTGCACCATTGTTTCTTAGCACGTGTCCTTGACACTTAGCCTTTCTCCATCATGCCTTGTCCTTATTGCCTTGGTTTGGAATTGGTCTTTGTCTTTGTCTAGGGGGCATAACTATGTTAGCTTTGGTCTCTTGGATGCGTTAGTCCTAATGACACCTCACAAATAGTGTTTTTCAACACAACCCCTGACATCAAGTATTTTTCAACACTTCTTAGTTTAGTCTTACCTAGTTTTGTCATATGATCTTACCTACTTGCAAGCATTTGATTCTTATCCTCGGAACTTAGTCTCAGTTAACACACTTAATTTTTAAACACAACACTTAATGCTTCAGCTATGTCATGATATTTTCTTTGAGTGTTGACTGTTATTAATTTTCATTGAGTGTCCTTGACTAATAAGTCTCTCCTGTATGCATAGCTAGAGGACTTGGGGCATGGGGCATGTTTTTATTTGCTTTCTTCTTGTGGGTGTGGTCTTGAAACTCTAGAGTGTCTCTTGTTGTCCCCATGAAACACTTAGGAGATTTAAGGCATCATCCTTGACTATTTTGGCACAACCATTCTTATGGTCATCCCGACATCTATGCCTTGATGTAAGCATGGTTTTGCTACATTAAATTGGGTAAGCTAACATCAAAGTCATCTTGAACTTTATATCTTTGATGCTTATGTTAGAATCTTTCCACATTCCAATCCGATATAAATCACATTCATATCTTCATAGTTGCGCTTGTGACTAGTGATGATTGTGTGATTTTTCGATGTCCTTTAATAATGGCCCAATAATGAAAATAAGTTCCTTAACATTCTCTAATGAATGATGAACCCAAAATCCTATGTGACAGTTGCTATATTGCAAGGACACCTTTTCATTTTCATGTAGCTTGCATTGTTAGACTTCATGTTAATTTACATTTTTAGGATGCATTATGAGTTTGCGAGGGTTTTCCTTCATCTTTCTTTTGGAATTTTAATCAACTATGGTCATGTTTTGATCTTCATTTCCTTATCTTCTTTCGTGATCTAAATCAAAATTTTCTATCTTAAATAGTTGATTGATTTCAAGGCATTCTCTTTCTTAAGGCAAATTCTCTTTCTTCTCTCCATTTCTTTCCACCTCTTCCAAACTTCTATCTTTCATTCTCTTTAACCCCACTTATTTTATTCTAATTCAACCTTGGGGCATAATATTTCATGCTTGACGATCTACCTTGGTTCTATGATCCTTAATCTTACATCAAGAACCTTGTCTTTAGTTTGATTTGATCAAATTTATCAATTTGTTGTTTCTCCTCTATCTCATTTCGATTTCGATCATGAGGAGGTAGTACCTATCACACTTCAATCCCTGATTTAGATTTATCAATCCTATCAATTACTCAGCTTAGGGAAACCTTGCTTGAGATTCTTATCTTGGACATGTCAAATACCTATTTACAGGGGTATTGACCTTGTCCTTTTCAATTAGCTTATCTTTGTCTTGATGTGTTCCCATCCGTCGATCACACATCTAGGTTGTTTTGTGATCCCAAATCGATTTCACACTTCAAATGCATTCTTTGACTACATGCATTCCCATAAAGATCACACATTAGTCAAAGAGGGGCAAATGTATGCACCCTAAAATGGTCACCTAGAATATGGGCCCCCATTCTTCAATTTGTCAATTTCCTAAATCAATGCCTTGCAATATTTTCAATTCAAATCAATTTCCTTGATCAAATCATAATTATTTC
Source organism: Chamaecyparis obtusa (assembly GCA_027943335.1). NCBI lineage: Eukaryota > Viridiplantae > Streptophyta > Pinopsida > Cupressales > Cupressaceae > Chamaecyparis > Chamaecyparis obtusa. The sequence continues at coordinate 867,799 of BSBK01001988.1, forward strand.
AATTATTTCAATATTTCCTAAGGTTTGATCATTTTATCCTAAGCCTTATTTAATTAAAAGAAAAATTCCCTTTTAATTAAATAAAATAATCTTATTAAAAGAAAATCCCTCTTTTAATAAAATCCTCACTTAAATCTTTCTTTGTGATGAAAAAAAGAAATAAATCAAATAAAAATAAATAAAAAGATTCTTTTTTCTCCACACTTTGAATGCACATATTTCTAAGTGGTGGGATTTTTCCTGTTACTTTCCTTTTTAGGGATTTATCCCACATTGCTCTTGAGGATGCATTCCTCTCCACACTTTCCTTTATAAGCACCCCTCTTCTTCTCATTTTGGATCTAGATTTTTAGGTTATTGTTATGCCGGAGGTTTGGAGAGAGATTTTGGAGGAGTTTTGAGCACTTGAGCTTGAACATTTCAAATTCTCTTTTCTTGTCTTCTTCTCTCATGCCTCCATGGAAATCCATCTAGATTACTCTTGCACTTGCATGTTAGATTAGATTCATATTTCATTTTATAGAATAATCTTGCATGTATATTTCCTTTCATAGATTAGTTTTCTTTCATGCATTGTTATCATATAGAATAGCTTCCATTTTCATTTGCATGCATATTTGATGATCATGGAGACTAGCACTCTTTCTTTTCCTCTTTGAATATCTCATTTTATGGTGTACTTGCATGGGCACAAACTAGGTCTAAACTGAGGGCCTCCATTATAAACCCTTAAACTCCATGAATAGAGAGCTATGAGTCACCATTTGAGACCTCATTCTTGAGCAATCTTGGATATAATGACTCATAGAAGTGTGTCAACATTTTAACACACAACTGCATAGTTGATTTAATTGCTAATTATAGTTTGGATAATTACTAGTATTCTGTGAGTGAACAAATAGATTGATATTTTATCTTACCAAGTTGCATAAATTTTTGAAATAGTTTGAAAAATACATTTGGGAGTTTGGGACTATAGAATACCTGATTTAACTGATTCACCCCCCCTCTCAGTTATTCTAACAATTGGTATTAGAGTGTATTTGTTGCTTGGAGGAAAGTTTTAAGGACTTAAGAAAAAGATCTCAAGATGTATAAGAGGGAAGTGCCTAAGTTGAACAAAGATAACTTCTCCACATGGAAAAGCAGGATGAGGCTTCACATACCTGGAATTGGATAATCTTCTCTACATATACTAGACAATGGCTACATACAACTGACTATTGGACCTTTGATAGTTGATTAGTTGAGAGACAGACATGAACACAATATTACTATGATGGAGATTTCTACTTCTCTATCTAATGCTGAGTTTGAAGATGTCAAAGTATGCACTACAACGAAGGAAATGTTAGGAATAGTCCCAAGAGATAACTAAGAGGGAGGGGGGGGGGGTGAATCAGTTATCTACAAGATTCAATTATTTATCTAATTAAGTATAGAATAATATTAAGAAAATATAAAATAATATAACACTTAACACAAAACCACAATTTTGGTTACGGGGAAACCCAAATAGGTAAAAACCCCGGTGGGAATTAGCACCCACTATAAACTGCACTAGAGTATAATAATCCTTGTTAGAAGATCTTACAACCCTGTTAGGAGTTGATCTTTACAATGCATGAAGTATAATGACCTAGTCAAGGGTCAAACCTTGTTAGGAGTCTTTTATAAATAACTCTGTTAGGGGTGATGACACACTATCTAGGAGTACACTTCTCAAATTGCAAAGGCTACAACCTTCTACACAATAGATACACACTATATCTAGATCTTGGTGAACTGGGAAGTAGATCTACTATCTTGATTAGTTCCAATGAATAGAATATACTCACTACTTCTTCACATAGATCTTCAATGGATGATTGAATCAACTATACTGTCTCAGTATATTTGCATATTCTGCTCTACTCTTTCAATCACACTTAGCAATCACAATTGACTGGCTATAAGTATCCTTCTCCAAATGATATAATCAAGTTATCCTATTATAACCTTCTTGAAATCATAATAGAGAAAAAATGAAACTCTCCAATAACATCTCCAATGGATAAACTAAGCACACAATACAAAAAGGAACCGCGCAACCCAATATGAGTAGACGCGTCGCTTCACACTATCGGCTCCACCAAATTAACTGAAAATTTACTTACAAGATGAAATATGTTATGCGCTCTTAACCAAACATTCTTAACTCATCACCAAACATGAATCCAAATATGCATATCAAAATGATAGGCGCAACTGCTGAAACAACATAAACAATGTCGGCTCCATCAGACAATCTCAGGGAACTGTAACTGGCTAATAGAAACATCATAACTCAACTTGTACTACACAACTAACTCTACTTCCATTGACATAGCTTCATAATAATGTCTACAACACAAATATAAATGTGCAAGGCTCCACCATTACTATACTAATAATCACATATAAAACTATGCATGTAATACTATTAGGAACACTACTGTTACAAATAACTACACAACTGTCTGTACTCAGAATCAACCTTTGCATCTATGATATCATGCTAATAACATATCAATACAACATATGCTCAAGGCTCTCTATATATAACTACAATGCACACTTCTTACCATATGTTGTCATCAATGAGAAACATATAGTCAACACTAGCTTGCTGGAAAATCTCCAACAATCTCCCCCTTTGGAATTGATGGCAACATATGGAATGAAAAACACCACCAATCCAAATGTACAATTATTTTATAACATTATCCATTTCCTCAAAAAAACTCCCCCAAGGATGAGTTCTCCATCTGTTGCATCTTCTTACTATATACTCCCCCTTACTTTATACTCCTCTTTAGAATAGATCAACTATTTTATTTTTCATGACTATATATACTCCCTCTTTGACATTAATGGAAAAGGGTGCGAAAACAAATAAGCACTGGTACTACTCTTGAAGTAGAGTAGTTAACCATTCATCAGTCACTGAGGACTGATGTACTACTACAAACTCTAATCAGATCTAGGGAAGGGAATTACTCCAAACTTCTCCCTGAGATACTCAAATGTATCCTTTGGTAAAGGCTTTGTGAATATGTCTGCTAACTATTCTTTTGTATTCACATAATCTAATTTTACTTCTTTTTCTGCAAATTTCTCTCTTAGGAAGTGATATTTTATCTCAATGTGTTTTGTCTTTGCATGCATCATAGGGTTCTTTGACATATTGATAGTGCTAGTGTTGTCACAATGAATAACAATAGGATAATCAACTTGGATTCCAAAATCCTTTATCATTTGCTTGATCCACACAATTGTAGAACAATTTAATGTTATTGCTACATACTCTACTTCTGCTATGGAATGAAAAATACAATTCTTATTTTTTCTTGTCCAAATAACTAGTCTATCTCCAAGAATATTACTCCTCCTGAGGTGCTTTTTTTTATCATCAACGCAACTTGCCCAATTTGCATCTGTATACACATGAAGCTCTACATTCTCCGAATTAGGATACCATAAACCATAGTCTATAGTTCCTTTCAAATATCTAAATATCCTCTTTACTGCCATAAGATGACTTTGTTTAGGTTCTATTGTAAATCTTCCAACAATACCAACTGCATTAGAAATATATTGTCTAGATTGAGTAAGATAAATGAGTTTACCAATCATAGACTTGTATAGGGTCTTGTCTATTGCTGTAGAATCATCTTCTTTTGAGAGCTTTCTTCCTATTATCATAGGGGTGCTTACTATCTTGTAATCATCCATCTTGAACTTCTTTAATATTTCTTTCACATACTTAGACTGATTAATGAAAATACCTTTTTCTATGTGCTGCACATTCAATCCCAAAAAGTACTTGATAGGTCCAATCATGCTCATTTCAAATTTTCTCTGTATCTCTTTAGCAAATTCTCCACTAAGCTTTCCATTACCACAAAAAATAATGTCATCAACAAAAATAGCAACTAGTAATAATCCATCAGGTGTCTCTTTTATGAATAAGTTACAACTTTTTGCTCCTTTCTTGAATCTGATCTTTGTCAAGTAACCATCTAGTCTTTCATACCATGCTCTAGGGGCTTGCTGAAGTCCGTAAAGGGATTTTTTTAGTCTGCATACTATATCAAGTTTTTCTGTTAAGCTAAATCCTTTAGGCTGCTCTATGTAGACTTCTTCCTTCAACTCTCCATTTAGGAATGCTAACTTGACATCCATCTGATATACTTTAAATTCTTTGAATGTCGCATAGGCTAGAAATAACTTTATGGATTCCAATCTTCTTGCAGGGGCAAATGTATCAGAATAATAAATTCCTTCTCTCTGCATATATCCTTTACATACTAGTTTTGCTTTGTTTCTTACTACTTTTCCATCTTCAGTCATCTTGTTTCTAAATATCCACTTGGTTCCAATAACATTTTTGTCACTAGGCCTAGGGACTAGTTCCCATGTATGATTCTTAATTATCTGGTCTAATTCTTCTTTTATTACTTCATGCCAACCTAAATCATTACATGCATCTTCAACACTTAAAGGTTCAATCTGTGAAAGTAAACATACCGCTTCATTGACTATTTTTTCTTTTGATCTTGTCATGACTTTCTGTTCTGATCTCCAATGATATCTTCTTTTGAATGGTATCTAGATGTGAATTTTGGAACATTGGGTGTGACTCTCTCATTTTTCTTCTATGATTCTTTTTCACTTGTTGTAGGTTCATTGAATAATACATCAATGCTGTCAAACATTTCTTCAACAACTACTTCTCTACTGATAGGACTAGGTTCTTCTTCAATCATAGGTGCATAATCATGATCTCTCTCTTGAATCATAAACTTTTCATCAATATTTACATTGCTTATCTTTACTATATTGTCAAAATTGATGTGACATAGTCTTTTGTGCCATAACCAACTATCATCTATTTTAGCAACAAAATAACTTGCTTCAAAGTTAAGATGAAAAATATTACATTTTTTCTTTGAGCCTGATGCAATCATTACTCCTTTGTTATTAATGATGCACTTATTATCTTTGAATTCCAACTGACATCCTTTGTCAAGCAACTATCCAACACTTAGTAAGTTATGCTACAAACAATCAACATATAGAACATCATCAGTGTTATTCTTTCCATCCAAGGTGATAGCTCCTCTACCAATGATAGGTTTAGGAGTGTTGTCTCCAAATCTAACCATGTCACCTTTGTACTTATCCAAATTTACAAATCTATCTTTGTCTCCTATCATGTGATGTGAACATTCGCTATTAATGATCCAATATGTCCTGATGTCTACTTGTGAAATCAATGCTATCTCTTGTGCTTTCTTTTCATCTTTAATATCTATTTCATCAAACCTTTTCTCCCTATCTTTAATAGAAATGAATCCAATTTCATCTTCTCCTAAATCTTTATTTGATACTCCATCTCCAGCATAGTAACATTATTTTGTATACTTGGGATTGAAATTAGTTTTGAACTTCTTGACTCTTGTAGGACACTTAGATGCAAAATGACCAATCTTGTTACATGAAAAGCATTTAAATGGTAACTGACCTTCATATTTTCCTTTTCCTTTTCTTTCTTTCTTAGCATTCATATAAATGAAATCATCTAGTTATTTATTCTCATCTTCATTATCAAAGTTACTAGAAGTGTTCAAGGATTTCTTACCATGGATTGAGGCTTTGAAAGTTGTTTCACTTTTAGGCTCTCTCTTCAAACTTGATATCTTGAATGCTAAAATCTTTCTAATTAAGGTCTCTCTTCTAAAGTCTTTTGAAAATTGCATAGTCTCATCTAGGATGTTTATCTTGTTCTCATATTCTACTATCAGAGTAGTCATCAACTTATCCATTATGTCATCTTCCAAAATTTCTCCACCATTGTTCCTAATTCCTGCAACTGCTTCATTAATTCTTTGATTGTAGGCTCTGATGTTCTCTTTAGGTAGCATCTCCAAAGTATTATATCTTTTCTTCCATGTCTTTTTGCATGCATTCTTGGCTTGGATATCTCCTTCAAACATGTCTTCTAGATACTTCCATATTTTGTAGGCTTTATCTACTTTCTTGATCTCTGAAAAATCTCTATCAAATAAGGAAATGATAAGGGATTCTTTGGAAATTGCATTTTGAGTGAACATTTCCTTTTTCTTAATATTTGCATCATCTTTTGCAAGGTCCTTTAGAGAGCGAATCTGAACATCTTAAGTAGCTACTTCAAAAATCTCAAAACCAATGCACTGCAAATGTGTTGTCATTTTGTTCTTCTAGTCTAGATAATTCTCTCCATAAAACTTAGGACTTTCTTTTCTAAAGAACACCATCTGATCAACCTCAAGCTATTAAAATTTCTCTTCGAGGCACTTGGCTCTAATACCAATTGTTAGGAATAGTCCCAAGAGATAACTGAGAGGGGGGGTGAATCAATTATCTACAAGATTTAATTATTTATCCAATTAAGTACATAATAACATTAAGCACATACACAATAATATAACACTTAACACAACACCACAATTTTGGTTATGAGGAAACCAAAATAGGTAAAAACCCTGATGGGAATTAGCACCCACTATAAAATTCACTAGAGTATAATGATCCTTGTTAGAAGATCTTACAACCATGTTAGGAGTTTATCTTTACAATGCATGAAGTACAATTACTTGGTCAAGGGTTGGACCCTATTAGGAGTCTTTTACAAATAACCCTATTAGGGGTGAGAACACACTATCTGGGAGCACATTGCTCAAATGGTGAAGGCTACAACATTTTGCACAATAGATACACACTATATCTGGATCTTGGTGAATTGGGAAGTAGACTTGCTGTCTTGATCAACTCCAATGAATAGCATATACTCTCTGCTTCTTCACATACATCTTCAAATGATGATTGAATCAACTATATAACTATCTTAGTATATTCACATCATCTGCTTTGCTCTTTCAATCACACTTAGAAATCATGACTAACTGGCTATAAGTATCCTTCTCCAAATGATATAATCAAGTCCTCGTATTAGAACCTTCTTGAAATCATAATAGAGAAACAATAAAACTCTCCAATAACATCTCCAATGGCTAAACTAAGCATGCAAATAAAAAAGGGACCGCACAACCCAATATGAGTAGATGCGTCGCTTCACACTGTCAGCTCCACCAAATTAACTAAAACTTTACTTACAAGCTAAAATACGTTATGCACTCTTAACCAAACATTCTTAACTCATCACCAAACATGAATCCAAACATGCTTATCAAAATGATAGGTGCTGTATACACCTAAAAATGGTCACCTAGACTATTAGTCCCTTGCTAGCATTATTTGCTAAAATCATCAATTGCTTATTCTTGATCAAATCCTAGCTCTATCATTTATTCGATTATTTTCTATGGGCTAACCATTTTATCCTAAGTCTTTATTTATTAAAAAGAATATTTCCTCCCCTTTTAATAAATAAAAAGCCCCCACCTTTTCCTCTTATCCTAAGTTGCACAAATAAAACATTATTCTTATTTTATAAAAAGAAGAAAAGCACTTTTTGTCTTATATGGACACAAAAGTCAACTCCTATTTTCTCATTGAAGGATACTTGTGCACATGGATTTCTCCTCTTTCAAGCTCCACCCTTGATTAAATCTTTTGCCTCTTAATCTCCATGGTCCATTCCTTTTTCATTTCTTATAAAAGGAGAGCTCTCTCCTTCATTTTGATATCTTAAGTTTTTATGCTAATGTTATGCTGCAGGTTTTCTAGGTATATTTGGAGCTTTTGAAGATTTGGAGCATTCTTGGCTTTTGCATCTACATGTTATCATAGTTTCATTTCTTATATTATCATGGAATTCATAGCTTCATACTTAGCTTAGATTTCCTTTATGCTTTAGATTAATTCATCTAGCTTAACTAGGAGGCTTGGTAATACTTGTTTTTTCATTTTCATAGCTTAGCTTGCATTTCCATTTCTAGCATAGCATTGCATTGCATTTTCATTCTTGATTCTTGAGGATATTGACATTCTTTCCCTTGTCTTCATTTGAATCTCCCATTGCATGGTTTACTAGCAAGTTTATTGGCTTAATAGCTCTTGCTGAGAGCATTCTTAAAAACCCTTGCACTCCATGCCTAGGGAGCTATGGATCAATTTTTGAGACCTCATTCTTGAGTGTTCTTGAATGTAATGATTCATAGAAGTGTGACAGAAGTATATCACACATTTTTGGCACCCACCGTGGGGCGAGACAACTCTGTTTTGTCTTTATTTTCTTGCATTTTTGTTGCAGGTTTTGGCTATTTTTATTTTTTTTGTGATTTTCATACGTTGTTCGTACTTCTATGCGTCACTGTTGTAGAAACTCACGTGAGGTTTCTCACTGTATCACGTGAGGATTTTCCGTCTGTAGCATTTCTATGCACGATGAAGTACTTTCTCACATGAGCCTATGTATTTTCTCACGCGAGCCTGTGTACTCTCTCGTGCGAGCCCGCACACGTTCTCGCGCGGGCCTGTGATTGCTCGCGCATGGTTCTATACTTTCTCGCAAGAGCTTGTGAATTCTCACGCATAGTTCAGTACTATCATGTGTGAAATCTTGTGATAGACAAAGACCAAAATTTTAGATTTGTCAGTTTTGTTTGCTGTTTTTAGTTTTTCTAAATTTTTGAAAATTTTAGCATTTTCAAATCCCCCATTTTTGAGAAATTTTTGCAAATGGTATTGAAAATCAAAGTGTGATATATCGTTGGAAAGGTCTTTTCGTGCCTAATCCAACCATGATGGTTTCATTTTCAGATTTTGTTATTTGATCAGTTATTTTTTGTTTTCATGTGCTAACCATTGTTAGATTTTGAATTTTCCTAACCCTTGTTGGTCTAACAAGTTGTTTTGAAGGTGCTCTTGCTTTCATGGAAAATGCTTAAAATTGCTTGAGGTACTTTGTTCCATCTCTACAACATTTGGATTTTGGGATTAAAATTGAACCTTTCGTATGTTTGGCTTGAGTGTTTACATGCTTTCATAGAACACATTTCAATTGATGCTCTTAATGGGAAATGAAAGAACATAGATTTGTTTTTACAAGTTTCTGTAAGTGAATGCTTGTGTTTAAACCTTAAGTAATTCTTGGTTCCAATATCAAATATCTCATTGAGTGATTAAGGGCATGGATTCATTCCTTGTTTACATAGGGATTTAAATGCACCACTTTGTGCACTCACTCTATGTTTGCTTGGAAAGTTAAATATTCCATTGATTCAACCCTTTGTCATTTGTGAGTAGTATTGATAAGCAACTTTAGATTGCTTTTGATTGATCTTGTTAGCTAAATTGGGTGTTGGACTTGCTTATTTCTAATTGCCCCTCATTACCGCCCTTTGGATGCAAGGTCAACATTCATACATAAGGGAGTGGTCTACTTGAAAAGAGTGTTAAGTGTTCCACAAAGTTTCCCCCTTTTTATGCTTTCTTGATCCATTAGTTTACTAAGGTGTGGACTCACTTTGAGTTTGTGTGAGGAGTTAAATGTTCCACTTTTGGACTTACTTTGAGTTTGTGTGAGTTAAATGTTCCACCTTATGGACTCACTTCACATTCACTTGAAGAGTTAAATGTTCCACTTTTGGACTCACTTCACATTCACTTGAAGAGTTAAATGTTTCACTTTTGGACTCACTTCACATTTACTTGAAGAGTTAAGTGTTCCACCTTTAGTGATTTAAATACTTTTGATAGTGAATTACTTACTTTTTATTTTTAGAAGGCCTACTTGGGGACACACCACCTCAAGGGATGACCTTAACTCCTGTGTTCTGGTGGAGTATAAATAGCGGGAGGTGAATCGAAAGACACCTCTCTTGGAAATTGAGTTTGATATCACTCTTGGCTAAGCCTCAAAGAAATTTATACCTTTGAGAAGTGAAGGAGGAGATTTGGGTTACCATCTCCCCCCAGCTGTGTGATTTCAAATTCTTCTCATCTATAGATTTGGGCCTCACATACCTTGCGTATATTGAGGACTCCCTTTAGCAAAGCTATGTATATCCCTGTAGACAGCTTGATAGGATGTTGTTGTGTTCTAAGTGCCTACTAAAACAAGAACATACACAAGTAGAATCTTTAAGGAGTAGAAATACTAAGTCACTATTCTTATTCATGTGCAAGGTTGCTTTGCCCCTTGCTCATTATTTGAAGACAACTGCTTGCTTGAACTCCCTAATTGCTGTCTTATGTGCTTGATCCATGATAAAAATGTGTTGATATACTTGATCTTTTAAAACGCTTCAAAACTAAGATTTTTATGTTCATTGGTCATAGAGTCGTACGACTCTGCAATAGTGTTGCCCGACCTTACTAGAAACTGTCACTTGGCTTAGGGTGAAGTGTCACCTCACTATAAACTATCACCTTGTCTACCTGGAAAGTGTCACCCAGAACCTTTTTGCTGTCTTGTTGCTATTGCAATTCAGAGCTACTAAACTTGCATTTTAACCTATCGTAGAGTGTCTTTTTCTATTCTTACCTGAAGCTGGACTATTATCTGCATGCTTAGACTTGTTCTAGACTAAAACAAATGAGCTAAAACTATTGGATTTGAGCTTAACGAATGCTACTCTTGATCACTTGTCACATCATGGTTACCTCTGTAGCTACTTGCTTATTGAGCTTCTTACTCGCTGCTTGGCTTTAGTTAATTGATTTTTGTAAGTGCTTGAGCACTTTTGATGATCCATCTCTCTATTGTTCTACTTTGACAAGTGATCTTTATTAGCTTTGCTTATCTCAATTCTGAGAAACTGTGTCTCATTCTATTAGTCAACCAACATCTCTTTTCATGCCGGTTACAACTCGGTCTCAATTTGAGCAGGAGAGTCATCCTCCATTCAATTATACATAGTTACCTTCTCCAACTAGATCCTCACGAGCGCCCATTAGCAACAACAGTTCTAGTTCTAACCAATTTGAGGATTCTAAGGCTACCCCATGGTACAAAGGAGGTTTCCTCTTTTCGACATTCAAGACCCCCAAAAACATGGACAATGTCTCACTTACTTTGACTGAACAAGAAAAATTTCAACGCTTGCAAGAACATTTTGAGCATAAAGATAACCAAGCATGCTTAGACAAAGAACACAATCAACAAAGGATGAATGCTGCTAGGCACATGGCTTATAGAGGGACATTTCATGAGAAACCTGAGACTAGTAATCATGAGCATAGACCTCTTTTTATCAATGGCAACAATGGCAACAACACGCCACCAAGATCTCCTCCAAGACCCACTTTTGGTATGCCTTCTTCACCTCCTAGACCTCCTCCCTCTCAACATGAGGCTAAGGCTGATGATGAGATTTCTAGTGAGGATCTTATGAGATTTTAACAAGATGTGGTCTCCCAACGAATGATGCATAAGCTTCTAGAGCGTAATGGCGACCAATATTTTCAATATATGACTTCTAGAGGATACAAGCTTCCTCCCAGTTATGATGTCAGACAAATTGTCCAACAAAGAGTACCAACTGAATTGGAAGTCCTTCAGGAAGAACCGTGTCAGACAAATCAACACCTTACCCAAATGGCAATAGACAAAGAGCCTCCAAAGGTCTCTTTTGTAGAATCAATTTGTGCTCTTCCCTTTGATAGGAGTCTATACATGGTCCCATTTCCTAGGGATATTGAGGTTCCCAAATAGGACAAGTATGATGGAAATGGTGATCCCCATGACCATGTGCATCACTTTTACACTCTTAGCATGGACTTTCTTCATGAAGACACATTTCTTCTATGATTATTCCCTTGAAGTTTAAGAGGCCAAGCTTTGGAATGGTTTGCGAAATTGACACCACCTCTTAAGATTTTTGATGAGTTGGCTCAGCGATTTACCTAGCATTATTCTTACAACATCCAACAACCTGTCATCGTGATAGATCTTGGTAATCTAAGACAACATCAAGGTGAGCCATTTGCAACTTACTTACAATGTTGGAGGTCATTGTATTCTAGGTATCCTCGTCAGTTACCTGAGAGAGAAAAGATTGACATTTTCGTCAACACTCTTGTGCCTGAGCTATATTATGATTTAAGGAAACAACTATTCTCTTCTTTCAACGACATGGTTGAAAGTGCATATTGAATTGAGGATGTAGCTATAAGAAAAGGGGATATTGTTATTAATAAAGATGCTAAAGGCAATGGAAAAGACAAGAACAAACCTTGGAATAAAAACAAGTATGTTGTTAATGATGGGGTTGTTGACGCTCCTAAAACTAAAGAGCCTACTTTCAATCTCTCCAATGCTATCTATGTAGCAAAACAACAAGAAGCTGCCAATGCTCACACCACTTCTAAACCTCAATATGCAGATAAGCCTAAGAAGTCATTTTGAAAGTGAGTCCATACCAAGTTAGCAGAACCTTATGATGTGATCCTTAAGACTTTGGTTGATAATGGATATCTTTCACTTCCTGATAAACCTGGTAACTAGGATCTGATAAATAGGCCTGATTGGTGGCGAGAGGATTCTTATTGTCATTATCATAGAAACAAGGGACATCTAACAAATAATTGTTTTAAGCTTAAGGATGATATTCAAGATCTTATTGAGAATGGCACAATCTCCACTGATGGCTTAACTAAAAATTCTGATCACACAGCTTTCAAAGATCCTCTACCTAAGCATGATAAGGGGGAAACCTCTCAAGCACATAAGAAGAATCATGATGCTAAGATCAATTACATGTATCCTTCTAATACACCTATGATCAACATGGTAGAGCTTGTTGAGAGTGTTTTAATGATGAGGTCTCAAGAGGATAATAAAGCCAATCATGGTAAGCCAAAGTTGGTCTTGCAAACACATGGTAGTTCATCTTCCTAAAGTGAGACACTGAATGTTGTTACTAGGGGGCAAGCCAAGATTGTCCTTAAAACTGCGCAAGATCCCAAGCAAGCTTTGCCTTCCAAACAAGCGGCTCCTTCAGCCACCCTTAGCTATGATCTTGTCCAACATTTGCAAAAGACACCAGCACAGATATCTATCCTTGAGTTACTTCGGTTATCCCCTTTGCATAGAGAGATTCTTGATGAGGCTCTACGTACAACATGAGTTCCTAATGACATTGATCCAGATCAATTTTAGGCTATGGTCAACCACATTTCATCTCCGCTATCTCTCTCCTTTTTTACAGAAGATGACATATCTATTGCTCACCTGCATAATCTAGCTTTACACATTGAAGTTCTAGTCTACAATACCCGAGTCCATTGAGTCCTGATAGACAATGGTGCAGGGTTAAATATTATTTCTTTCAATGTCAGACAACAATTGGGTTTGTCAGAATTTGTTGTGGATTCTAAGAAGAAGATTACTATAAAATCTTACGATGAAGTGGAAAGATCTTCCAAAGGTCTTGTCACGCTACCTGTCTAAGTGGGCCTTGTCATGAAAGATATTAGCTTCCAAGTATTGGACATCCCACTTGCATATAACATTCTTTTGGGTCATCCTTGGATCCATGACATGTAGGTTGTTCCTGTATGCACCCTAAAATGGTCGCCTAGACTTTGGGCCCCATTTATTCAATTTATCAATCCTGAATCATTTTTATCAATAATCAATATTTTCAACAATATCAATCTCTTGATCAAATCCTAATTTCGATCATATATTGGATTTTTATCCTTGGGATAACCATTTATCCTAAGTCTTTATTTAATTAAAAGGAATATTTCCTCCCCTTTCAATTAAATAAAAAGCCCCCACTTTCCTCTTATCCTAAGTTGCACAAATAAAGCATTATTCCTATTTTATAAAAAGGGAAAAAGCACTTTTTGTCTCACATGAGGCTCAAAAGTCAACACTTCACTCTCATTGGAGGATGTTTGTGCACATGGATTTCTCCTCTTTCAAGCTCCACCGCCGATTAAGATCTTTTGCCTCTTAATCTCCATGGTCCATTTCTCCTCATTTCTTATAAAAGGAGAGCTCTCTCCTTCATTTGCATATCCTTGTTTTATGCTATTGTTATGCTGCAGGTTTTGGAGCTCTCTTTGAAGACACTCAAGCTTTGAAGCCTTGACATTCTTAGTTGCATTTCATAATAGTTTTGCTTTCATAGTTGCATTCATGGCATCTTAGTATAGATTTCCTTTTATGCAATAGAATAAGCTCACATAGTCTAAATAGGAGGCATTGTAATCCATTGCTATTTCCTTTCATAGATTAGTTGCATTGTACTTTCCTTTCATAGCTTAGATTTGCATTCTCATATAGTTTGCATTGCATTTCACATTGGATTCTTGGAGATATTGGCATTGTTGCCCTTGTCTTCATTGTGAATCTCTCATTGTGTGGTTGACTAGCAAGGTCATTTTCTTGTAGCTCTAGCTGAGAGCAAAACTCATAGTCCCTTGCAACTCCATGCATAGAGAGCTATGAGCCGCTTTGTGAGGCCTCACTCTTGAGAAACCTTGCATGCAATGGTTCATAGAAGTGCATATTTTAGTGTGTACAGTTCCTTCCACTTATCATCAGTGCGTCAAATTTCTATACAATGGCACTGAAGTTGTGATTCCTAGAGACCATACTATTGCTATTAATGCTCTTGCTGCTGCTGAAAAATTTGTTCCTCACAATGAACCTTCTATTGATCCTAGTATGTCTCTAGTTGCTACTGAGAAAACACTTAAGATGATGAGCCTTGGTATGGGTGAATATATGCTGGATTTCTTTGATTCTATACCTATTTCTCCTAGGTCATATGGGAGACCTTCTGATCAGATGAAGCCTTCCACTTCTGCTATGATGATCTTTGATACTTTTGTTCCTTCATCCATTCCTTTAGAAGTAGAAAGAGAAGAACAAGCTATTCAAGAGTGGATCTATAGAGAAGATGAGGGTAGATTTTCCCTCCTTGATAATTCCAAAAATACTCCCATGCTTAGTAATTCAGACACAGATACAGATGAGTCACCATTGCACACTATGGTTCAAATGGGAGATGATCTTCCTTCTACTTCACTTCTTTGGGGTGAAGAATGTATATCTACTAATGATATAGCTGAGGCCTCTATGTCTAGAACCTATGTGCCTAAAGAATCATTGAACTATGATAGACAACGTCGCAACATTGCACGACTGCTACAAAGAGGTGATCTCTCACATAATGACATGAGTATCTCTACTTCTTGGCATCTTAAGCCTCTTCCAGAAGATCCTCCCATGATAGATATGGATGTTGATGTGGTTCATACCTCTCCTAACCCACCTGATGTAGTTGATGACTCTCATGTCGGATCTAATGAGTTTGTTCCCCGTATTGCCTTAGTCGACTACGTTGGTCCTTCTATGACAACTTTAGATCTAGCTACTTTTGGAGCTTACCCTATAGGCTTGACCTCTCTTATCACCAGAGATGATATCCCTCACATAAATGCTATTGAACTAGTCACTTCATTTCATCTCACATCAACACCTATTACTTCTTTCACCAAAGAACTAGCAACAAAAAAGATTGAATCAACAATCAAGTATCACAGTCATCACATCAAAAGAAAAGAGCAATGGTCAGATGGTGAAAACCACATTGTGGTGGTATTTGAACCTAAGAAAAGTAAAAATAAAAATCTGCTCATAAATAATGATTCTCAAATAACAAATGACAAGCTGATTCTCTACAAAAAAAATGGTGCACTACTTCAAGCATGATCTCATATCTGTTATACTTCAGCCCATTCCTAAAGCTAAGAACAAAGTTTCTAATGCCTTGGTTACTTCAGCATCCATCTTACAAATGAAAAAGCATAAATTTTTCTTCAAGTTCCTGGTGGATGAATTACGCTATCTTGCTCACAAATCTTACAATCCTACCATCTTTTCATATCTTCCACCTCATATTCCTCCTACAAATCCACCACGCCATTCTTCCCGCCATCCCTTACACTTTACCTTTGTCTCTAGTGACTTGTATAAGAAGGGTCTAGATGGAACTCTCCTTAAGTGTCTAGAAATAGAGGAGTCAGAAAAAGTGCTAGCTGAAATCCATGATGGCATATGTGGATCACATTCTAACGATCCTCCGCTAGCTCAGACATTGCTTAGGGCTGGTTATTATTGGTCAAACTGGTTGAGACATCTTATCATCACAATTGTAGCATTTGGGCCTAGGGCCTATCAGTTTTCTACATCAGAGGAAATAGATTCTTGATGCCCGTTTCTGTCTGGGGCATTCTTTGTACATATTTTATGATCCTGAAAAAAATTCCAAAAAAATTCATATATGATGCTGAAAAAATCCTAAAAAGCATAAAAAGTACTGAAAAAATGAGCATCCTAGTGAAAACCTAGCAATAGGCGCTTTGATGTCTCACCAAAATTTTTTTTAAAAAATAAAAAACTTTAAAAAAAATAGAAAAAGTGCCTAGGTGAAAACCTAGAAACAGGTGCCTTGGTAGCAAAAATACAAATTTTTTTAATAAAAAGTCTTGAAAAAATCTATCAAGTGGTGAAAACTTGGAAACAGGCACTGCTTGAGACCCTTTGCACCTATGTCTATCAGTCTTGCATGGTTCTCCTCTACCCCACTTCTTGCTTTGTCTCTCCTAGCCTGGAATTGACTCTTGTCTTAGTCTAGGGGGCATACGTTGTTCTAGCTTATCTTGGGTTTCTTTGTGCATCTGGGTTTCTTAGGCACCTCACAAATGGTGTTTTTCAACACCCCCCAACTATGTTTTTCAATACTACCCTAGCATTGAGTGTTTCTTAACACTTATCAGATGTCCTACCCGCAGTCTAGATGATGCAATATTTCTCACTGGTAGATGCGATACTCAAAGCTTGACTCTATGACCTATACACACGCACTTGACTCGTTGAGACTTTCTTGGCTTTATTTTCTTTGTGTGCTATCTATGATGATTTCTTTGCTAAAGTGTTCTCCCCCTATGATCATTTTTGATGATGCATAGCTAGAAGATTGAGGGAATGAGAACATGTTTTATTTCTTTTTCTACTTGTGGGTATATTTTGTTGGTCCTAACTGTCATGAGCATTTATGCTGGTCTTACTTGACACTATGGATTGAAAAGGTATTATCCTTGACTATTATGTGAGTGCATGCTTATAGTCATCTTGACTTTCATGTGTCTTGATACAAACATAATCTTGCCATATCAAACTTAGGTAATCTCACTACACTAGTCATCTTGACCTACATGTCTTTGATGCCTAGGTGGGATTTCCACATTTCCATCTGATATAGATCATATTCAGATTCACATAGTTATGCTAGTGTGTATTGTATGATCTTATGATGCTACCAATAATGCTCAATGATGAATATTAGATGTCTATTGGCTTTGTAACCTTGCAAGTAAACCACTTTTCATGTAGCTTGCATTCTTAAGTTCATGTTAGTTTAGTTTTGCATCTTGCATATGGAGAGAGCTCTCCTTTATCTTTCATGGACTTGTTAATCAAATTGTGCTCCCCTTTCACTTCTTCCTGATCATGTCTTTCACTTCTTGTCTTTCATATCCCATCATTTTCCTTTCATTTCAGGATCGAAACCAAAATCTGAGTTCACCTTGATCATCCAAATCACCTTTTCCCCCTCTTTCATGCAGTTGGCTGACCTTTTGAGGCCTGATCCTTCAATCTTCACTAGGGTATTCTTCACCTCTTCATCTCCATCTCTTTCAAACTTCTAGTCTTTCATTCACTTTCAATCTCAAGTTCAAATTCTTCCCTTCTGTGGTGTTTTTGGGTTGAGGGACTGCTTGGTTCATGCCTCGGGTCCCATGTGTGGAGCATACCTTCACTGCTTGATGGTTATTCTATTCTCTTTCTTTGATTATGATTTCTAGTGATTTGATCATGTCTCTCTTGCTTCTACTTTCCCTCTACCTAGATTTCTCTTTCAATCCCAAGGGGGCAGACACATCATATCTTATTGGCTATCTCTTTCCTAAGTGTTCAATACTATCGCTACCAGGCCGATCATGTAGGATTTTCTATCTCTCTGCACTTCATTTTTTGGAGTCAGATCATTTGCTTGCCTTCTTGGCTGATCTGAGTTGTTTTTCTTTGACTACATGTGTTCCCAAATTGATCACACATTATTCAAAAAGGGGCAAATGTATACACCTAAAAATGGTCACCTAGACTATTAGCCCCTTGCTAGCATTATTTGCTAAAATCATCAATTGCTTATTCTTGATCAAATTCTAGCTCTATCATTTATTCGATTATTTTCTATGGGCTAACCATTTTATCCTAAGTCTTTATTTATTAAAAGAAATATTTCCTCCCCTTTTAATAAATAAAAAGCCCCCACCTTTTCCTCTTATCCTAAGTTGCACAAATAAAGCATTATTCTTATTTTATAAAAAGAAGAAAAACACTTTTTGTCTTATATGGACACAAAAGTCAACTCCTATTTTCTCATTGGAGGATACTTGTGCACATGGATTGCTCCTCTTTCAAGCTCCACCCTTGATTAAATCTTTTGCCTCTTAATCTCCATGGTCCATTCCTTTTTCATTTCTTATAAAAGGAGAGCTCTCTCCTTCATTTTGATATCTTAGGTTTTTATGCTAATGTTATGCTGCAGGTTTTCTAGGTACATTTGGAGCTTTTGAAGATTTGGAGCATTCTTGGCTTTTTCATCTACATGTTATCATAGTTTCATTTCTTGCATTATCATGGCATTTATAGCTTCATACTTAGCTTAGATTTCCTTTATGCTTTAAATTAATTCATCTAGCTTAACTAGGAGGCTTGGTAATACTTGTTCTTTCATTTTTATAGCTTAGCTTGCATTTCCATTTCTAGCATAGCATTGCATTGCATTTTCATTCTTGATTCTTGAGGATATTGGCATTCTTTCCCTTGTCTTCATTTGAATCTCTCATTGCATGGTTTACTAGCAAGGTTATTGGCTTAATAGCTCTAGCTGAGAGCATTCTTAAAAACCCTTGCACTCCATGCCTAGGGAGCTATGGATCAATTTTTGAGACCTCATTCTTGAGTGTTCTTGAATGTAATGATTCATAGAAGTGTGACACAATTATAGCACATAGGTGCAACTGTTGAAACAACATAAATGATGTTGGCTCCATAAAACAAACTCAAGAAACTGCAACTGGCTAATAGAAACATCATAACTCAACTTGTACTACACAACTAACTCTATTTCCATCGACATAGCTTCATCAATATGTCTAAAATACAAATATAAATGTGCAAGGCTCCACCATAACTATACTAATAATCACATTTAAAACTCTGCCTGTAACACTGTCAGGAACACTACTATTACAAACAACTACACAACTATCTATACTCAAAATCAACCTTTGTGTCTATGATATCATTCTGATAACATATCAATACAACATATGCTCAAGGCTCTTTTCATAGATCTACAATGCACGCTACTTACCATATTTTTTATCAATGAAAAACATATAGTCAACACTGGTTTGCTGGAAAATCTCCAACATGAAATGTGAGATAAACTTGTACTAGTTTATGGTGGTGATGTAAATGTAATGAGAGTGAGACCCAAATGCTTAAGAGAAGATTTGATGACATGAAGATTAAGGAAGCTGTCACACAATACTCTAACTGAATCAAAGAGGTAGTCAATGCTATCTAAGGAGCGGGAGGTATTATTTCTGAAGATACTGTGGTAAGTAAGATACTGAGAACCTTGTTGTCTATCTATGCAATTAGAATATTTGCAATTCATGAAATGAGGTCTACACCTAATAGCACTCTTACCCATGATAGTCTGATTAGAAATTTAACTACTTTTGAGCTAAATAATTATGACAATAGTGTTTTACCAAGTGTTGAGTCTTCTTTTATGTCATCTCTAAAGATTGGTAAATCTAGCAGTAAACATAATATAAAGAATGAAAGTGATAGTGATAGTGAAGATGAGCTTGATGAGCTCAAAGCACTTATGGCCCAGAGACTTCAAAAAGGTAAAGGAAGGTATAAGGGAAAGTTACCTTTAGCTTGTTTTAATTGTAAAGAGATTGGCCATATTGCTGCTCGATGTCCTAACAGGAAAGAAGAAGATAAAGACAATGACCAATCTAGTGATGGAAAGTTTGGTAGAAGAAATAACAAAGGAAATCGACACTACAAAAGAGACGACCAAGATTACAAAGACAAAGGAAAGAAGGAATCTTACCTTGTTGAATAAAATGAGAATGACACCGACACGGACACTGATGATGAAATTAAAGTGGTATTTATTGCAATGAATGATGATTCAGAAGAAGAGGAAAGGTATGTAGAAAAAACCCTTATTTCTAAAGTTAGTAAGAATGATACTTGGATCATTGATAGTGGTTGTACACATCACATGACTAGTGATGAGGCTAAATTTGAACATCTTGAGTACTATAATGGAGGATCAATCAAAATGGGAAATGATACACCTTGTCAAGTGAAAGGAAAGTGCTCTATCTTATTGAATGATAGGTATTACCCTATTTTTCTACATGTGGAATGATAGACATAAATAGGAAAAGGGTGCATAAAGGCACTTCCACTTAGCACTCTTTTTTAGTTGATCTGGAATAACATTTCATTATTGCATTCATATCAAATTTTTATTGTACTCTAAGTATTGATTACATTTCAATTTTTCAAATTCATAATTGATCATTACATTGTCCATTCAAACTAAATGTAATATACAAACATCCATTCATATTTCATATTTCATGTCAATAAATAGAGTACAAAGGGCATAATAGAAAGATATGATAGGGGTATGAGTAAAGTCATTTGCATTGCCTTGAGGAGTCGTTTGCATATCAGGAGCTAGTTGCCTTTATGGTTTAGGTCCTCGGGTTCACTATCAGAGTCTTCATGTGTCTGGTCATAGGTCTTCAAGGTTTGTCCTACATCATGGTGAGAAATTTGTTAGATCTAATTGGATCTAAGAAATGTAGAAGATCAAAACATCATATGACAATAAGAATCTCTTAGAGCTACATATATCTATCTGGTATTCGATGCAATAAGGATATGTGCATACACATAAACTAAAAGATAGTGTTAAAGGGACATAATTTTATGAAACCTTTTACTATTAATGGCCATCATTATGCATGTTTTTATTATAAACCAGATGTTTGAATCAAAGGGACTTAGTTTTATAGCTGAGAAACCTTTTTTAGGATAGCAGATTACATTAGATTGTTGAACATATCAGTTGACTAACACAGTTGCATAATTATCATCATACATGGTACTGTCATTAAAATAGATCTTCTAATTATGTTCACTAACCTAGTGTAATGTACTTGATTTGATGTTGTTTCTAAGCTAGACAAAGTAAAAGCATTATTCAAATAGGACTGGTTCTTATCCTAGTCATAAAAAGGGAAGATGCAGTGTGTTGTTCATAGTTATTCTTATGCTAAATAGATGCAAAATATCAGGTTCAGTGTCAATGAAATGTGTTTATGGGTGTCATGAGCCCGTGCTTGAACTCCATAAACAAATTCCATTACTGGTTACATCTATGTTAAGTCTTTTCATATTTGAATCATGGATCTACAACATAGTTGTTAAATGGTATGAAAACATGCATTATGGTGCTCACTGTCAAAGCACTAAAAAGATACAGCTTATGACATGCTATTAGGTACACAAAATGTGACAGCCAGGTTGCCATTCAAGAGAATGTTGCTACAATCAAAATGATAAAAGTTCATTTTCAGCCACAGTGAATGCTTTAAAAATGCTACAGGAATTTGTTAAAATTACAATGCTCGAATCGCACTAATAAATGTTCGTGCAGTATTGTATTCCATATTTTAAAGGAAAATCATTTAATGCATTTTGACTATCACAAAATCAATGCACTTTGTTGAGAATGTTGCTTGGCTTTCATAGCCCAACTGAAGGTAAAAATATAATGGCTACAAGATAGATCATGGCATAGAGATCGAGCTGCATAAGGAACAACTAGAAATATCAATGAAGACAACCGGGTACATCAAGACTGAGGTAGTGATGGGTTTAAAAAAAATATGCCAAGCATCAAATATCATCTCCAACATTTGAGCTGAGAAAGAGCAGTTTGAAGTGGAGTATCCAGTCACAACACATTGTTTATTCATAACTCAAAGTGGAGATAGCTATCAAATCTTTATTCTAAAAATCTAGGTTACATTTTGAGGCAAGAAAACCTTAGTTTTTTCTTATTTTGAAATAGTGGAAAAGTCCTAATATTAATGCAAGCATGAAAAGTATTTTCAATTCATGTAAAATGTTTTGGTTCAAGAAAACGTAAAATAGAGGGAAGTGAAGTAAACAAAAAATTAACATGTTGTACTTATCTCTTACTCAAATGATGAGGTCAAGATGAGAGCTCAAACCTGTGAGTACTAGTCAAGCTAAGCTTGTTAACAATCACATCCCGTGCCTCAAGGACAAACTTCTAGTTAGCTCGAGCTCGTGAGTTCCCAATGAGATCAACACTCATGGTTCCAGCAAGGCCAAGTTCAAGATGTCAAAGGCATGATCTCTTGGGTACAAAATAGCCATCAAGCCCATGTTTGAGCTATTAGGTCATGCTTCAAATAAACAAGAAAGCCAAAGTTGCAGGCTCATCAACAAAGAATAAGTTATAGCAATGAAACTCAAACTTCCAGTTTTAGAGGTCCAAGATCTTATAGTCACAAAGCTTGAAAAGTTGAGGCTCAAGTTCCTTTCAAATGGCTTGAGATTCATGCTTACAACCTGTGAGTCAAGGTTGGAGGCCGAGTTACAATAGTGTTCAAGGTTGAGCTTCAAGCAGTAAAAAAACCCATGTGCAAGGTCGAGTTCCAGCCAGTAAAAAAACTCAAGCCACAATGTTTCCAGCCCAAGTTCTTCCAAGTCAAACACCAAGATGAGTTCGAGTCACTATGAGAGATCTTTGTCAAGAGATGAGTGCCAGTTAAATAGCCTATGAGCTCCCTTTTATAGCCTGAGATCCGATGCAAGAATGAGCTCCAAATGCCAAGTTTGAAGACAAGCTAAGGCTTATTTCAAACACAACTGAAGATAAAGGGAGATCACATAGAGGATGGTTTTTATCATAGTGTAACTTTCGTAATGTAATAATCATAACTAGAGTGTGAGATTGAACACATGAACAGAGATAGGGAAAGATGAATCTAGGGTCAAAGTCCTTGATGGATTTGCCATGACTGGGGTTAATCTTTAGTTTCCCAAATCCAAGATGCAGTGCAAAGATTGAGAAAACTTGAGCTTTGATAAGATCTCAAGTCCATTGACAGAAGAAAATCAATGCCATTTAAGACTGTGAGTACATTGACAGCGAGTGTGTCAAAATTTGAGATGCCACCACATATTCCTTCAGAAATATTTAACAATAAGTTATGAATTGTACTCAGGTGGTCATGTTGACCTAACTTTGAGTTTGTATTAGTTTAAACTTAAGTCTTTATAGGTTTAAGTTTAATTCTTCTATGTGGGTTGGATTATTGGATATTGAGTTTAACTCAATTATTTTTTAACATATGTTCATAATATCTTTTAAAGATATGTATTTTAAATTATCAACACTACAGGATAGTTGGAGCTCAATTTTGGCTAGTTTTTAGGGGCATGATACAAGGCACGATTTGTGTGTGTAACTTAAGGTATCTTGGTAAAATTTTAGAGCCAATTTGGGGGCTATTTTATTGCTAAATTGGAGCATTTCTTGAAGTGAATTAGGGGCGGGCTTGGATTTTTGAATTCATCCTTTGAGGCCTTCATAATGGAGTTATATTTTCATTTTTAGGAGTTTGGAGGTGTGGAAATGAGGGCCTAGTGAGAAATTGAGTTCCTTTGTACCTTTTGACACATTTTTGTAACCAATTTTCAAAGTTTGGAAGGAAAATATTATTACAAGTAGTACTTTCCATTGCACCAAAAGATCGACCTGTTAATGCCTGATACAACCACTAGACTTATAGAAGACACATGAGGTGGTTAAGCCATGTCAGAAATCCCAAGGGGAGTGCTGACCATTTTTTCAACAATCTCCCCCTTAGTGTTACCCGAGGGGATTCAAACCTGTGACCAAGCTCTGATACCACTTGTTACAAGTAGTAGTTGTCGTTGCACCGAAAGATCAACTGGTTAATGCCTAATACAACCACTAGACTTATAGAAGACATAGGAGGTGGTTAAGCCATGTCACAAATCCTGAGGGGAGCACTGACCATTTTTTCAAAAAATACAAATTTGATTATCTACATTGCATCATTTCTGAGTATCAAATTCAATCCTATTCTTCTTTTCTACAATTAAGTGTTGTAAGATTTTTGTAATCAAGTTAAGTGAATTATTTCTAATTCCTTTCCTAGGTTATTAAAAATTAGGCCTTTTGTAGAATATGTAAGTTTGTTGTCAGTTTTCTACTGTTTGTGGTATGAACCCTAATAGTGGATTCTAATCAACCTTTATGTTGAATATAGAGTGAAACCTGTGAATCTCAGTAGTTTGTAATTGTGGATGCTGGTTTGAGGATCCTGATAAGTCTGAAGAAATTTTTTGGTGTATCACCCCATTTCAATTTCAAGTTTTAAACTTATCTTTCTCCCTTTCCCTATTCAAGTGTCAATCAGGAGGTGATATCCCAAATCAAATAGGAACCAGCCTAGAATCTGGAGATTCCTTCTCAATCAGAGTCCACCTATAGCTTGAGAAGGTTTCCATTGTTAGGATGAAATTTTAGTGATCCCTAATGCCTGAGTTAGGGTGACATTGTCAAACCTCAACAATTTTTGGCACACCCAGTGGGACCTATTCTTTAATGAACTAGTCGAATTGGATTATATTACTTGCTAGTTTTGGTGTGATATTAGCAAGATTCAGACCTTAAAGAGGTTACATTTCACATATCTGATGTTCCATGGAGGAAAGTGAGCTAGTTGCAAAGATCAAGAGCTATTTTCCATCATTTCAAGAGAATTTTATTCAAGAGAATCATTTGCAGTCCTATCAAGGTCAGCAATCACAATATGCTTTCACTGAGCCTACATTTGCTCAGCCTTATCATTATCCTTCAAATGATAATGATTTACAAAATAGAGATACTGAGTGTATGTTGCAAGATTTTCTTATGGAGATTGATCACATGAAGAGGAAACAAGAGGAGCTTGTCTATCAAGCTCATATTCAATAACAAGAAGCATTGGCTCAACAAGATCAATATTATAAGAGATATTTGGTGGAGAAATTCAAGAGGAATGAGGCCAAGATTGTAGGAGGGTTGGAAGCATAGAAGAAGGTTCATAAAGGAGAGTTGGAAGCTCAGAATAATGTTTATGAAAAAATGGTTTAAGACCAGAGAGATATGATTAAAGCCATGTTTGATAGAGGCCATGAATTTCAAGAAGAAAAAGAGGAGTTAAGAGCTCAGGAGGAACTCCATGAGAAAGAGATTTAGGATAAAAAATAGACAATAGGGATCCTGGCTTCTACAACTGAAAAGAATAAAAAGGGCTATCAACTTTAGATTGAAAAGTGTCTTCAGCTAGAACAAGAAAAAGAGATCGTAGAACAAAAAGTTGTAGTTGATAAGCGTGAGAAGGATTGGTTGCCTTTTCCTGTTGAACAAGATGAGAGAAAGAATTTTTTAGCAAATTAGGATAATTATGTTGACAAGAATGTCCCTCTCCTAAAATAGAGTAAGGAAGATGAAGAAGAAGTTCATTTTTGGGATGAGTTGGAGCAATTTTTCTTACATCTTGATGATAAGCCCACACTTCTAGAAAGTACCCACAAGTTTCAAGAGAAAGTTTTTCCATCCAGCATGAAAAAGAGGAATCCCCTCAGGCTGAAGTGACATTTTAGGAGTTAGATTCTATCAAGGAGAGGTCCAAGTTCATTATCTCTCATGGCTATCCTATTAGGCATTTATCAAGAGTGGAGGATAGCAAAGAAGAGCTACCAGTTGTGCTTGCACCTCAGTATGATGTTCTTCCAAAAGGTGAAGCTAAGAAAGAGACAAAGCATCTTGCTATCCCAATTGACCAAGTAAGTAAAATCCTTTTGGATCTTCACAAAATGTTGGTGGTTGTTGGTTTTCTTTAGAATGATGGTGTTTTCAATTAGCTGGATCTAGTAAGTGAGATCCTTGTTAAATAGAAATTTTCTCAGCAATTGATCCAGTACATCTCATATGTTCATCTCATGATGGCTTTCTATAAGCATGTGAATTTTTGTAAGCTAAAAAGGATGGGTAGCTATTTTTCACAGTCTATAAATGGTTTTGTTTGACCAGGCTTTAAGCTAGTTAAAATAGGATAGTTTAGGTTTCATTTCAATAAGTATAGTCCAGCACTGGGTCTTTAGGTTGCATGTATCTTAGTTTAGTTGCATTTTTGTTTCAATAAGGTTGCATTCATGCATGTTCTAGTTTTCTGATTCCATTGCCAAGTGATAAGGTCTAGGGTTCATGTCTAGCAGGCAAACATCTAGCAGAAGTCACCAAAATTGTTACCCTATTTTTGTACATGCAGAATGATAGACATAAATAGGAAAAGGGTGCATAAAGGTACTTCCACTTAGCACTATTTTTTAGGTGATCTGGATTAACATTTCATTATTGCATTCATATCAAATTTTTATTGTACTCTAAGTATTGATTACATTTCAAATTTTCAAATTCATAATTGATCATTACATTGTGCATTCAAACTAAATGTAATATACAAACGTCCTTTCATATTTCATATTTCATATTTCATATTCCATGTCAATAAATAGAGTACAAAGGGCATAATAGAAAGATATGATAGGGGTATGAGTAAAGTCCTTTGCATTTCCTTGAGGATTCATGTGCATATCAGGGGTTGGTTGTCTATCTAGTTTAGGTCCTTGGATTCACTGTCGGAGTCTTCATGTGTCTGGTCATAGGTCTTCAGGGTTTGTCTTGCATCATGGTGAGAAATTTGTCAGATCCAATTGGATCTAAATAATGCAGAAGATAAAAACATCATATGACAATCAGAATCTCTCAGAGCTGCATATATCCATTTGGTATTCAATGTAATAAGGATATGTGCATACACATAAACTGAAGGATAGTGTTAAAGGGACAAAATTTTATGAAACCTTTTACTATTAATGGCCATCATTATGCATGTTTTTATTATAAACCAAATGTTTGAATCAAAGGGACTTAGTTTTATAGCTGAGAAACCTTTTTCAGGATAGCATATTACGTTAGATTAGTGAACATATTAGTTGACTAACATAGTTGCATAATTATCATCATACATGATACTGTCATTAAAATAGATCTTTTGATTATTTTCACTAACCTAGAGTAATGTACTTGATTTGATGTTGTTTCTAAGATGGATAGAGTAAAAGCATTGTTCAAATAGGATTGGTTCTTATCACTATCATAAAAAGGGAAGATGCAATGTGTTGTTCATAGTTATTCATATGTTGAATAGATGCAAAATATTAGGTTCAATGTCAATGAAATGTGTTTATGGGTGTCACGAGCCCATGCTCGAACCCCATAAACAAATTTCATTACTGGTTACATCTATTTTAAGTCTTGTCATATCTGAATCATGGATCTACAACAAAGTTATTAAATGGTATGCAACCATGAATTATGGTGCTCATTGTCAAAGCACTAAAAATATACAACTTATGACATGCTGCCAAGTACACAAAAGGTGACAGTCAGGCTGTGATTCAAGAGAATGTTGCTACAATCCAAATGATAAAAGTTCATTTTCAACCACAGTGAATGCTTTAAAAATGCTATAGGAATTTGTTAAAATTAAAATTCTCGAACCCCACTGATAAATGTTCTTGTAGTATTGTATTTCATATTTTAAAGGAAAATCATTTAATGCATTTTGATTGTCACAAAATCAATGCACTTTGCTAAGAATATTGCTTGGTTTTCATAGCCCAACTGAAGGTAAAAAATATAATGGCTACAAGACAGATCATGGCATAGAGATCGAGTTTCATAAGGAAAAGCTGGAAATATCAATGAAGATAACCGGGTACATCAAGACTGAGGTAGTGATGGGTTTTAAAAAAATATTCCAAGCATCAAATATCATCTCCAGCATTTGAGCTGAGAAGGAGTAGTTTGAAGTGGAGTATCCAGTCATAGCACATTGTTTATTCATAACTCAAAGTGGAGATAACTATCAAATATTTATTCTAAAATGCTAGGTTACATTTTGAGGCAAGCAACCCTCAGTTTTTCTTATTTTAAAATAGTGCAAAAGCCCTAATATTAACACAAGCATGAAAGTATTTTCAATTCATGCAGAATGTTCTTGTTCAAGAAAATGTAAGATAGAGGGAAGTGAAGTAAACAAAAAATTAACATGCTGTACTTATCTCTTACTCAAATGATGAGGTGAAGCCAAGAGCTCAAACCCATGAGTACTAGTGAAGATGAGCTTGTTAATAGCCATAACCAGTGCCTCAAGGACAAACTTCTAGTTAGCTCAAGCTCGTGAGTTCCCAATGAGATCAACACTCATGATTCTAGCAAGGCCGAGTTCAAGATGTCAAAGGCCCGAGCTCTTGGGTACAAAACAACCATCAAGCTTGTGTTTCAGCTATTAGGTCATGCTTCAAATAGACAAGAAAGCCAAAGTTGTAGGCTCATCAACAAAGAATAAGTTCTAGCAATGAAACTCAAACTTCCAGTTTTAGAGGTCCAAGATCTGATAGTCACAAACCTTGAAAAGTTGAGGCTCGAGTTCTTTTCAAATATCTTGAGATTCATGCTTATAGTCTATGAGTCAAGTTTGGAGGCTGATTTACAACAGTGTTCAAGGTTGAGCTTCAAGAAGTAAAAAAACCCGTTGCAAGGTGAAGTTCCAGCCAGTAAAAAACCCGTGTGCAAGGTTGAGTTCCAGCCAGTAAAAAAACTCAAGCCTCAACATTTCTAGCCCGAGTTCTTCCAATTCAAACCCCAAGATGAGTTTGAGTAACTATGAGAGCTCTTTGTCAAGAGCCGAGTGCTAGTTAAATAGCATGTGAGCTCCCTTTAATAGCACGAGTTTAATCAGCCAAGAGCCCGTAATCCAACACAAGAATGAGCTCCAAATGCCATGTTCGAAGACAAGCTAAGGCTTCTTTCAAACACAGCCAAAGATAAAGGTAGATCACAGAGGATGGTTTTTATCATAGTGTAACTTCTATAATGTAATAATCATAGCCAGAGTGTGAGATTGAACACATGAATAGAGACAGGGAAAGATGAATCTAGGGTCGAAGTCCTTGATGGAGCTGCCATGACTAGGGTTAATCTTTAGTTTCCCAAATCCAAGATGCAGTGCAAAGACTAAGAAAATGCTAGCTTTTATAAGATCTCAAGTCCACTAATAGAAGAAAATCAATGTCATTTAATACTGTGAGTACATTGATAGCTAGTGCATCGAAATTGGAGATGCCACCACATATGCCTTCAGAAATATTTAACAATGAGTTATGAATTGCACTCGGGTGGTCATGTTGACCTAACTTTGAGTTTGTATTAGTTTAAACTTAGGTCTTTATAGGCTTAAGTTTAATTCTTCTATGTGGGCTGGATTGTTGGATATTGAGTTTAACTCAATTATTTTGTAATATATGTTTATAATATCTTTTAAAGATATGTATTTTAAATTATCAACACTAGAGGATAGTTGGAGCTCAATTTTGGCTAGTTTTGAGGGGCATGATACAAGGCACGATTTGTGTGTGTAACTTAATGTATCTTGGCAAAATTTTAGAGCCAATTTAGGGGCTATTTTATTGCCAAATTGGAGCATTTCTTGGAGTGAATTAGGGGCAGGTCTGGATTTTTGAATTCAGTCTTTGAGGCCTTCAAAATGGAGTTAGATTTTCAATTTTAGGGGTTTGAATGTGTGGAAAGGAGGGCCTAGTGAGCAATTGAGTTCCTCTGTACCTTTTGACACATTTTTGTAACCAATTTTCAGAGTTTGGAAGGTAAATACAAGCTGATTATCTACATTGCATCATTTTTGAGTATCAAATTCAATCCTATTCTTCTTTTCTACAATTAAGTGTTGTATGTTTTACATAATCAAGTTAAGTGAATTATTTTTGATTCCTTTCCTAGGTTATAGAAAATTAGGCCTTTTACAGAATATTTAAGTTTGTTGTCAGTTTTTTACTGTTTGTGGTATGAACCCTAATAGTGGATTCTAGTCAACCCTTTTGTTGAATAGAGAGTGATACATGCGAATCTCAGTAGTTTGTAATTATGGATGCTGGTTTGAGGATCCTAATAAGTCTGAAGCAATTTTTTGGTGTATCACCCCATTTCAATTTCAAGTTTTAAAGTTATCTTTCTCCCTTTCCCTATTCAAGTTTCAGTTAGGAGGTGATATCCCAAATAAAATAGGAACCGACCTAGAATCTGGAGATTCCTTCTCAATCAGAGTCCACCTATAGCTCGAGAAGGTTTCCATTGTTAGGATGAAATGTCAGTGATCCCTAATGCTTGAGTTAGGGTGATATATTCAAATCTCAACAATAGGATTATATGTGATAATGTATACTGGGTAAAAGGATTTAAGTACAATTTGTTGAGTTTAGCACAATTGAATAAATCAGGTCATCGATTTTCATTTGAAAGCAAGAAGTTGAAAATTTTTGATGAAAATGGAAAGCTTGTCGGTACTGGAGGACAATCAAAAGGTAATTTATTCTATCTTGACAATGCTGAAACTTCTTGTTTACTGGTGAAGAATGAAGATGTATGGTTATGGCATAAGAGACTATGTCATGTGAACTTTGATAACATGATTATGATTAGTAAAAAGAGAAGAGTTAGAGGTCTACCAAGTCTAACCAAACCTGATCATGTTATGTGCAATCAATGTCAGAAAGGAAAGATGACCAAATCTAGTTTTAAGAGTAAAGACTATTCATCTAAAGGTATTTTGGACTTGGTATATACTGACTTATGTGGTCCTATGAGAATTCAAAGCTACTATGGGGACACATATTTTATTTTATCTATTGATGACTACTCTAGGATGATGATAGTCATGTTCTTAAAAGAGAAATCTAAGGCATTCAAATTGTTTAAGTGGTATAAGGCTAAAGTTGAAAATGAAACTGGGAAAGACTTAAAATTTTTAAGATCTGATAGAGGAGGTGAGTTTATTTCTGATGAATTCACTAATTTATGTAATGAGAATGGAATCAAAAGACAAGTTTCTGCACCTAGGACACCACAATAGAACGGGATTACTGAAAGGAGGAACTGATCTATTGTTGATTATGCTAGAGCATTGATGTTTGAGAAAATTGTTGCACAAATGTATTGGAGAGAAATAGTTAGCATTGTTGTATATACCTTGAACTGAGTTCAACTGAAGAAAGACATGAACAAGACACCTTATGAGTTATGGTTTGGTTGTACAATGAATGTAAGTTATTTTAGAATCTATGGAAGTAGGTGTTATATTCTAAAAGATGATAGGAATGGTCAATTTGACTCTAAAGGTGATTAAGGAATATTTATAGGATATTCTACTAAGAGTAAAGCTTACAAATGTTTGAACAAGGCTACTAATAAAATGGAAGAAAGTGCTAATGTAAAAGTTGATGAGTTTTCTAAAAATAATGATGAAGAAAGCATGAAGGAACCAAAAGATGATGATAGGTTTACATATGTTGACAATCCAGGCTATCTACTGAAGCCACAGGATGATTCTATTGAGCATCAGTAAAATGTTACCAAGAATTAACAAATGCAAACCAAGAACTAGGAAGAAGCTACCAAGCAAGAAAATGAACCTAAACCGAGTGATGAGAAAAGAAGAGAACAAGTACTAGCAAGATTTGTTAGAAGGAACCATTGGCATAACGAAATCATTGGAGACAAGAAAGATGGCATGATGACCCAAAGTAAGTTAAGACAAAAAACATGCTTAGTTTGTGAGTTTGAACCTAAGAATGTTAGGGATGCGCTTGAAAATGAGGAATGGATTAAGGCTATGAATGAGAAAATTGAACAGATTGAGAAGAATAAGACATGGACATTAGTACCTAGATTGAAAGATAAAAATGTAATTGGTACTAAATCTATTTTCAGAAATAAGTTAAATGAAAATGGTGAGGTCACTAGAAATAAGGCAAGACTTGTATGCAAGGGATATGCATAAGAAGAAGGTATAGATTATGGTGAAACTTTTGCACCAATGGCTAGACTTGAAGGATTCTGTTTATTAATTGTATATGATGCACATAATGGATTCAAAGTATTTCAAATGGATGTGAAATCTACATTTTTGAATGAAATTCTTGAGGAGGAGGTCTACATAGAACAACCAGAAGGTTTTGTTTGTCCAAATTAGAAGAACATGGTATGTAGATTGCACAAAGCTTTGTATGGACTGAAGCAAGCACCGAGAGAATGGTATGAAAGACTACATGCTTATCTTATCAGTATTGGCTTTGTAAGAACAAGTGATAATAGTAATTTGTACATGAAAGGAGAATCTGATGATAATATTTTGATTGCTGAAATTTTTGTTGATGACATAATCTTTGGTGGACATGATTTGATTTGCAAATCTTTTGCTGATGAAATGAGAAAGGAATTTGAGATGTCAATGTTTGGAGAGATCATATTCTTTCTAGGTTTGTAGATTATATAATAGAAAGATGGGATTTTCATCACTCAATCAAAATACATTAAATAAGTGTTAAAGACTTTTGGCATGGAAGATTCAAAACCGGTAGGAACACCAATGATGTAAGTTGACAAAGGATGATGAATATACAGAGGTAAATCAGACACTTTACAGATCAATGATTGGAAAACTAATGTATGTGGTACACAATAGGCCTGATATAGCACATGCAATTGGGATTGTGGAAATATTTTCTACCAATCCTAAAGATTCTCATATGGAATTTGTTAAATGAATTTTGAGATACTTGAAGAATACTGAAGACTATGGTTTATGGTACACAAAGGAAGGAAAATTTGAACTCCAAGTTTATATTGATGTAGATTGGGCTGGAAACATTGATGAATGGAAGAGCACAACTGGTGGAGAATTCATTTTAGGAGAAAGGCTTGTGACTTGGATAATAAAGAAACAAGCATGCATTTCTTAGTCTACTTCTAAAGTAGAGTATGTTTCTCCTACTGCAAAATGTTCAAATATTGCTTGGATAAAACAAGTGTTGGAAGGAATGAATGAGGTAATCATTGACTTGGTGATTATATATTGTGACAACACTAGTGCTATAAATATTTCCAAGAATCTGGTGATGCATTCAAAAAAAAAGTATATATCTATTAAGTATCACTACTTAAGGGAAAAATTTCAAGAGAAGCAGGCGAAACTAGAATTTGTGAAATCTAAAGAACAACTTGCTGATATTTTTACCAAGCCCTTACCGAAGGACACATTTGATTATTTGAGGACTAGACTAGGGGTTCGTCCCCTATCTATCGGTCACTAAGGTGATAAGGAGGTTGCATCAACCTATACTTTATCATAAAATCATCCATGTTGATGCACATAGCTCACACTTTAGGATTTCTAAGGTTTTGAAAGCTTGTAGAAGCTGGAATAGGAAATTGTTTATTAGTAAATGAAGGTACTTGATATGGACCGAACAACAGAGGATAATTTGGTTGTTGTAGAGCTATTTATTTTATTTGGAATTGTTGTCAAAGGGAGAGGAACTTCATATGAAATATCTGTTGCTAAGAAAATATATGGGAGAAAGAATCAGAGAGTTGAAAAAGATCAAATCCATGGGGAGAGTCTGCATGGAATGTTGTTTTGTTACGATTAAACATATTAAATATCAAGCTAGGGAGAGCTTAGCATGCTACAACATTTACCTACATAGTTGTAGAATACATGTTTGGTATGTGTATGACATATTTCTAATTGTTTGTGTTGCCATCAATACCAAAGGGAGAGATTGATGATCTACAACTGATTGAACAACTAGATGGACTAAAGGAATAGTGATTAGAGATCACTGAGCTACTAAAATAATATGTAAGATGATTAAATTAGTCAATATGTTGTCATTGATGTCAACTAGTTTTGACAATACTTATCATGATAGTTACAAACATCTGAACATCTCTAGAAGGAAGAAAAGATGAAGAAATGAGATATCTACATAAGGAAAAGATGGATATGAAAGATAAGGATAAGGTATACATTGGGTAACTTATTGATGAGTCTATGGCTTTATATTGTTGACTTGAGCATGTTACATTAATCTATTATGAAGAAGAGATTTGAATTGAACAAGTTAATGTGGTCAGTAATTGAAGACTTTTGTATACACCAAGCCTATGCACTATATACTGAGTAACAGTAATAACCTAGTTAGTTATCACCGACACATTCAGTATTAACCGAATATGGATGAAAACATTAAATGCTAAGAACAACCGACTAAAATTGATGAGATGGAAATTGTTATGATTTCGAGGTAAAGGATGAAGGTAGTTATAAGATCCATGACTAACATAATTCAGAGATGATCTAAAGGATGAGATTGAAATGTATTATGGACACATCTGCCGAGGAAGGTTTAAGTGGAAAAATGGACGAAGGAGATTAAGAGGCAAAATCTGATGGTTGATATGAAAATAGTTTACTTGTTTATTTAAGATACATGAGTTTCATTGTTGAAATATGCCAAACAAAAAGAGACTATAGATATTTTGCCTAAAGACTTTATTCATGCATTCCTGATCAAACTAGTTACAAAAAGAACTGAGCTACAAACATTACCGAGTGTTAGAGAACTATTTATCGAGTGAAGTAAGTTGGAAAATATTGAGGAAGTGAATTGATTAATGATCAGATGATTTTTATGAGCATAGCATAGATCTGAATATTTGCAATTGATTTGTATTTGAATCAGATCAAAACTATATCAATTTAACCATTGATTCAACAAAATCTCTTAACCGAGTGGACTTAACAGTCTTATTGTATTTCCATATGACATTCAATGAATGCTAATTGTTATCTTGTTGACCCCATAGTGAATGTTGGTGAAGATTTAACTATTAGTGATAAATCCTCTAACCATGTCACACCTAACAGTGTGCATTGTAACCTTCATCAAGGTTGGCTCCTAACCAAGCTTACTTCAGAAGAGTGAAATATTTTGGGTTACGGATCCCAGGTGGTTTTTCCCTTAATAGGGTTTCCACGTTATATCATTGTGTTATTTGTTATGATTGTTTTTCTATCATACTTTACATACTACATGGTTAATTTAATTGGTAATCACAGTTTAGATAATTACTGGTATTCTGTGAGTGAACAGACAGATTGATATTTTATCTTACCAAGTTGCATAAATTGTTGAAAAAGTTTTAAAAAGTACATCTGGGAGTTTGAGATTGTAGGATAACTAATTTAACTGATTCACCCCCCCCTCTTAATTATTCTAACACTGAAAGACCTTGATGAATCACTAAAGATACTTAAGAAATATGGAGGATATTCAGATTTAAAACAACTAAAGTATGAGAAAAGGAATGATGAATACAAATAGAAAATTGAAGAGGCTATTGTGTTTACTTTGCATAAGTTTAGAACTACACTTGTTGAGATAGCCTCACATTTATCAGATGAGCTATATCAAAATATTGATGCTAGATGGAAATATGCCTTAGCATCTGAGAATAAAACGAGGGAGATATCCTTGGCTATCATAGTACATGACTTATCTAAGAGAGGAATCAAGGATACATTGCAAGAATACTCAAAGAGAGTCCAAGTGAAAAGAAGAGCATTGAAGATAATGGTCGATAAGTTAGAGGAAGTTCAAAATGAGACTGATGAACTATGGAGAAAGATATTATTTCCAGACCAAGAGACAAAGATCAAGGAGAAAACATGCAAGTC
Organism: Chamaecyparis obtusa; assembly: GCA_027943335.1. Classification (NCBI taxonomy): domain Eukaryota; kingdom Viridiplantae; phylum Streptophyta; class Pinopsida; order Cupressales; family Cupressaceae; genus Chamaecyparis; species Chamaecyparis obtusa. Next base: position 903,721 of record BSBK01001988.1, read on the forward strand.
ACATCCCATTGATTTGACAACTGACAAAGATGAGGTCATTATTGAGGATATTACTGATAAAGACCCTACTGAGGATATTAAAGATGATGAAGATATAATGGTAACCAAGGCCAAGGAAACAAAAGAAATGAACATACATGATTCAACAAAGGTAAATCTTGTGAATGAAGAACTTGTCATTGAACAGATAATGAATTTTCTTGAGATTGAGGAAGTGATCTAAGAGGTAAAAAAAGATGTTTCAACAGATACTGATACCCCCACCAAACCAAAACAAGAAACTACACCAAAGGATACCAAGGTTACTAAAGAGATCGAGACTTCCCAAGGTCAGAATCAAGAGCAATTACAAGACATGTAATGGAGATATAAGGTTTTACCGAGATATGTATACATGAGAAATTTTGTTAAGGACAAGAAATTTTGATGACTTTGAAGATTTTTAACAAAGATACCAAACTAATTCCAAAGGGGGAGACTGGTACTCCTATAGATTTATTTTTTTGTCATTAGCTATGATAAAGTCATAATGATTGTCAAAGTCATTCGATAAAGAAGGAAATTCAAGTCGGTAAGAACAAAAAGCTAGTCAGTAAAGGAAATAAAGGAAAGACAGGCTTTGGTAAAGGCAATAAGGAGCAGATGATGAATAGGGAAAATTGAGCACTGAACATCAAGTTGTACTAATCTATAACAATTATCAGATTGAGAGATGGTATAGTTATCAAGAAATAAAGAAAATATATTACCGAGCATCACAAGCCGACACAAGGAGAATCTACAGATACATTGAACCTAGACACCGAGAAGAAAACATTTTACAAATCTCAAGGAGATTGTCTGATAGGCCATTGGAGATTTAAATACAATTATTATGCATGATTACAAGGTGAGATTCACAAATAAGAATTAAATGAGATATATGCATTGGAGGAGTAACCAATGCTTCCACCACTTAAAGAGATGATTTTAGAACATTTCCACTGCTTCTAGAATTAAGTATAAATGGATCAAAATGTGAAGATCATAGTATGAGTTGAGAGATAGAGTACATGTGCAAAGGAGAAATTATAGATAGAAGGTGATGAGTAGAGAATCCACTGAGTAATAGACTAGTAAAGAGTAGAGTGTAATTGTGATTCAGAGTTGAAGCTATCGAGTACATATTTGTTATTGTGAGTGAAGCACATGTTGAGGAAAATAGTTAATGAGAATATTGAGTCTGATAAGCATAAGATAGATGAAAGTACTAAAAATATTTTGTGTACTAGTTTAGTGTGTAAACAAATTGTAAAGTCTCTTAACCAAGCAGATCCTAATAGATCTTACTTTGTAAATCCTTTAATAGGGTACGGTTCTTGGATTAGAATTGTAAAATCCTTTAGCAAGATAGACTTAACTAGTCTTTAGACTCCTAACAAGGTTAATACTCTTAACAAGGTAAGCTATCATAAATAGCTATTATTGTAGCCCTAACCAAGAAGACTTTTTACTGTAGTAGTGAATTTTTTTGGGTGTTATCCCCACTGTAGTTTTTAACCTCTAACAAAGATTTTTGTGATACCAAAATCACTGTGTTATGAGTTATATTTTATGTTTATGTTTTATATGTTTCCTGAGATGCATGCAAAGTTATGAATTCAGTGAATGGTTAAGAAAGTTAAATAAAATGTTTTGAAGTATTGATTCACCCCTCCCCTCTCAGCACTCACCTTTCCATACTTAATCCAACAATCACTGCATACATCCATGTGAAAGTAGAAGAATTTTTTCATGGAAGATTATTGGACATATGGATAAATGAATTAACATATGATAATGTGCAATTAAATCTTAATTTTGGCAGCATGATTAAGAAGGAATTAATAGTATGGAAAGACTTATTTGATTTCTAATATGATGAAAAATGGATTAGAATGGAAATGAGCATGGTTCATGATGATTTTTTTTGGTTAGATAAACCATGTTTGATTACCAATGAAGTGATAAGAAAAGTTACAAGTTTATAGGCAACTAGAATGGTTTCTAAGCTTAAGGTAGTGAAAAATAAAGAAGTTGAAAAACTGACCCATTCAACATTTGAAAAGAGGGATATGATACTAAGAAAAATTCTAAACCCTACAATTAAGTATGCCTCACTGATGATTGGAAACAAAGTGTATTTCATAAACTGGGAAAACTATGTATCAACAACTGCGATAAATGTCACATATGAGATCGTAGTAAAGAATGAAGAATACTATTTATGTGAACTCCTAAAGGATTTTTTTGGGAGAAAATGAAGTGAACAAAAGAAAGGAGGCAAGAATTCAAATATGGAACCCTAACCCTATGTATTCTATTTTACTTCATGAAATAATTTCTAGGTATTGGCAAAATTGGATGGGAGACATAGGATAGTAGCACATCAAATTCAAGATCTGTTGAGAATATTCAAGGATACAAATAATGGAGATTAATATTTTTTTTCATTCTTCACTCTCTTTTAACATCAGATACATCAAATGGAGAGAATCCCTAAAAGTGTTGTGGAAAACTATAAGAAAGATCTCAAATTTCTCATCATTGTAGACAACTGTATTATGGAAGAAAAAACACTGAGAACTTCTTGGGTTCCTACTCTAGGATATGAAGTTACAAAAGATATTCTATATATTTTGGTAGTTGTGATTTTGGCTAGTTCCATTGATGCCACAAAAGAGAGAACATGAACTTATGAGGAAAATAGTTTAAAGGTATATAATGAGCTTATGAGACCCGTGATAAAGAAAAAAGGTTCAGAAGAATATTGAGAAATACTTTTTACCATCAAGTATGTCACAATAAGATAGTGATGAAGAAAAGAAGGAATTTGGTAATATTGTCTCTATCAGGAGGTTTGGAAGGACCACTTATTTTCCTTTAATTTTTGCATCCTCTAAGTATAAGGAAGTCTACTCATCTTAAGGGAAACATCAACTCCCGAAGCTAAAGAAAAACCTACCAAAAGGAAAAAGGAAATTGTCCCTTCCGCCTCTCATAGATGAATAAAGCATAGAGCTACTAAAATAAAACCAAATGAAGAAGATTTGGAAGAGATAGAATCATAGGAATCTGAATTAGATGAAGAAACTCCACAAAATTGAAAAATCAAGAAGCTAATGGCTTTTATTGTTCAATATCTAGATGAGGAATCAAAATAAAATACATAGAAGGAAATAGAATATTTGGAAAGAAAGAAAGATAAGAAAGTCTCTAAGAAGCCACTCAAACTAGATACCCTATTTGATTATATAAAACATGAAGGAAAACTCAATGAATTCAATGAATTATATGGAGAATCAGACAAGAATGATCAAGCAAAAAATATCAAAGAATTCAAAAAATATTTTATTTTCTTTGATGCATACTCTCAAACATATTAGGAACAAGTTAGATCACTTGATACACAATGCATTAGAAGATGACAAGAAAATTAAGGAGCATACATTGAGAGTTGTTAAAGTTGACTTGTCAAATACTGAAAAGACAAATCCTATACACATTTTCCATAATGATTTTAGATCTAAAAGAAGGAAGAATGGATTCCTAAACATGGAAAAATAAATTTATAACAAATCCCATAATTAAAATGTTGAATCCCCTTGAAGCATTGCTAAAAATATTAGAATGTTGTCATGCACCAATGGATAGACACTATTTGATGTTATGCCATATATAATCAAAGATGAGACAAAAGAATATTCAAAAGAAGTTAGTGGTTCTCCTCTCACTCCTCCAAATATCTCTTTTCCAAACACTATAGAATATACTGATGAAGAAACACTCAATTCTTCTTTGAAATAATGTGCAGAGTTTGTATTAGAAAAGGAAGATCATAAAGTAGAAAAATAAAAAGAGATCAAACATAAAAGGTTAGAAGAAAAAAAGAAAGAAGCATAAAACACTGGCTCAAGTGAGAAAGAAAAGATAAAGGTATACTTGAAGACACTGGAATAGAACAAAGAGACTCATCCAAATCTGAAATTACTTTTGGTACTTCCTCTGGATCTACCAATAATCCATTGGATGATATCTTTAACTTTCAAATAAGATTTGAATCGATAACATCATCCAAGATCTTGTTTGAATCAAGTCAAATGGAACCTATACACAAGTTTCAAATGAGTGATGTACTTCTCTCTTATGTGAAGAAAGATCTATTTGATGAAAATGAGAAATATGAAAAATTGATGGAAGAAATGATTAAAACCTTACTCCTAGCCACTCCAAGAACCTCTATTGAATGCTCCATGTACATAGATAATAACTTCATAATCTTCATGCAAGACTTCAAAGCCTATTCTAAAAGTATCAAGGATGTTGTAACAAATGAATTGGAAAAAGAAAAGGAATTAAGATTATTAGTAATGAAAGAGAAGTGTGCTACTGAGCACAAAAGGTTTGTTGAGATAACTTCCAAATGCAAAGAATGCCTTAAGGAGGCCCGTGCATTATATTGTTTCACCTTTTTGTATCCCGATTCCATAAAAATAAAAGAAAATAAATAGATTTAATCAAATCTTATATCTTAGTGGTAGTTCATGGCTATGATTTAGAAGGAGAATTATCGGGCACCATCAAATTAGAATTGAAGAACTACACAAAAGGTATTTTGAACTTAAGAAACATTAGGAAAAAATCATTCTACATCTTGATAATCTCATAGATTTATTAAGTGAAAATGTATCAAATATTTCTCATGTTCTCACCTTAGCACAATAAGAAAATATGATTGATTTTCTCCCCTCATCTTTTGAGGATGGTGAATGTAGGCTAAAGTTACTTGACAATCAAAATAATTTTATGGATATTATAGTACATGATTGGATCGACAACAAAGAAACATTGAATGCTTAGGTTAAGAAGATCAAGAGTTCAACCAATTCCAGTTGATCCTACCTTTTAGTGTACACAAATCTCCATTCTTGTACAATCTATCTATGAATTATTTTTTGGGTGAGTTCTTTAGATGTTTTATTGAAGTTATTGCACAATTTTCTTTTGGCACCCTTTCTCCATTGATTCCAAAGGGGAAGAATTTTGGGAGTTATATAAATTTTGGGAGTATATATTAATATTTTTTTTTTGGAAATAAAATTTGTTTCTATCAATAGAGGAGATTGTTGGAATGTTGTCATTGATGTCACATGTTTCCTTCATTAGTAGTACAAATAGTGAATTCCACTTTGCATTTGTTTGCACACTATGAAATATAACAAGGTTTTAGTAACAATACTCTATGATTGGTAAATGTGTGTACTCAAGAGTATGGGTGATAGTTCCAGTTTGTAGAGAAGATATGACTCTAGAACTATGCTTTTGGAAGGAACTCTATTTTCCAAAAATAGGATAGATAAGTTTATGAGGCCACATTCTGACACAAGGTTATTTGTGTTGGCAAGTGATGTTTTTAGAGTGATATGAAGTGCTTGAGGGTTTTCATTTATGGAAACACATTTGATATGATGATCGCTTGGCGTTAACTATATTTTTGGAGATGCGGTCTTGAAAATGACTAAGTATAGAAATAAAAGTATAGAGTACAATAGTACTATTTTGGACATCAAAGATAGTATATGATAAATGATGACTTGTGGGCTTAGAGGAAGACATTTTGGGATATGTATGACCTTTAGTTAAGGTCTCTTGTGTTTTGATATTTTTATCAATGAGTTATAGTTATTTGAAGACATGCAAAGATAGAGGAATAGTGAAACAGAGCATATGAACAACCTCCATGATTAAGGGAGTATAAGATGGAATCCAAATGTGATAAGATAGATTAAGATATTGGTTTACCTACACTTTGGTAATACAAGATCACTGACTTAGTATTTAATCTTTGCGTTATTATTTATTATATTTTGTAGTGTATTTGAGAGCTGACTAAATGGTAGAATACATATATATATACATATAGATACACACACACACACACATATACAGATATATATATATATACATACATACATATATATATATATATACATACATACATATAGATATATATATATATATATATATATATATATATATATATATATATATATATATATATATATATATATATATATACATACATACATATATATATATACATACATACATACATACATACATATATATATATACATACATACATACATATATATATATATAGATACATACATACATACATATATATATATATATATATATATATATATATATATATATATATGTATGTATGTATGTATGTATATATATATATATATATATATATATGTATGTATGTATGTATGTATGTATGTATGTATGTATGTATATATATATGTATGTATGTATTGTTGGCATTAAGCAGAATTGCCACTAGTGACAACACTTATTTGCATTCTGGGTGCAAACCGAGCAGATAGTGCAAACCGAGCAGACAGTGCAAATTGAGCAGACAGTGCAAACCGAGCAAACAGTGCAAACCGAGCAGACAGTGCAAACCGAGCAGATAGTGCAAACTGAGTAGACAGTGCAAACCGAGCAGACAGTGCAAACTGAGCAGACAGTGCAAACTGAGCAAGTTAGTACAAACCGAGCAAACTGAGTAACATCATGTCTACCGAGTCACCAGTATTTACCGAGTTCAAAACCTACCAAGTGGTCAGTATGAACCGTGCCTTCACTTCTACCGAGTGCATGACGATGCCGAGTAATGCAGTGAACGCCGAGTATCAGAAAGTCACTGAGTTAGTTTGCAGGAACCGTGTAACCATACTTGGGCCGACTTAGTAGCACTTATGTTTATTTGTCAAGCCGACTTTGTAATTGTAATTGTAATTAATTTTTTAAGACTTGTATATAAATAATGTTGTAAAAATGTCAAGATGTATGAAATAAGCATGTATGTGAAAAAGAAAGAAAGGCAAAGATAAGCGAATTACAAAGGGCTTCAGCAGTATAAGGAACAGCAAAGACAAACTCATCACAGAAGGTGATCAGTACGTCAGTGAATCTCAATCAGCAATCCAGTTGCAAAGCAAGAGATCTACTGTTTCATCCTAACAGGTGAATCAATACTAAAATCCTTTAACCGGGTAGACTTAACAGTCTTTTGTAAAATCTCTTTACCGAGTGCATACTTCATTGTATGTTTGTAAATCCTTTAACAGGGTGGATTTAGCAATCCTTATTGCTCCTAACAGGGCAGATCATCAGAAGTGATCAAATTATAAGCCTTAACCGGCCAACTTTATTTTGCAGTATTAAAGCTTTGTGGGTTTCATCCCCACCCCAGTTTTAATTTCTTTTTGGAAGGTTTCTGGGTAACCAAATCTATGTGTCATTATTATGAATGCTTTTAAGTTTCATGCTTTCTGTATGCAAAGGTTAAAGTAAATTACATGTTAATACATCTGTAATTGAAAGAAAATTTGGAGTTACTGATTCACCCCTCCCCTCTCAGTAACTCGGTTAATTCTTGAATATTTCCAACAATTGGTATCAGAGCAGCATTGGTTCTCAAGAAAAAGCTTAACTAGCTTGAGCAAAGATCCAGGACAATGGAGGTATTCAAACTGAACAAGGTGATTGAAAATGAAAAGCTAGATCTGGAAATGGCCATAGCTAAACTTAAAGAAGCAAAAGAACATCTTTCCCAATCCCTAAGAAGAAGGAAGGAACTTGCAAATCAGATGAATGATCAGAATTACATTGAAGAAAAGATTGAAGATCTTTTTCCCTCAAATAGCTCAGATGAAGCAAACAATGCTGTCAAAGAACTCCTAGAAAAGAATGGGTCTCTACAGGAAGAAGTGAGAAAATTAAAAAGAGAACAAGAGCTACACTCTACAAGATTTTGTGAGATCTTGGAACAAAGAAACAAGTTGAAAGATGAATTAGATGGAAGGAACAATGAAGTTCAAAATAAAATCCTTCAGCTAGAAAACCTAATTAATCAAATCTCCCATACAAATGAGGAGATTCTGAATCTAAGATTAGAAATAGAAAGCACAAGAGAAGAACTAAGATCTGAAAAGGAAATCAATCTAAGATTGGTGGATGACCCAAACACTGAAAAACAAATCAATGAAGGAATGCTGAAAAGCCAAGAAGACTTGAATCAGCTGTATGAGCGAAATCTTCATAGGCAGAAAGGAAAAGTAGGACTTGGATACAAAGGAGAAGGCGAATCCTCTAAGAAAGGTACTCAAAGAAATCAAAAACTTACTTGTAATCATTGTGGTAAAATAGGACATACTTCAAATAAATGTTGGAACAATGAAAAAGAAGAATTCAATGGAAAATGTTACAACTGCAATCAACCTGGTCACAAAGCAAATGAATGTAGGGAAAAACCAAGATTCAGAGGTAATTGTCACAAGTGCAACAAACAAGGTCACAAGGCATCCGAGTGCAGATCCAAAATATTCAATCTAGCAGAACAAATTATGAAAGCAATGTTTGGATGGGACTACAACACCTGGTGTAGATGTCATTACTGTGGAGAATATGGACACATTGGCATGAATTGCATAAAACATCATCTAAGGAAAAGAGATACTACCGTAAGATGCTTCAAATGCACTAAACTCGGTCACATAGCCAGAAACTGCATAAATGCTAGTGAAGTTGAAGATGGAAAGAAGAATGAAGCAACTAAGGTCAGGAAACATGTGAGACAAAAATGGATTCCTAAATCTACCGAGCAAACCAGTCCAAGTAATGGAATGGGTGGCTCTACCGACTCAAACTAAATTTCCAAGAAAGCACTGGAACTGTATTCTCATAGACCAATCTCAAGTAGTTCCAGAATTGAATTAAAAGAAAGATCTAAATCAGCATGCAAGATGCAATAAGATCATAGGAAGGTCGGTATTAGTCTTTACCGAGCGAGGTCGGAGCAATATGAATTCTCGAGTTTACCGAGTTGCAAAGTCTTCAGCGAGCAATTATTTCTTAGTGGGTGACAGTCTGTCAGAATTCATACCCTAATTTGTACTGAGCATTAATGATAGAATTGTAAACAAAAGGCAAGTAATCGAACTCATTCTTCACCGCGAACCTTTAGCACTTTGAGAGCAGAAAATTTCAAGAGCAACCCAACGATTCAATACTTTTGCGAAAGGAATTTTTTGTGAGCTACCATGGCATCATCCAGCACTTCAACGAAGAAAGGATCAGATATGTTAGTCCAAGGGGAATGGAAAGCACCAGATTTCAAGATCATGCCCACAATTGCAGCAGCCCTAGACCCGAACAAAGCTCAATCTTAGATTCCTCCTAAGGTACTACGTATTAACGATATCCGCAATCATTTCAACTGTTCAATTCATGAAATGGGGAACCTAGAACTAGATATTGTGCGTGAAGAACTATGTGTGGATGGTACTCTTAAACCCGAGCACAAACATCTGGAAGATAAGGGATTAGTTCACATTGCACATTTGCCTCAAAACTTTTGAGATAAATGGGTTAGATACATTCTCAGCCGTGTACATGATGGCAAGATTTGGCTTGAGCAACCCATAGAGATCACAAAGAAGATGATTCATCAAATCACCGGTCTTCCCATGTTGAACAAAGCAAAAACTACCAAAACCCTAGGTCGGATGGAACTAGAGAAGAAAACCCTAGCCGAGTGGGACGGTAGAGGCATGAAAGTTAGCAGCATTACCGATGCTGAACTAAAGTTTGGTACACACATAATTGCCCATAAGATTTATAGTTCAAGTTGACAGAATAGTGTCTCCTGTGAAGCTATTGACCTAGCATACAAAGTGGTCAAGAACAACTTATCATTTGACCTAGCAGACTTGTTGTTAAAGCAGTTTAACAAAAACATGGAAAGCATTCAAACTTCCAAAAACAATCCATGTAAGTTTGGATCCTTATTGGTCTGTTTATTCTTCTATGCTCATAAATTCTTCCCTTCTAAAGGAAAAGTTGTATGGAGAAAAGATGTGCCAGTCCTTTATGAAATAAATGAATACATCTCAGAAATGGGTGAAAATTTTGAAAGCATCATGGATAATTATTTTGAGTCTTTCAAAGAGAAAATGAATGATAGATTCTAGATTCCACAGAAGTTGGTGGAAGATTACAAGGATGACATTTGTTTTATGATGGATTGTGACAATGTATATATTCAAGCAGCTAAACCGAGGACTGTATATGTAAAACCTCTTCCTTATGAGGTAAATATTGATGAAACCAAGAATATCATTGAAGCTCTTCTTAATCAGCCTGTCAATCCCAAAGCTCCATATTTTGGAACATATGATGAAGCTAAGGTGAGAATTGAACTAAGCATAAAACTTCCACAGGCGGTAAAAAAAGGAAAGAAGAGGATAGCCAAAATGCAAATGCTAACCGAGGACAAAGGAGAAAAAGATGAAGAAGAAGAGGAAAAGGATGAGAAAATAGAGGAACCAGAACCTGCAAAGAAGAAAGGAAAGGTATTCATCACTAAGGCACCTAAGCCTCCCACTGTTGTATTTACAAGGAGAAATGCAAGAGGTAAGGCAGACAAGGCAGACAAGGTAGATAAAGACATAGTATTCAAAAGGCCTCCTCTAAACTTTCAAGAGAGGATCAAACTTTTTAGAGACGGATCAGGATCTGGAGTAAGTAACATAAAATCTTTTAAATATGAAACCAGATCAGAAACAGAATAGAAGGAAATAGAAGATGCTGTTATTGAAAAGATGGGATAGTGGAAATACTCTCCTGAAGAAATAGCCCCCCAGGTTCCAGCAGTTCTATTAGATCCAATAAAAATGAGATGCAGCAATGCCAAGCAAACTGTAAAAGACATATTTGATCAAACCCTGAGATAGTTAATGCCGAGCTTGAAAAATGATGAAGTAAAGAAGGCATTGAAGGACAATGAAAGTAAGATGACATTAAAGTTCAATACTTGTTTGATTCTGATCAACAATATTGAATCGGTTGTGAAGGCTGCAAATGCCACATGGAAAAACATATACCATCTTCACCAATCGAGTATTGAAACAGTCATAATAAAAGACATTGAAGATGACAGTGATGAATAAGAAGAAGCCACTGAGGTAGATGATACTATGAGGATAGCAGCAGAATTCATTGCATCACTTCCTACCTCTCCAGTAAAAGTCTCTACATCCAGCCCGGAGACACCTTCAAGCATGGTTGTGACAACTTCAACATTTGTCCAATCATCTATAGCAACAACAGAAGCAACTACCATTTCTTCTACCGAGTTGCAGTCTCCCACATCATCAAGTTTTCCAGCAGTAAGTTTTCCAGTTTTTGAATCTACAAGTGTAAATATTTTAAGTTCTCCAGTAGAAAGTATACCAGTCTCTATAGCCAACCCTACTATATCTACTGTCACTACTACTAAGGCATTAAGCATAGATAAGCCTAAAGCTCAACCGAGCATAAGATTTTTGGGTAAGAATATAGTAGAGTATATAGACTTAGATGAAGAAATAGAGATTCCAACATTAGATTTTGCAAATCTATCAGAAGACCAAATGCAAAATATAGGTGAAATCCTTCAAAGGAAAGCAAAGCAAAAGAAGCTTAAAGAGGAGAGAGACAAGGAATATCAAATCATCAAGGATGCTAAGGACATTTTGTCTGATGCATTAGGTATTAAAGTAGACTCCTCCCAACATGTTTTGCTACAATTAGCTGAAGCAGTAAATAAATACAATGAGGATTCATCTGGGATAGAAAAGTTAGTTGAAAGAGCTGAGAAGAGATTCAACAATAAAGTGCTTGAGCACATTGCTCAGCACATAGCTATTAACCAAGTAGAATTGTCTTCAGTTTTGTCAAACATTGAATCTACCTATTTGAATGCTACCTCTCTTTTGGCCAGATTGTGCAATATTGCCGAGTTCACAAAGGATGTTAAGGATAAAATGAATAAAATGGATGAGGATATGAAGATTAGCATACAGAAGCTGCAACTTGAACCAAGTTCAAGCTCTGCTCATCACTTGAAAGCCTCATACCTATCAAATATGCAGTCAGATCTACTGAAAGAAGACACAAGGATCCGGTCCACACTGCTAGACATCCAACACATGATCCTTCCCATCATGAATACAATGTATAAGCACATTGAACATTCCAAAACATTGATTCATGACAATCAGTTCTCTATAGCAGATCACATGATTGAACTCTCTGCAGAAGTCCAAATTGCAATTCAAACATGCAAGATTCTAGAAGAAAGTTGGGACAGAACCCTGGCACTAATAATGAAGGTACATTCTAATTTTCTATCAAATTTTGGATTCTCTCTGTAAATCACTTGTATATACACCTTTGGCATTATCGTCAAAAAGGGGGAGATATGTATAGAAGGAGATATGTATAGAAGGAGATTTGTATAGAAAAAGTTAGCACATTGAAAGGGGGAGACAATGTATAAAGCTCTATGACAAAGACAAATTTTAAAAAATCAAAATAAAACTCAGCATGATTCATGTATATAAGTTTTGGCCAATAAGTGTTTTTGTCACTAATGCCAAAGGGGGAGATTGTTGGCATTAAGCAGAATTGCCACTAGTGACAACACTTATTTGCATTCTGGGTGCAAACCGAGCAGACAGTGCAAACCGAGTAGACAGTGCAAACTGAGCAGACAGTGCAAACCGAGCAGACAGTGCAAACTAAGTAGACAGTGCAAACCAAGCAGACAGTGCAAACTGAGAAAACAGTGCAAACCGAGCAGACAGTGCAAACTGAGCAGACAGTGCAAACTGAGCAAGTTAGTACAAACTAAGCAAACCAAGTAACATCATGTCTACCGAGTCACCAGTATTTACCGAGTTCAAAACCTACCAAGTGGTCAGTATGAACCGTGCCTTCACTTCTACCGAGTGCATGACGATGCCGAGTAATGCAGTGAACGCCGAGTATCAGAAAGTCACTGAGTTAGTTTGCAGGAACCGTGTAACCATACTTGGGCCGACTTAGTAGCACTTATGTTTATTTGTCAAGCCGACTTTGTAATTGTAATTGTAATTAATTGTTTAAGACTTGTATATAAACAATGTTGTAAAAATGTCAAGATGTATGAAATAAGCATGTATGTGAAAAAGAAAGAAAGGCAGAGATAAGCGAATTACAAAGGGCTTCAGCAGTATAAGGAACAGCAAAGACAAACTCATCACAGAAGGTGATCAGTACATCAGCAAATCTCAATCAGCAATCTAGTTGCAAAGCAAGAGATCTACTGTTTCATCCTAAGAGGTGAATCAATACTAAAATCCTTTAACCGGGTAGACTTAATAGTCTTTTGTAAAATCTCTTTACCGAGTGCATACTTTATTGTATGTTTGTAAATCCTTTAACAGGGTGGATTTAGCAATCCTTATTGCTCCTAACAGGGCAGATCATCAGAAGTGATCAAATTGTAAGCCTTAACCGGCCAACTTTATTCTGCAGTATTAAAGCTTTGTGGGTTTCATCCCCACCCCAGTTTTACTTTCTTTTTGGAAGGTTTCTGGGTAACCAAATCTATGTGTCATTATTATGAATGCTTTTAAGTTTCATGCTTTCTGTATGCAAAGGTTAAAGTAAATTACATGTTAATACATCTGTAATTGAAAGAAAATTTGGAGTTACTGATTCACCCCTCCCCTCTCAGTAACTCGGTTAATTCCTGAATATTTCCAACATGTATATATGTATGTATGTATGTATGTATGTATGTGTATATATATATATATATATATATATATGAATAACATTTTGTAAATAAAAGATGTAATAGTGAGATAGAGATATTAGAGATTATTGATGGAAGATGTGAGATCAGAGGTTGACAGATGTTATTGAGAACTACAACTGGAACTATCAAATCATATAAGATGCTTGTTTATGTTTATCATTAGGAATGCTTTGTAACAGAAGTATTGATTGTAAGAGCTGTAAGCTCAGTATACCCCTAACAGGGTTTTTTATACCTTTAACAAGGTTGATATTCCTTTAATAAGGAAATGTACTATGTAATACTTAGCTCCTAACATGGATAGGTCTCCTAACAGGGACATTATACTTTAGTGCATTCTTGTGGGTACCATCCCCACCGAGGTTTTCCCTTGGCCAGGGTTTCCTTGACAACAAATAATGGTGTTATGTGTTATTTTCTTATGTACTTTTCATTTCTACAATCTTATGGTTTATTTGGAATTCGTTTAAGTTCAATTTAAAGTGTTGTAATACTGATTCACCCCCTCTCAGTATTAATCAATCCTAACAATTGGTATTAGAGCTATTGGCCCTTGGAGAAAAAGTCTAACAGCTTAAGGGAGATCAGAATGGATTCTAAAAGTTTGCAAGAAAACTTTGAAGCATCACTTGATGATCTACACAAAGAAAAGGTTGAGAATGGCAAATTGAAATTCAAATTAAGAAGAGCAAAAGGTTTTATCAAGAAACTAAAGGAACAACTTGAAATTTCAAGAAATCAAAGATAAGACCTTATGGAAAAGATCAAGGAGGATTCAAAGAATGACACATCAGACCAGTTAAAGAAGGTTGAGAAAGAAAATGAAGAAATTAACCTTTTGATGACTAAAGAGATCCAACATGAAAAGAATGTAAGATACAAAGTTGAAGAGACATTAAAAGGAGTGACCATGTAGATAGGACAAATGAAGACTGAACTTGATCACTACAAGGAGTAATGCCTGGAATTAGAGGAATACAATCAGATCATTAAAGGAGAACTCATTCAAGCCAAGTTACACATTGAGAAATTACATATGAGTAGTGATAAGATTGATGAATAAAGAGAGAGACAAAAACCTAAAGGAGATATGACTGGAGTTGGATACAATGAAGTAGAATGTTCTTAGACTCATGAAGAATCACATGAAGTGACGATTGAAGAAAGACCTACTTTTGAAGAACCTTAAAATTAGATCAAACCTTTCAGAGGTAGATGCTATGGATACAATAGAACTAGACACATGAAGAGAGATTGTAGAGGTAAAGGCCCTTCCAGACCCTTTACTAGTTATTTTTATAACTGTTATGCATATGGACACAAGAAATTAGAATGTAGGAAACCTGATCAGTTTGGAAGTAGGCAAGATTACATCAGAGAATAATCAACAACTTAGATCACATGATATAAATGTAATAACCTTGGGTACATTGCAAGATTTTGTAAATTGCAAGTTAATCAAAATAGAAGTCAGCCTACATGTTACAAATGCAAAAACCTAGGACATATAGAAAAGTTATACAGGTATAATGGAATGGATAATAGAAGAGGACCACCTCCTATGGTTATAAAGAAGAATATTGGTGACAATGGTAAAAATCTTGGTGAGTACATGGATGAATTCAAGAATCATTTTAGGAAATCAGAAGATGAGAACAATGGTAAGACATCAAAAGTCAAAGAATCTAATGAGGTATTGGTTTAGGGAGAGACAATAGATGCTACTATGCCTTCTCCTAATGCTCACATTTCTACATCGACCTAAAAGGTCGAGCATGGCCTTAGGGGGAGCACTGGATGAAGACAATAGATTATATCCAACCCCTAATTCTGAGGAGTGAGCTCATGCGAGCTTAGTTATAGTGTATACAGACACTATGGAATCTATATCTATGATCACAACATGTTGAAGATTCATATCCTATGAGTGCAAGATTTATGATTGACTAGACAATATGTGAAGTTGAGTTAATTGAGTAAAGCACATTTTATCACTTAATGATGAATAAAAGACCTCAAAGCTACTTATTTTTTCACCATTTGATGAGTAGCGACCAAGGAGAGTAGAGTTTAGAGTGTATCAAACTACCAAGAAGCTACATTGCATGATTGATTGAAGAAAAAGTTCTGAATTCAACATGTCTAAGGTATTTAGATCAGTTACTCAACCATAATCTATGGATGCACCAATAATTTAGGATATTGTGGATAGACCTAGATACAAATTTAAGAAACATCCCTTTAAATCTTGTGAGGATGACCCTGAAGGAGCCTTTTCCTAAACACCATATGGTGAAATGCATGTAGAGGATATTAGGGCATACATACATTGAAAATATGAGACATTAGGTTACATAGAGATATTCAGGGAAATGAAGGACATGATTGGACAAGATGGTAAAATGAAGGATGAGTTCAAACACCTAGATGACCTAAGCATTATGAAAATGGCTGACTTGTATCAATTCAATGAAGAAGAATGGTTCAAAATTATACTTAGCAGAGTTCATGACCAATTTATTTGGATAGGAGAGCAGCCTGTAAAGATTTTTAGTCAATTGATTCATGACATTACTGGGTTGGACAACACTAGAGTTATTCCTGTAGCATAAAAGAATATAAAGAAACAAGTTGAAACCCTAACACACTCTAAATGGGACAAGCGAGCTATGAAAGTGAATGATATTTTCCAATAGGATGTAAGACTAGTTGCAATGCTACTTGGATACAAAATTTTCTATAGCAGTAGACATAATTTAGTCTTAGCAGGAGTTATTATGATGGCCTATAGGATGGTAAAAGAAAACACAAAATTCAACCTATGCAATATTCTAACACAATAATTTTTAGAGAATGTGAATATAATCAAGAAGAATAAATCTAAGGCCTTTATATTTGGCTCACTTCTAGTTCACATGCATATACATATTGAGCATAAGTTCCCTAGAATGCACCCTAGAGCATGGAAGGACATCATACCCATTGGTATTTTAGATATCAAAAAGTTACATAAGACAAAATAGCACATGGATAGATGGTGAGCTATTTGGCATGATTAAGATTCTATAGAGACAAATGAAAGAAAGAGTCATAATTCCTAAAGAGTTGGTTGAGAGATACAAGGATACAATCTATTTCATGGTTGAAACTGATTGTGTATGTTTTGAAGCAGTTGAACCAAGGAATAAATGGTGCTACCCCATGGGCTATGAAGTTAGTTCAGAAGTTCTTGTTATGCAAGTAGAACATGTTTTGGCATCTAAAGTTGACACATCTGAAGAAAGATGGGGCACATATGAAGAGAAAATAGCTAAAGTCAGAGAAGAACATGATATAGGTATAAGGAAAAGAAAGATAGAGAAAATGGTTGGTGATATGCCAGCCAAGGCTAGGATAACAAAGGAAGAGTTAAAAGAGGTCAAGACTAAGATGACTGAGTGAGCTTCTGGATCAGCAAGCATGAGAATTACAACCCCTCCATCTTCTAAAACAAAAAACATAGTAAGTCCCACTTCCACTATAATTGACCTATCTATCACTCCAGAGAAGACAAAACAAGAAGATACACCTGCGAACACACCTAGAAGATCCACTAGATCAACCAAACCAAATAACCCTAAGAAACAAAAGGTTGAAGTGGAATCTAAGAAGAAAAATGATAAGGAACCTAAGAAGAAAGAGGATAAGGTAATTGAGAAGAAAGAAGAGAAGATAGAATAAAAGAAAATAAAGGACACATACCACTAGAAACCAAACATAAATATATTGCATAAAAGGATTATAAGAGATGGTAACCTAAAGACACTAAACATATACTATGAGAGGTATGAATCTAAAAATCAATTATTGATAGAAGATATGGTAATTGAACATCTACTTATTTACCAGAAGAACCTATTGGAGATTGAGAGTAGTATACTTAAGGATTTGTATGATAAACTAGAGATCAAAAAATAAATTTCACAAATAGAAGATGAAATAATTAGGAATCAAGCCATTGAGGACATGTTTCTTGTAGTTTTTGTACAGGAGAGAGAGAAAATACTTATTGAACTCAAACCTTTATTCAGAACACAAGCTAGAATTGTGAAAATTATGGGTAGAAAGTATGATTAGTTATTGAAGATACTCATAAGGTATTAGATTAGATACTTATGAGAAATATTCTTGAGAAAAAATCACCTCCTAAGACTACCAAGCCCACATGTATAGGAACTGGAGGGAGCTCTAAGTCAGCTAAGGCTAATGTGGAGAAAAGTGAAGTAAGCATTGACAAGCAACCAGATTTATTTTTTGCTAGTGTGCCTGTGACCCTTGACACTTCACTTGATGAGAATGATCCATTTGAAGGAAACTTGGATAATATAGTGGAATAAGAATAAGAAGAAAGACAAGAGGAAGGACATAAAGAGGAAGAGAAGAAAGAATAAATAGAACAAAGAGAAGAGAAAGACACAACAAAAGGAGAAGAGGCAAGAGATGAAGTTAAACAAGATAATGATACTTCCACCACTCTATTGTTGGCAAGTATGGATAATCTTGTAAGCACAAATGTAGACAAAATGGATGAGGATGAGTTGATGAGACTATCCTTCATGGCATTCACAAAGGCAAAAGAAAGTTCTGAACATAAAAGAGAAAAAAAGGCTAATGTAATTACTAGGGCATTTGATACAGAAAATAAAATACTCCTAGTACCTATTATTTTTCAAGGAAAACATGATGCAAAGAACCTGAATATGGAACTAGATAACTTTGATAGTCACTATGAGTCCCTAGTGAAGATTGCAGAAGAGAAGGTAAGAGAAAATATATCTAGAAAAGAAGTTGAAGGAAGTATGTCAGTCTATTTTTTGGGATTTGGGTATTCTAAGATCAACTACATCAAAGGCCAAATTTTATGTCACACATGGAAGGAAGTTATACAGCTATTGTATTAAACCTATCAGACACATTCAAAACATTGAAGATATTATGACTAAGGACATGGCTACTCTGGATAGCATGATGGACAGTTGTGAGACCTCCTCACAAACTATACTAGAGATGGAAAAACATCCATCAAAGATCTTTGATAAGATGAATGTATTGGATAGAGAGAGAGGGAGAGTAATGAAAAGATTTGGTTTGTTGAAGAGTCTAACCACTCCTAAGCTATCAATCCTTGAGGTACATCTTTCTAAAATGGAGAAGATTGGGTAATCAATGACTAATGCTATGCCCACAGAGTTGAAAGCAATAGAGACCTCATCTTATGCTTTGAATGGAATGATACATGTCAGTGAATTATTGATAAAATCATGGAATGATGAAGTGAAGACCTTGGAAGTTTCCTTCCAAGATGTTCTAAAACTTGTAAGCAAGCACTAAGTTCTACACTTTTTGTAAATCTTGCAATTTTGGGTACACCTTTTCCATTGATGTCAAAGGGGAAGAAGAGAAGAAGAAAAATGAGAGAAGAAAATTGTAAATAAAAAAAAATTATATATAGAAAAGAAAAAGAAAAAGATAATAGGCGAGAAGAGAAGAGAAAAGAAGAAGAGTATAGTTAGTGTTTGTTGGGACACTTAGTCATTTTTTGCTAAGTGTTTCCATCAATTCCAAAGGGAGAGATTGTTGGAAAGTGATGTTTTTAGAGTGATATGAAGCACTCAAGGGTTTTAATTTATGGTAACACATCTGATATGATGATCGCTTGGAGTTAAGTATAGTTTTGGAGATGTAGTCTTGAAAATGACTAAGTATAGAAATAGAAGTATAGAGTACAATAGTACTATTTTGGACATCAAAGATAATATATGATAGATGATGACTTGTGAGCTTAGAGGAAGAAATTTTGGGATATGTATGACCTTTAGTTAAGGTCGCTTGTGCTTTGGTACTATTATCAATGAGTTACAATGATTTGAAGACATGCGAAGATAGAGGAATGGTGAAACAGAGCATATGAACAGTCGTGATGATTAAGGGAGTATAAGATGGAATCCAAATGCACTAAGATAGATTAAGATTGTGGATTACCTACAATTTGGTAATACAAGATTGTCAACTTAGTATTTACTCTTTGCATTATTATTTATTCTATTTTGTAGTGTATTTGAGAGCTGACTGAATGATAGAAATACATACATACATACATACATACATACATACATACATACATACATACATACATACATACATACATACATACATACATACATACATACATACATACATACATACATACATACATACATACATACATACATACATACATACATACATACATACATATATATATATATATATATATATATATATATATATATATATATATATATATATATATATATATATATATATATATATATATATATATATATATATATATATGAAGAACTTTTTGTAAAGAAAATATGTAATAGAGAGATAGAGATATTAGAGATGATTGATGGAAGATGTGAGATTAGAGGTTAATAGATGTTATTGAGAACTATAATTGGAACTATCAAAGCATATAAGATGCTTGATTGTAAGAGTTGTAAGCTCAGTACACCCCTAACAGGGTTTTTTATACCTTTAACAGGGTTGATATTCCTTTAATAAGGAAATGTACTATGTAATACTTAGCTCCTAATAGGGCTAGGTCTCCTAACATAGACATTATACTTTAGTGCATGGTTGTGGGTACCATCCCCACCAAGGTTTTCCCTTGGCCAGGGTTTCCTTGACAACAAATAATGGTGTTATGAGTTATGTGTTATTTGCTTATGTACTTTTCATTTCTGCAATCTTATGGTTTATTTGGAATTGGTTTAAGTTTAATTTAAAGTGTTGTAATACTGATTCACCCCCCTCTCAGTATTACTCAATCCTAACAATTTGAAGGCCTACTAATTTTAGTTCAAGGTTAAGGACTGGAAAAGATCCACAATTTCATGATTTGTGGAATTATCTAGTTGAACTGACTTGTGTAAAGAAGTGTGTATACATTGAGGTACATGATAACGTGTGAAAATATTTTTCTTTCCAAACTATCTTTTGGATCAATTTTTCTCTTAGGTTGACATCTTATTCTCTCTCTCTCTCTCTCATGAAGATATAGAGGTAAGTTTTGAAGAAAGGAGATTCTTTTGTGGTAATATTTTATAGCAACAAAAATTGGATGAAGTGTGCAAATTTCATTTTCTAAACTTCAATGGAACTATACTCATGCATATGTTAGATTGAATCGTAGCAATTCAAAATTTTGTATTTTAGGATAGTTAGTTAGTCCTCTTTCAGAAAAGATTCTTCTTCATGATAGTGAGTCCCCCAATAGTGTGTTGTAATGTAATATGTTATTAACAACTATGATATATTGAGAGTTAATCCTCTTTGTGGTTTCACCCATTTTGGGGGTTTCCATGTAAAAATATTGGTGTTATGTGTTGTATTCTATTCTTTACTTACTCATCTACTTTTAGTTTATAATTATGCAATGTTTATTTAAAGGCATTAATAGGTTTAATGATATAGTGATTCACCCCTCCTCTCAATATATCAGATGTTCAATAGAAATGACAACTAAACTTTATTTTTATTAATTCCCTAAGTTGGATGTCCAATTTCATGCCCCTTTTAATTTATTCATTAATTTATTTTAAAAACAACTTGTTGAGTCTCCTAGGTATCATGTAACATGGTGGTGCCTCTTTATTTGTTACATTATTAAAATAATATAAAGTAACTTTATTTAAATTTCATACTTTATTCCTTAGTTAAACTATTGAATTCATTACTTTAATATTCCATTTTATTCCTAAAAATCATCGCCTAAACTTTGAACTAAAAACTAGATGCTTCTACTAGTCCAAGGGTGATTTCTAAATATAAAAGGGCCACTTCCAATCCCCTCCTACAAATAGAAACCCCTCCTAAAATCTAGAAAATTATCTCAAACCATCTAAAATGTCTCATAATGTATTATTGTCTATCTCCTAGTCTCCTCCTTAAAATATGGATCCTCCTAAAAAATAGGAGACTTCCTCTAAACATCTGGAAAGGCTCATGAATCCCTCTACAAGGCTTGCCAAGATTTGGGTGGTCAACAAACAAAATACCAGTCTCCTCCTAAGAAATATGAACTCACCTAAATAATAAGAAACAAGCTCAAAGATCTTGAAATTCCATAAAAATCTCCCAAAATTGCTACAAGACCCCTGGATGGGCTCCCTATCCATTCTATTAGCCTACGAGAACCCTTCTAATAGGACAATCTTGCTAGAAAATATTGACACTAAGGAAGGCACAAAACTGGGGACATTACACAAACCATGTCGAACCATGTCCTCATACTAAATAAAACTTGTGTTCCTATCATCATCAAAGTCCAAACACTGAAAACACTTGTAAACCTATACCAAGAAGAATCAAATTTGATAATTAACTATAACATCATAAATATCTCATAAAAACATGTACTAGGGTTTTTCCTCTCAACTCATCCATATGCACTCACACTTACACTCTAAATTTTAGAGACCAAAAAGTGAACAAAAGAGTACATAACTCTCCATACACATTAAATTGGTAAAATAGTATCACCAAAGAAAAGTACATTGAACATGCTCTTCAATGCCTATTCAAAATAAAAACTCTGATTCTATATGCAAAAGTTAAGAATATTGCATATTGGCCTTAAAAATATGACAAAGTGCTCAAATCATGGAACCAAACCTACACTATTTTCTAGTACTTAGAGTCATCTTTCTAGTAAGTCTAAGAAATTGAAAAATAAACATCATGGAAAAAAGTTATGTTCATTTAAAATAAATAGCTACTCTTGCTACATAAATAGCTTTAAGGCGGACCCCACTCAAAATTTCAATTTAATTTTCCAAAAAAATGGATTTCCAATTAAGGGACCCTGCTAGCTTTTCAAAATTAATTTTATTTTTTATTTCAAAATATTTAATGTGGGTACTGGGGTGACTTATTTTAAATATTGGGAGGAAAATTTAATGTCTTGATAAAAATATTTAATAAAATTGCATCGACATTTTTAAATTTTCACGTAGCAATTATTTATTTATTTTTTCTAAATTTTGAGGGAATGAAAAAAATATTGAATTTCATTTTGATTCTCTTTACAGACTAAATTTGACGACTATTAACATATAAATTTTTCAACTATGGCACAAAAAGGGGTCAAATTATGTATCAATATTCATTTCTTGTTCAACTTGGATCTAATGATAAGGTCCATTTTTTTTTAATCTAGGAGGACATTTATGAAAACTCCCCCCAAAATCCCTCATTTGAATGCATATCCAAAAAACCCATTTGATAAAATTTTTTCCTAACCCTAAATCTGCAAACAACCCATTATAATAGAAAATCCAAAACTCTCAATTTTTTAATAAACAACCTACAAAACCCTCATTTCTTGCCATGTCTTTCAATATTTCATGCATTCCATAGATTCAACTTGTAGAGCTACAACACCAAAACAATGTCTTTGAAACCACTTGTAAGGAACTTGTAGCCATACACTGACAATTTCTGCCCAACTCACATGATAAATCAGTATTCTAAGTACTCAAAATATACATGAAAGAGAATAAACAACATGCCCATGAAAAGTGACACAAGATACACCTTGGGAAAAACCTCATGAGAGGAAAACCCAACCTCTAAAACTATTCCTTATCCATGTATTATTTAGCATCACAATATTACAATACATTCATGAAAGCCTTCAAAACCCTATCCATCAACAAACACTCCATGTCAACAAGTATGCAACCCAAAATCCCACTCTATGCTTCCAACTACCAAAAATGCTAACTTAACTTCAACAACTACCCTTGTGGTTTCTTTTATAGGAACAAGCTCCCACAAAACCACCAAGTGGCATAGCATAAACCATGTGCTTCTTATACCACACATTTAATATTAGGCAATTTATTAATTTTGTTTCCCCACTATTAAATAATTACAAAAATTTAATATTACAATGTTATAATGAAATATCAAGTGGCCCTGAGAATATCTCAAAAGGAATCTCTACATGTTGCACATCCATGCAGATGCTCCTATATGCAACATACATAATAAATAAAACATTAAAATTATAAAAATTTATTCTTTTTAATATATTTTTATCGATAAAAGGTTGTAGCCAAGTAGTTTGTATTGCGTTCAAAATAAGATTTAAAGTAGATTTTTGTAGATATCTTTATACCTAATGTTAGTAATTTTCATAGGGTCACTGTCTTGTAAAATTTCCTTGTTTCATATTCTAGCTATGTTCTATACGAGAGGTAAAGTAGCCAAATTTTCTTGTTTATATAGATTCTAAAGCTATTTCATTCTCGTCCTTATTGGTTTTGTAATAGGAAGCTAATTCCTAGTCCAATGAAAATGACATGGGATACAAAAATGCTTCTGAAAACCTGATACAAAGTGTTTCTATTTACTGCCTATTCTATAAACCTATAGAAGTTTTTCTTACATATATAATCTAATATAATAAAAAATTTACTACATTATGATTTCCTTTCTTTTGTCACCAGGAGGAAGAATGGTTTGTCATTTGACATTTTTGTGGCTTAGCCCTGGTAGGTCATCCTGTCCCATATTTTGTAGTCCATCAATTTTTTATTATGGTCTCTTCTCCTCATCGCTAGTGTCAATGTTTTATGCCCTCATATATGCATGTAACTAGTCCCCTCCTTCAGTCTTAGTATCAAAAAATTTCATAAGAGATCCCAAATTTTATTTGATGATAGGCTTCCTCCTTTGAAAGTATTCCTGATCCTCAATGACTAAGATTAACATTTTGGTAAGTGGTTTTCCATCCATGTTGATTACAAGATAATCTTTAGGATATGGAATTGTCATTTCCACATTAATATTGTGCATTGTTTTATCTAGGTCCCTATAATATCCTCTTTGAAGATATTCCTGCATAAAATTTTGACATACTCTTTATTTTCCTCCATATGCATTGTGGTTTCTATGAAAATGGTTGAAATGTTCATATTTAGTTTGAATTCTCCTTCTAATACCCTTTTAACCACCCTAACTATCAAACAATTAGAGTAGTTCATAACAATTCTCAACCTCTTTTACTTTCACTTCTCCAATAAAAGCCATTTATCTCTTGTTTGAGGTCAAACAGATATGCGAATCAATGATATTGGATCAAAGACTTGCCAAATGATCACTGGAGAAATGAAATGTTTTCTATTTTGTTTTGATTCTATTATTTCTCTTTATATCTCATAAATCGGCCTCTTTTTTGGAATAAAGAGCTAATTAATGCTATTTCTAGTGGGTTCTTTCCCAATTTGTACCAAATTCTTAGCAATTTTTTTCATTATTGTTTCCACCATCTTTCCTAGATAATAATAATAAAAAATAATGGTTTACTAATTTTGGTATGGTTGATCCGTGTTACCAGCTCATGTTTAAGCTTTTAGTGTTATTGATCCAAGTGATACACGTAATTGTGATGTGATCAAATTGTTAGAATTTTTTTTTCAAGTGTGTGACCATACATCTTAATGATTATTACTCCCTCTTGCATTATCATCATTCAATTTCTTGATTACAATCTTGTGTTCTTGTTGTGTCCATATAGGCGCTAACATCAGTATTCACATGGCCTACTTGAGGTTTATGTTTATTTTATGGCTCAATTTATATTATTATATTTATCCACTTTTATCTATCATTCTATTATATGTTTCTTAATCTTTTTTTTTTTAAATTTTAAATTGTTTCATTCCAATCTACATGCCTAAATTTCCAAACTTTATTTGATCAACTGCAATATTTTTCATTCAATCAACCTTTGTATTAGCCTCTTGATATATTCTCAATTAATCATTGTTGCTTCAATTTTTTTAAATAAATCTAATGATCTTTCAAGAAAGACATTCAATTTATACTTTGGAGTTATTCCTATTCTAGGGGCATTTATTACTATTGTTGAATCTCATTCAAGCTCTACCTTTTGAATGCCTAAATATTTACATAGGAGTAGACCTTTTGAGAATGCCTTCATTTTTGCCATATTAGATTTATTTCCTTTTCTAGAGATCTTGCTAATCTAGCTATAGTAGATCCATCTCAGTGATGAATCACACATCTGATTTATGAGGCTCTAGGGTTTCACTGAAATACTCCATCAAAATTAAGTTTAAACCAACCTTATTTTGGTGGAATCTATACACTTTGGGATCTAGAATTTTTTCTTATTGTTCCTCCATTGTTGGAAAAGGGAGGAATCTACATCCCATACCATTTATTATTTATTTTTTTATCCTAGTTAGTGAATTTAACATCTTTTGGATAAAATATAGAAAGTCTATTAACGATGACTTCTACTATCGCTACTTCAATCTTATTTATTAGTGGTTCCCATTCCATTTTTACTCTTGAAAAATTCTTTGGTTTCTTTCTTTCCACAAATCCCACATTATTAGTGATGGTGAAATAATCTACATGATTCCATACATGCTACTTTTGTTTAAATTGAGCCAACATTTAAAAACACTCATGGTGTCATTGGGAAGGGATGTTATCCACCCTAATTTAGTGCATAACCATGTCAATCATCTCTGAGCTAGAGGGAAGCTAAGGAAGATGCGATTTATGGATTCTTCTTCTTTTTCACATAGGACACATCTAGATGGTGCATCAAATCCAAATTTTCTCAATCATTTGGTAGTGAGGACACACTTCTATAATGCTACCCATGTGAAAATTATAGCCTTTGGAAGACACATTTTATCCCAACACAGAACTTGTATTAGAATATTTGTTTTTTGGATTTGTTGTTTTTTAATCAAAGCATTATAACCATCTTGAGAGTTGTATTTGTTAGAGTAATAAAGTGTTTTATTATTAATTAAATCAACTTTGATTTAATTACTAAGTCAATTATTACCTCTTTCTACTTAAGCTAAACTTTAGGCATATAATAATTAATTGCTTTATTAATTATTATTGTGCAACCTAGGTTTTACCTTTTTAGGTTTTCAAATCTCCTTTTATAAGGATTGATCTCCTTTGTTTTCATAACAAACTTTATAACAGATTATTCATTATTGAATTGTAACTTTTATTTTTGTACATCAATAATGATTTATCCTCTCTCGTGGATCAATGCGTTCATGCCACCATAGCTTAATCTTGCTTCTGTGTGTGTGTGTGTGTGTGTGTGATAGGTGTTTGTGTGCAGGTGTTCTTGGGAGATGTGGGTTTTTTACTCATCAACTCCAATAGTATTCTCCTAATTTAGCCACACACCATACTTTTTCTTCTTCGCCATTTGGAAGTGGAAGATTTTTAAGTGATTTCCATTTCCATCCTAAGGATGGATCTCCAATAGGTATCTCTATATAATCATTTACATGTATTCCCCATTCTTGTTCCAATAATACTTTAACCCTATCATTGTTCATGATATTGTCTATTGTTGTGCATCCTTCCTACGAATCACTCCAAAATAATGCATTATGTCTATTTGCAATATCCCATGTGAGCTTCTCTATGACCAAATCTCTACATTAAATAATAAAGTTCCATACCTTTGATCCTTTTGGTGGATTTGGTGTTCTCAAATTTCCACATGGGCTCATTCCATTTAAGTATTTGGATTGTAATATCCTTGCCCATTTTGATTATGGTTCCCCAAATATCTTCCATATTAATTTGGCCCCTAATTATTTATTTTTCCATAACTAGTTGCTTAAACCTAGCCCCAAGCTTATTTTGGTCTACATATTTTTTCCCATGCAATCATTGCCATTTTCTTCTTTCAATCATTCCTTTCCAATACAATGTTCTTGGTTTCTTTTTCAATTTAGCATTTTCCCTAGTTGATAGAGGTAGGAAAGACATCTGATAGATGGGTAGTGAAGATAGGACTACTTTAAACATAGTGGCTCTACCTGCCCATGATAACCACATGCTTTTATAAGATTCCATATTTTTGTTTATTTTTTCACTAATTCATTCCCATATTTTTGTAGATCTAATATCCTCATCTAATCCAGTATATCTAGGTATTTTCTTGGAATTTTCTATTTTTGAATCCTAGAATGTTAAGTGTTTCTAATTTGTTTTATAGGATTGACAAAGAAGAAAAATATTTGTAATTTTTTATGACTAGTGAGATGCCCTAATGCTTTTGTCTACATGTCTAGGATCTTTTTAATTTTTGTAACAATTATAAACATTATTATGCAAGGTGTACAACAACTTTTATCCCAACACACACACATATGTAGATGTGCATGTGTGCATGTGCGCGTGCATGTGCGTGAGAGTGTGTGTGCATGTGAGTGTGTGTGTGCATGTGCATGTGTGTGTGTGTATGTGTATGTATGTGTATGCATGTGCATGTATGTGTATGTGTATGTGTATGTGTATGTGTATGTGTATGTGTATGAGTATGTGTATGTACGTACATATACATGTATGTATCTGCATGTATGTATGCATCTGTATGTGTGTGTGTGTGTGTGTGTATATAATGTATATGTCTAAGATGTACATGGTAACACCAAATGATCTAACTATAAAGGTATAGCATAGCATCCATAGACTGTTGTCTAAGTAACAATATAGAACCTCATAAAAAATATCTTGATAACACAACAAATCATCATTGCTAATTATAATAGTGAAAATAATTCAAAAATAATTAATGACAAGGTACATGAACTAGATACATTACATATTGAGGAGAACAAGAACTATTTTTTGACTATTTAGTTTGATTACATAAAATATTTGACTAATATTTTTTCACTCATTTATTTTAGCACCTTGATATTGCTCTTATTCTCATCATTAGGACATGGCAAATGTAAGGTAAAGATTCCATTTTTTGTACTATAGACATATTAGTGTGAATACGAATCCATTATTTGAAAGTTTGTGATAAAGGACCACCGAATTTGTGTTTATAAACAAAGAAGCCAATTCCTTTTGAAGGTGGTGAGAAAGAGGATAATGCAAAAATATATGAGCTATGCTTTCTTGGTCATGGTTTTTCCATTGGGGTAGTTCTTAGTGAGCCTATCTAATCATGCCTATGATGATTAACTAGATAAAATCCAAGTTTTGTACATTCAAAATTATTTCATATTGTATCTATAACATATTTAGAAGTTAGTCACAACCCACTATTTGTAAAACTAATGTATAAGTAAAACTAAGTTAGATTAATGAGGTATCACTGGACCAATTTATTTTCGTTACACTTTATACATAAATTAAAATCCCTCAAGGCCTAATTAACAATAGCTACATACTTCACATTTCATTTTTATTACCTAAGTTGAATATAATATTTTGGTAACACACACATTTATAAATTAAACACAACTAGATTTGACACCTTCCAATTTATATGTAGATTCAAAGTTTGTAAATAGAAAAAAATATTTCCTTGAATTGTTAATTTAGATATTTTTGTCTAAACTCATTGCAGTTAGTTTTTTTGGCGTATTCTAGTCTATTTGTATTTTGTAGATTTTTTTGAGTGACTTGTATTGTGTGGTTATCTACAATGATTCATATTATATTGATTTGAGATATGTTTGGTTGTTAGGTTTGAAACTTATTTCTCAAATGTGCAAGGAACTAAATATTATCTTTTACTTTGTTTGAAGTTAACAAAACAAATTGTTCCAATTTCTACTAAATTTTACAATGAACTGTTTATCGCTATGAATTAAATTTCTACTTATAGTCTCTCTAAGGAAAAGTGAATAATTAATAATCAACAAAAAATCAACCAATGCAAGAACAACTATTTTTTTTTTTCAAATGACTAGGGGAGAGGACCCTAAAGTTAAGCACCCTAACTTCATGCTTCTCAAAATCCTACATGGAAATTTCAAATCACTCTTAATTTTTTACAAAAAGTTACTTAGCAAGTATCATAATTATAACTAAGATTTTATGGCCACACTATCAAATATGATGTCACATAAACATGTTTTTTTCCAAGGTGTCCAAAATAAACCCCCCAAAAAGGTGAGAGTAATTAGCACCTAGGTTCTTGGCTAACCTAACTCCTAGTTTTTGGCTTGTAGTGACCTTAGCCAAGTCACTGTCCAATAAGGACTCAAAGTAGTCCCTAGTGTGTGTGTGTGTGTGTGTGTGTAGAGAACCAATGTGTCTAGGATGGTTACAAATAGACTTAACTAAGGCTTTAATAGGCTTAAGGGGACCTAAGAAGTTGGGCTTACATGCCATTGTTAGTTGTCAATCAATCAAAGCATGGGGTTGACTATGGGAAATGGAAAAATAAGTTAAGTAATGGTCCTAGGAGTGATGACTTAGACTTAGAGGTCATTTAAGACCTATTAGGATAACTTGGGAAAAGTTTTCATAAAAAATGTAAAAGTTGTCAATGACAACTTTGCAATTTTGCAAAGTTGTCATGACAACATTTTGTCAAAGTGACTGTTCGAGGGCTAGGGGTAGTTAGGGGTTTCTAACCAACTTAGCTTAGTTTTTTGAAGCTATTCATGGTATTTTACGACCAAAACACAAGGTTTGATCTCAGAAAGAAGTTTGGTTTTTGTAGTACCCCGCCCCTAGTCTGATTTTATAAATGTTATAATTACTTTACGATGATAGATTATACGTTAGGAAATCATTGATGCATATGATTTTACTAACCCCATACTTGCATGTGTATGGTCAATGTGTTTGTTTTACATTTTTTTTTGACGTGCCTAATGTGGTTGAGGGACAGAGTCGTAGTTACTTGCTTGCGAGATCCACACGATTGGCCGATCCCCGCCATTGTCTGTTATATTTATATATGTATGTACATGCGGGTTTTGTATGCAGGTTTGCAAGTACCGGGCATCGACTTCCCTGAATTGTCAGGATGAGCATCCCCTATCGCAATATCTCAAATGGTAAGAGAGGGGAGATAACACGGATCCAAAACCCTAACCCAAACCCATTTATCCTAGGTATTGGATAAGTATCTGTTGACTACCCTATCTGAATTTTTCAGGTTGGCAAAGTTCATGGATCCCTTCCTTGTGCTTGTTTTCTTTATTTGATGATCTTGATTTATTGCTTTTTGAGTATGTGATTTTCTATAGTCATGGAAATTAATATTATAGTTGGAAAATAATATTAAATTTAATTCCTATGTTTTTGTATGATTATTAATTAATTAAAAATCAAATATTAGGATATTTGGTTTTAATTAATTAATTATGTGAAAATAGGATTAATATTGTCCATTAGATATTAAATAATTAATTTGCATGATTTAATGGTGTTTTGAATATTAAATTATTTAATGAGAAATTATCATATTTACATGTGCTTTATTTGAAGTTTGAATGTGATTTGTTTCAATAAGGTGACAACTTGTATCTAGGAGTCTAAGTTGAGTTGTGCACAATTAAAAGATATTTATAATTAATAAATAGTAATTTCTTTAAACTTAAGAGGGAGAGTTTGAATAGGAGTTGTCTAATGAGTCATCTAGGGTTTGCATGAATGGTGGAGTTGAATCCCTAATAGGGGGAATTTGCATTCATTTGGAATTAATCAGGTTGTTGGAGATTTGTGGAGAGGGCTTATGGAGAATTTTAGACATTTTTGTGATTCTTGAGCTTTGTGTGTGTGCTTGAGTGTTTCTGGGTGAAGATTGCTTGCATATGGAATTGGGTTTTGCATACACTATGATTCAGATCTGTAGGATTGAGCTCTTCTATTGACAGATCTGGGAGTTTCATCATTCTACAAGCATTCTTTTACAGTTTCTAGCATGGGAATTGAGGTAGGATTTGAAGAAACCTTCCTGTGATTTTAACTGTAGAATTTTCAGTGTTTTCATATGCTTGTTTTGATTTATTGTTATAGATCTATTTTCAATTATGCTTTCAATGTTAGAAAACCCTTAGAATAATGGCTTTCAGTTTATTTTATGACTTGGCATAGTAGGGTTATGTTGTCAAAATTTCATGAGAAAATTCACTATAGAAACCTTAGAACATGAAAAATTAAATTGGCTATATTTCAAACTATTGAATAGAGGAAATAAATAAATGGGTTGTTGAGAAAAATCAATTTTGGCTTGAAAAAATGCAATCTGGGTAAAAAACCCAATCTCTGTCAAAAAATGACAGTAGGAAAAAAAAAACACCATAGTAAAAAAAAATACTTGCAAATAGAAGAGAATTACTATAGTAAATGGAAATTGTAAATGAAACTATAGAAGAAAATACAAAATAGGGAAAAGATGAAATTTCCATGTATTTTGTATAAATGGTTAAATTTCCATTTTTGAAAATATATTATAGGGCCTGTACATTTCAATTTTCGGAAACAGTGCCCTTTAAAAAAAAAATGCATAGAAAATATTTCCTAACAATGCTAAAGTATATATATGTATTCTTAAAAAAAATATATAAAATACAAATTGTAGTTCTTTGTATTGTTTTTGAAAAATGCATGTACCGAAAATTGAAATGAATAAAAATTGTTTTGAAGAAAAAAATAATAAATAATTTTTGAAAAGTTGAAAAAAATCATTAAAAAAAAAAGAGTTTGTAAAGAGGGCGGGGACCACCTGTCCCCTACCCCCCTCCCTATGCATAAGGGGATGGCAGGTCTGCGCACGGTTTGTCGTGACAGACCCGGTATGGGTACCTGCTCGGTGGCAGGGGTTGTTCCCCCCACTTGTTAATTTTTTTTGCATGGTTTTGTTTTTAATACGTAACTTTTTAATATTTATTAATTGGTTTTAATAAATTTGGTTTTTTATAAATTTTATTAAAAGTTTTGATTCTTATCAATAATTATTAATATTTAAAAATAATGGTATTTTATTAATACTTTTTATAATATTAGTAATTTGTGTTAATGGTTATTATTCAATAATAGTTTTCATTAATAGACTTTACTAAATATTTAGTAATATTTAATGGTAAATATTATTTATTAATAATTATTGTTAGTGTTAGTTTTTAGTTATATTGGTAAATTTTGTGTTAACAATTTTTATTCAATATTGTTTAAAAGATATGGTTGGGTTTGTTAGGACTTAAAATGAAAATTTTCTATTGCTTTTATTATGGGCCTAGTGGACTTTGTTGCTATCTGTTTTTAGCAAACTTAAGCTAATAGGTTAATTAAGTTCATATGACCATTAGATTTGGTTTAGTCGCATTTACTGATTTTGATATAATCATATAATTTTAACCTGGGTATGAGGTTTAAAATGTATAGTTTTTTTTTTACCTTTGATGTATTTGCAATTATGTGATCAATTTGGACTCTCTATTTAATATTGAGCATATGAGTTATAGTATATCAGTACATGCATCATTTTATACTGAAATTGGGTGTTTTTGCTCTACTAAATTTATGGAACATAAATAGGGAATACTCTTTTAATTATTGTATTATCTTAATGTTTATGATGAGTGTCTTATAGTGATTAATGTATTCCCATTTTTTAATTCAATTTTGATGAGTATGGAGTGTAAATGATTATGGTTCAGTTTTGGATCTTTATGGCGTGAGTGTTGTTTTCCTTGTTCTTGTAGTGTCTTCTTTTGCATTATGGGTTATTAGGTATTAGAAGACCTAGGGGGAAAACAAAGGCTTGGATATGAGTTGGTTATGACATGGTTTCAGTATTATATTTGATGTGTGTGTGTATTCTGATTATCATCCCTGTCTTGACCATTTGGGCTCATGTTGTATTGAGTTTTACTTCATATTTTATAGAGGAGAATATGGTATTGACTTTTATGTCTGATCCATAGGATCATGTGTATATATTTCTTTGTGAACACTTTGAGAGTGTTTTGTGACATTATGGTTATGTGAGAGCCAGTGTGTTCCTATTATTTTGTGAAGCAGTCCTGAGGGACATTATTATCATCTTGTGATCTATGTGAGATCTATGAGCCTAGGGTAGTTTACCTAGATATGTAGTAGGAGGTGGCTTGCAATAAGCGTCGGGGCCCACAAGTGGCTGCCAGGATCACTTATTGTTAAGTATATTAATCAAGTGATAACATAATATAACATTGAGAGATTTTAAAATGAACCTAACAAGATAAGTTTCCTCGCCTTGGCTTAGTGCTAGTACAGACTAAGGTGGGAATGGAGAAGATTACTAGCCCCCTTTATAAGGGATGAGTTGGCATAGTTGATGGCTTCATCTATATGAGAGGTCATTGACACCGTGTATGGTCACTTGGGTGCTGGGATCCAAAGAGATTACCAGGACAAAACTCAAGGGTTAGACGTACATGATGACACCTTCCTATGCATAGTCTAGTTATCCTACATGTGTCAGTTGCGTCTGGAATAGTGAGTCTTTCATGGAATTATTACTTTTCACCTTGAGTTAGAGAGCTTTCAGGATCCTTTCCTTTGCTTGTTCTATTTTGTTTGTTATCCGAGTGGGATCTGTTGTTATCTCCTCAGCACGGTGGGAGTGGACCATTTAGGTTCATGAGGTCGGGTGGTAGGGATTTTTTTACCATTTGAGATTTTGACGTTCGTATACCAGTGTTGGATGATCCTTGTAGCAGTTGTTTCTTCTTGATCTTCATTGATGGAGTTGTGTTCTTTCTCTTCTTCTTTGTGATCGTGTATCTTGTATTAGTTTCTCATAGATATCATGTGTACTTCTTTTCAATTATTGTATTACATACCCTGCATCATGTGCAATGGATGTAGATTTATGGATACCTTATGTTACCAGTTGTTTTTATGTTATCTTTATGTGATGTTGCTTTTATCTTTCTTTGTTTATATGGGTTTTGTAATTGTACCTAATCTAATCTAATTAATTTTATATTCACGTAATCTTCATCATGGAAACCTTGAGAGTTGTAACCTATGTGATTTCTCATTTCATTGTAATGCTTCCGCATTGTAAAAATTTCATGTTCTTGTATGTTAACTTTAAAAAAAAATTATTCCACAAATTTAGATGCATGTTTAGGTTAAGTTCTCCTGGGTTCCCTAGCGGGGCATTACAATTTTTTTTTTATTAGACTGGAGTGTTTGTAAGACCGTGACAGTGAATAGAATCTTGATTATCCACAATCTATGGATTAGACCGGAGCATTTCCTTTGCATGTATTTATTCTTGATAGTTTTCTAAGTTCTTTTATATTCTGGTTTTGATTAGCTAGGTTTTTCCTTTGTGTCTTAATAAATTTCTCCTTTGTGACCAGTTTACTAGTGCATTCATGAAATCCCACGGAAGGAATTGTACGACCCTTTGGGATATGCTAGGGTATTATAAATACTTTTTAAATATGTACTTTTATGTCTAGGTTTTCAGTGGAAGGATTTTTGGAGTCAAGCCCTAGGCAAGCTAGAGCATGCACTAGTACATTTGACATCATTTTTCTATGAAAATTATTGACCATTAATTAAAAAGGTTTAGGTTGGTCAGATTATAGAAGGAATTTTTTTTATTAAAAAAAATCCATGCCCGTGTTGGTCAAAATTTTGACTAGTACCATGTCAGTCAAAATTTTGACCAACACAGCCATATAACTTTAAAAAAAATATTTCAATTCTCATTTCATTTTTATGGGCAAATTATATGAATGGTTGCAGTGCATAAATTAGGATTTCCATCTTCTAAACTACACACCAAGGGATATAGGAACATAGCTTATCCTAGATCATGAAGAGCTAGACCCTATGCTAGCAACATATCCAACACCCGAGGTTAAGAGCACATTTCATCATTTATATAGAATTTTCTGTAATAAATTTGGAGTTTGAAGTATCTTTCATGTTTCCTATTGTTCATTATGTGGATTGTAATTTTCTTCTAGTCATCTCTATTAGTAATATGCTGGTAGGAAATTGAATCAATAACCATGTGTCTTACATTACCACCAATAAACTTGAACAAACCTATGCGGGATGTGACTGTGCACCCGCGCAATGCAATTTGATGCCCTAGGCTAATTGCCATAGATGGATTTAGCGAGTAAGGAAGGGAATCGGGTAGCAGAGCCCACAAATAGAGGTTGCAATGAAAGAACATGTCTAGGGTGGAGTACTTAAAGGAACAAAAACAAGGGCTTTTTCTTGCACATTCAAGAAAAACCTGTTACAAAGTTTTAAATCTCAAACTTTAGAAATCAATTAAAAATCACTAATGTAGAGAATTTGCATTTTTTTGAACTTTGATGTTGGATGAATTAGAGAATGTTGTTTACCTTCAATGGATGATTTAGCACTTGGGGAACAAGCAGTTGGAGGAGAATGTCACTTTGAATAAGAAGGTGAGGAGGACAAGGTGAGTGCACATGAAACATGATTGGGCTAAAAGGGCAACTTGCTAGTAAGGTAAAATGGGTTTCAAAGGATGATGTTGAGAGAGATTCCTACATTTGGTTAGTCCTAGAAATTTTGGTGTCAAAAAAATTCTAATAGGAGACGTATGATCTGAAAATTGAGTCAAATGATGCTGGACCAGCGGGTTATGGAGAACTAATTAGTCAAGAAGGAGATCTTCGGTCTTGGAAACATCAAAATGTCCTAAAGTGTTGCATTTTAATGCATGATACACTTTGGAGGATAGTTGAAGTGGTCCTGAACATCTTAGAGAGCTTTTGAAAAAGTTAATTACTATGAAACCAAGTAGAAAATAAAAAAGACATTGAAATTTGGAAAACACATAAAATGCATGCTCAAAAAACACATGCCATAATTTTTGCATGGATTCTGCAGTAAAAATGTGATTGCTAGTGTAGTGGAAGAGACATAAGTGCATCTGTCAAGACAAAAAGTAGAATATGAAGGATCTTGGCACTCAAATCCATTCATTTCATTTTTATTCCTTGATTTTGGTACGATGTCAAAACCGTAAAGTTGAAAGTGTTTGCCCATGTACACTCAAATCCATTCATTTCATGTTTATTCCTCGATTTTGGCACCATGTCAGAACCACAAAGTTGAAAGTGTTTTCTCATGTGCACTCAAATCCATTCATTTCATGTTTATTCCTCTATATTGGCACCATGTTAGAACCATGAAGTTGAAAGTGTTTGCTCATGTCAGAACCTTCATTTTTTTTGTTCTTTGTGAGATCACAAGTGAAGTAGGTAGAGTTTATAAGTTGCTGGTTTGCCCAACAAGTGTGCAGGAGTTTCAAATCTTTGTAATGACTGTGAGTAGCCATATTGGCATTATAACACTTGATTGAATGACATAGATAGTGGGATGAGGAGTAAAATGCTCATTCCTGGTGGATTTTCCACCATACAGTGTTTCTCTATGGAATCTCCATACATCGGTATTTCAGTTTTCCTTTTTACATGTTTTTGTATGTTTTGTCATGGAGAACATCTATTATTATTATTTGCATCTTAGGAAGTGTTAAAATGCTGTTTGAACATTGTTTTGTTGAGTTGGCATAGGGATATCTATTTGTGGTGAGCTCAAAGAGTTTACTTGATTCCTTATGGACTTAGATCCACAAAAGAGGGATGTTGATACTTTTTTGGTCCTTACTGGTGGGTCCTCTTCAATTCCTCAATCAAAGGTAACAAAATGTAGCCTCTTTAGCAGATACCACTTATCCCTAATCAGTTTGATCTATCATCAAGACTGTAAGCACTTGGGTGGTTCTCCAATCATATTGCTCACTTAACAAGATAGAATAGTGTTGCATGTGCAAGTTAAGGCCATATACAGATAGATTCATGAATCCCATGTAGCTATTAATGTTATGGTTTTGTCTTTTGTAGAAACCTTCTTTAGAAATCAAGAATTATAAGACTCCCTTGACATATTTGTAGAAGCACACACTTTATCCCAAACATGGACTCCAATGATTTGGAAGATATGTTAATGAGTTGAGTCTCTTATACACATATTAACGAGTCGTGTCTA
This sequence comes from Chamaecyparis obtusa, assembly GCA_027943335.1. NCBI lineage: Eukaryota > Viridiplantae > Streptophyta > Pinopsida > Cupressales > Cupressaceae > Chamaecyparis > Chamaecyparis obtusa. The sequence continues at coordinate 941,342 of BSBK01001988.1, forward strand.
TTCAGTCTTGACAATGTTGACTGGTAGAAGAACATATTCCCCTGGCTTTGTTGAGTCTATCCATCCATTTTATTGGTAGAGGAAGTCAAAGGGGCCTCTCTCCCTAAATAGTGGAATTCTGATTGGTAAGCATGTTTTGTCAGCAATAAAAAAAATGTCGATGCTTGTCTCTTGAACATCATGTTGGTTTTCTTCTATTGTGTTCTTTTAACTTTTGGGCCATGTACTGTGCTCAGTGTTTCTGAAGCTATTTGGCCTATCATATCTTCAATTGAAGCAATTTTTTTTTTCTACCTTCTATTCAATGTTGTTTTTATTGCATCTCTTCTTTACTGAGCCAACCCGAGCTTCTCTATTTGGCATGCGTATGCACCTCAGTTCTTTGAACTTTAGTTAGCTATCTATTTTCTGATATTTAAATTTTAAATATCAATGCTATGGGTTAGAGCTAAGAAATTTATGGTGGAAACTTGGCTAATGATATTATTGTGGTATTTGGGCCCCTATTTTTTTCATGTAGAGTTCTTGAAGCTGACTGATATAGGTTCATGAAAAATTGAGTAGTCATCCTCCTTTTTCCTCTTGACATGCTGATAGCTCCTTCTACCCAAGGTTAATGTTATTTTTATTTTATGTCAATTCAATCCTATCTTCTAAGTAGTTAAGCTGTGGTTTGTGAACAATCATATTCTCTTCCTTTTGGATCATATCCTAGGATAGAATATAAAGTTCCTAAGGTGACTGACCTACCCTCAAAAGCATTGAAGTTACCATCTTTCTCTTTCTAATTGGTTAAGGTGGTAACTCCTTCCACCATGCTTTGCTACCTACTTTTCCTTATCAAGTCCTTTATGTACAGCCACTCTAGACTACTGTATACTGTTTCTTTTGGTACCTTTGATGGATGACTAAGCTCCCCTTTCCTCTTTTACCATAACTACTTAGTGTTTAGCTGCAGGTAGCATGCCTCAGTAGATGCTACTCTATGATACATTAAGTGTGGGTGTCATAATGGGGGTTGGATTTGTTGTTTTTGAAATCATTGTGTATATATGCATATACAGTGCTCATGAAGAATGCTAGCACAAGACTTTCTTATTATCTCCCTTACTACATTATTGCATTGATTTCCTGCACACCAGTTGCCAGTTGTTGAGATATATTTTGTTGCTTGTCACTGCCTAGGATCCCTGCAGTGAAGATTTTATTGTGGTGATATATTTCTTGAAGAATAAGATCTATTTTATGGCTAAACAATGCACGTATATCACCTTACTATTTTATACACGCATGTATATGAATAGAATATAAAATAAATTTAGAAATTTACTTGTGAAATCATAGATGTTTATTCTGTTGTTAGTTGAATCCAATAAGAATTATACCATTGGACAATTGTTTATTCGCTTGGGTTTGTAGTGGTCTTTAGCCTCCCTTTCAATTGTTCTTATGCAAGACTATATACTTATAGGTTTGTCATTGTTATTACATGACTAGTTAGAAGTTATATACCATAGTGGTTTCTGCTGACCTTTTAATTTGTTGAGGAAATAACCTAACCAAATCTTTTACTATGCTCTGATATATAAAATTCATCTTTAATTTAAAAATGATCATACAAAATTAAACTAAGGTTTTCATTAAATGAGGAACCTCTTCGAGTTGGTGGATTTTTACCACAAGGATATCACTAACAAGTATATTTATGTTAAAAAAACATTTGATATATAACACTATATGGCCTTAGTTGTATTGTGACTAGCCCAAGTTAATGATATGGGTAGCACCTAACATCGGTCAACTTCATGCTACTAGTGATAATTAGCTTACTATAGTAGCAGTAAAGAAAAAGTTGAAGCATCAACAAATTTATAAGAAGATCCTCATACAACATCCACCATTTTAGGTTGCTAAAATATAAAATTTCCAATATGAGATTAGGCATGATCATATAAGGCTCAAGAGAAAACAAATTCTAAGAATTCAAGCAAAGAGTTCACACACCGGTAATGAAGGCAATCCAAAGATAAAAACATGTTGAACAACAAGATATTGGGGAGTGTATCGACATCTTAGTAAAACTCTTAAACTTTTTATTGCATCTTATGTTAAACCTTTGTTTCATACATCTACAATAATATAAAATAGAAAGGACAAAGCATTACACATAATTGCATAAGGGGGCACCAAAATTACTTGGAAAATCCAATAGGCGAAAAAACCATAGTAAGAAAACCTGAAGTATGGTTACAATATATTCACAAGAGATTATACCCTCGTAATGACATATTTGATGAGAATTAAAGATATACAATCATCATAATGCCTTGCTTTGTTCTATCTATAGCAATGTTCACTTATTCCTTTCATCATATGCATTCTCTATCTTCCACCCACTTGCAATTGATTTGATTTTCTATTTGTATCATTTGCACTCTTTCAAACCATCAACAAGGTCAGTTAAAAGATAGCGTGTGTAAAAATAAGTGATAATGTATTAGTTGTCCACCAAATAGATAAATTATGGAATATATCATGATGCAAACCAACACAACATTTGATAAGGCCCAAAAATATGTCAAGACATAGATGCAAATAATTAGGATCTTGGCATAAGGAGGAGAACATGCCTTGTTGGTCCAAATAACAACAAACATTAAAATTTGATAGCTTATGTCACCTTGTTCTATTGGAGAGAAGTAAATTTTATCATGTGGATCAATATGTGTGCATTACTAGCCTTGTAAATTGTCCTTGTAAGCTTCTTGTATAGTATATGTTTGTTACATGCTAGTGCAAGTATGGAAACCACTTATATAGGTAAAATAGAGCATACTAGTCAATTGTATCATACTAACACTTTGAAGATTGAACTTGTGGTATGCAATTTTTTTTGAAACTTGAATAGAATGCACCTCAAATCTCTTTGGTCATGTCCTCAAAATTGCATGACCATGTCTCTCACTATTATGAAATGCAAAGTAGCTTGTCCTCTTAGACTCTTTACTCTATCTTGGCATATAGTCTGTGATCCATCATCAAAATAGTGATCCAAATAACTGTTGGAAGTGAAGTATCACAAATTCCAACATGCAAATAGTAGGTATCTATCTCCTTTAGATTATTGTAACACCATATAACTGTAGAATTTTAGGTAGGAGCCTTTCATGCATACTGAGATCCTTCTAATTTCCAAACTAAATAGATTTTGATGATGTTATTTTAGATGACATTAGATGATGTAGAGGATTGGTTATTGCATGGCTAACAAGTATACTTCAAAATAGACAAGTATTCTTAAATTGTATCTTTCTGAATTGGTTTTGTTTAGCATTCAAACATGATGGTTTTCTAGTTTATAGTTTTTTTTATCTAAGTTATTATTAGAGAGCCCTTAATTTTAAATGTCATGTATTAGGTAGACATAGTAGACATACACTATCAAGCAAGGAAGAGGTTGTGATCAAGGACATAGTAGACATACACTATCAAGTCAGTGGTATTAACTAAAATTTGTCTTTGCCTTTGTGAAATGAAATGATTATAGTGGTATTTTTATGCTGATCTTTTGAAGGATTATAGTGGTATTTTTATATTTTTTCTCTTTGCCATTATTCTGACATATTCTCATCTGTGTAACCATTTTGTTTATATTAACCCACTCTTTCAAGTAACCATTAGAGCTATTTCATATGCATAGGTAATGAACATGCATATTTGTATAAGCACTACTGGGAGCTTACCCTGCAACACATGTACTATTGTGAAATATCATCACAAGTCCATTTGTTGCAAGGTCGAGCTCCCAGTATTGCTTGGTCGATAAATCTGCATGTTTTTCACCTGTGCATATACCTTCTTTGATCGACTCTTATATGCACATGTAGTATTGTGAACATGCAAATTTTCTATAGTTGTAATGATTTTTCTTATTTCTTGTCTTTTGTCCCTTTTTTATTTCCTATGTCTATACTTGGTGACAGCATTTTGAACATTGTTGACATACTTAAATGGAATACACAATACCAAATGATGAATGCTCAATTATTGTAATGGCAAAGCATCAGAATCGTCCATTTCTAAACTTTGATTTGGTATGATAAATGTCCCTTTGTGTTGAGAAAATTATAGTTGAGAAAATGGTTGTTCAGTAACTATTTGTATCTGTAGGTTGCAAAAAAATCATCCTTCTTCCACCAATGAGTCATTCCATTCAAGAAATACCATGTCTAACAATATCAACGCACAAAAAAATAGGGAGAAAATTGCTAGACTGTGGTCTAACTTAAAAAGAAAAGGTGACAGAAAATTTTATTGTCCTTGCAAAATTTGTAAGGGCTTAAAGACTCGAAGATATCTAATCAAAACAGCTAAGGAACATTGTAGGCAACATGGTCACATTGAAGGGGAAATGAATTTCATCCATTGGTATGTATTTTAATAATTTATAAAATACATAAGACATGATTTGATGATGACATCATGGTCATGGTTAATATAAGGTCATCATTTTCATATAGGTCACCCTCCCTAGGTCTCATGTTATGGACCATGACAATCTGGAGAATGTGGATTTCCAAATGAGGGAACATGGAGGTGTGAATATAGAAGTAGATGGTAATGATCCCATGGAAGAAGACCATGATGATGAAGAAGATCATGATGATCAAGATGATCACGATGATCAAGATGATGATGATGATGATGATGTTGATGCAAACCTTGATGTACCTATACTTGAGAAGGCACACGAGCCCCTATATGAAGGATCCCAAACAACTCTTCTTGTCACTTTATTTTTTTTGATGAACTTGAAGGTTATGAATGGTTTAGCCAACGTAGCAATGACACGTATGTTAAGGTATGTCATCTTTTTTCATTATTTTAGTCATAATTTCCTTACAATTAATATTGGGTGAATCGTGTAGCAATTAATATTTTTTAAATTAACAAATTATATTTTTGGTTGTAGGTTGATAGGTGAGTGTTTTTTACCACCATCAAACATTCTACCTTGCTTGTATCGAGAATTATTTTCCATTATGAAAGATATTGGAATGGAGTATCAAACAATACATGCATGTTTGAATGATCATATTATACATCATAAACAACATGAATTTGCAACAGAATGCCCTATTTTTCATATTAGTAGATATCAATCATATCAAATAACAAAAAATGTGCCTCACAAAGTTCTTCAATTTATTCCCATTATTCCACGTCTGCAATGATTATTCAGGTGCCATAGCTTGGCACAATTTATGGATTACCATACACGCAATAGAAGTCAAGATGACATTATGTGAATGCCCATGGATGGTTTGACATTTAATGAAATAGAGGGAAAATGGCCACACTTTAAAGAAGAACCTCGTAATCTCAAGCTTTCATTGGTAGCGAATGGTGTCAATCCATTTGGAGAGATGAGATCTACTTACTCGGTGTCGCCTATTTTTGTTATCAACAATAACATTCCTCCTTCGTTGTCCATAAAGAGGGAGCACATAATGTTGGCATTGATTGTTCCAGGTAATTTTTGATTTAATAGTCATCTAAATTAATTTATTATAAATAATCCATCAAAATGGTCATAATAATTATGTAATATTTTTGTTCATTCAACAGGTAAGTATCAAGTTAAAGATATCAATGTATATATTGAGCCCCTTATCAACGAGTTGATGGTGTTATGGAATGGGGTCACTATGTATGACATCTCTAGACCAATAGGACAAAGACAATTTCAATTCCATGCAATGCTTGTATGGACAATACATGATGCCCCTGGGCTAACACATTTTTGTGGTATGGTCTCTTCTTAACACCTCTTTTTTGGTATGTTATAGTGCTAACACAAAGTTAACATATTTAATCCAATAATACATGATCTTGTAGGTCTTCAGACAAAAGGAAAATTTGCATGTCCATTTTGTGGTCCAAAGATGAAATCTCGTCATTCAAAAAGTTTAAGAAAGCAAGTGTTCGATGAGAACAGACACTTTCTCCACAGAAATCATAAGTACCGAATTACTGAAAAACATCTTTTCAATGGGAAAGAATAGACTACATCAAAGCCATGGAGAATGACACCTCACCTATGGAAGTCGGCATACAATAAAATAAATCATCGAGGTAATGTCATTCCATTTGATGGTTTTTGTTTCAAATTTATATTTTAATATTGTGTTTTGTTTACTGATGATGTAATTGATGCTTATGAAGGTCGTCAAGGCATCAATGACCAACTTTCAAAAGGACTAAAAATTTGTCCTACGCAATTTAGTAGGTTGTCATAGTACGAGCAACTCCCAATCGTGTATTTGTTTGATCCTATGCATATTGGAAAGAATGTAACAAAGACATTATGGAAAATCTTGGATGCAAGGTGTGACAAAGACAAAATTGTCAAAATTTGTAGTGACATTGAAGAATCCAACCATGCAATGAAAAATGTCATTCGATCAAATAACAATGGAGACTAGATTGATACAAGTGCCCTTAGTTGGTTATTGTCGGAGTAGCAGAGCAATGCTATAAAAGAAGTCATAAAAAAAATATGATTTCCCACAGGATTTGCTGCGAACATAAATGATCTCATATCAAAGAAAAGTGAATTTGGGCCAGGGATGAAAACACACGATTGACATGCATTTATTAAGGTAATTCATGTTATTTTGTATTCACTATATATTTGTATACTGCATGTAGTTTTCATTGCATTGTTTTATAAAATATTGACAAGATCATTTTAAAAATATTGCAATACATTCTACCTCTATCTCTCCCACACCACTTCACCAACAGTGTCAAACAAGTTATCTATGATCTTGGAAAATACATGAGGTGGTTGTCATCTAAAGAAATCAATAAAGAAGATATAAAATATTGGAAGAGAAAAATTTCTCTTCTTATGTGTGAAATGCAAAAGTGTCTACCTTCAACTTTTTTCAATGCACAAGAACACTACCTCATACATCAAGTTGAGGAGATTGAATTGTGTGGACCTGTACCAACTAGGTCAATGTGGATGGTTGAGAGGCACTTGAAATTTTTGAAAGGCTTGGTTTGACAAAGAGCACATCCTGAGGGTTCTATGGTGGAGGGATATATGGTATACCAAACCATGGTGTACATTAGTGAATATCTTCCTAAGTTTGCAACAAAGATCCATGTAGATTGTATTTGGGATCCAAAATCCATTAAAAAATTCAAAGGGGAGTACTTGATGGGCAAAGGTAGATTGAGGAAAGTGAGAGGTAAATCTAAGATGTTATTGTAGTTAATTAATTCTTATAAATCTTCAATATAAGTTATTTATAATTGGTGTATTTTTTTTATACAGTTGGTCGAGAGTGGGATGCAATACATTTGTATATTGCAAACAATCTTGATTGGATGATGGTATGGATTGAACGATGTCAAAAAAATGGTTGCTCATTAACATGGGAAGGTGTTGCTTCATTGGTTAGAGAAGCTCATCGTAATGGACATTCCAATGTTACGCCAATGGTAATTGATCTAGCATATGGTTTAAGAGGTAGAGAGGTACGTACAAATTTATTAATGATCATGACTCATGTTTCGTATCAACTCACGATGCAAAAAATTTACACATGCTTGAAAAATTGCAGGTCAAGCACCACAAAGCTATGTACTATCATGGCCACAAATTTCACATAAAAAAGTTGGATGACAAAAAGAAAACTTGTGATTCTGGGATAACTGCAATTTTTGAGGTCACTAATATATCATCTAGAAATGACATACATCCTCAACAATCTCAAAATTGATACTATGGCATCTTGGATGATATAATTGAGTGTGACTTTAACTCCTTCAAAGTAGTTCTATTCATCGTCAAATGGTAGAGGCTACAACTCAATCAAAATGATCCAGATAGAACTGTTATTCAACATGATAATGGATTTACAATGATTAATACAAAGTCATTTGAGCCAGTTGGAGATGAGCCCTATGTTCTTCCAAGCCAATGTGAGCAAGTGTTTTACTCAGAGGTTCCACATAAATAAGGTTGGTCATTTGTTGTTAGACATATCCCAAGAGGAAGGATGATAAAGTATAATGTTATGGAAGAAGAAGATATTGAAGATGATGAAGAAGCAGATGATGAAGATCAAGATGATGGTGATGATGATGATGATGATGATGATGATGATGATGATGATGGTGATGGTGATGATGATGATGATGATGATGATGATGATGATGATGATGATGATGATGATGGTGATGATGATGGTGATGATGGCAATGATGACAGTGGTGATGATGATGATGATGATGATGATGATGATGAAGATGATCAATGACATGATTGAAATGATCAATGAAATGATTGACATGATTTATTGATTTCAATTGTAATGATTACATATTTATTGTGTTCAATTCTAATGATTAGTACAACATATGTGATTTATAATTACCAATATTTTGCTTACGATGCTCAATTAATTACTACTGATACATGTATATATTGTGTTTGATTATCACCCTTTTTGCAAATAGGAAATTGACTACAAACATCATCACCCCTTCTATTGATGATCTTGCATTCCATATATAAGGTAAATTTGTTCATGTTTACGATGTTGCATATTGTTCATGTTGTCTTCTAAGTTATTTGTAGCATACATATCATGTAATTTTTAGCTAACTTAAGATAAATGACTAACATATTCAGGAAATTTAACCCCTTTGGGTCATGCACAGTGACATGGATCAGCAGGTATAAGTCAATAAATAGACATAATTTTCTTATATTCTTCTTGTTTATCACTGAGCATGTATGTTATAAATAGACATATTATATAATCATATAATGTATATATAGACAAAAAAGAACTGTATAGAAATATAATTATATAATCACTTTCAACTTAGTACATTTTATATCTCCCACGTATAGACAAAGAAGAACCGTACGTATGGGTCACGACTTGATTATTCTATATATATTATTTAAATATTATCAAAATTCTATTTGAAGCCGGGACGTGACAATATCTCATTTGATGGATTGTAGGACCCACTGAATAGGTACTTGTCAGATCCATCTACATCGAATGAGGAAAATGAGGGAATGCTAAATGAAAGTTCTACATGTAGTACGGCTAAAATAGGGAGATCAACTAGAAGTCAAAAGATTAGAAAAAAAATTGATAAACACATGCAATTTTTCCTTGCTAATGGGGGGTCATGTTCTTATGATGATGAGACCAAAGGCGACATCAAGGTGCCCTTTCAGTACACACATATTGAGAAAGAATGGGTACCCAATGAGCTAGCTCCAATTAACATTGATTTTTGTGTTAATGAGAGGATATATCACATAGCTCCATCCTCATTACATGGTTTGGGCCTATTTTCCATGGATGGGATAAAGCTATGTTACAACAAAGTTGTTGAATTGTTCAAGTATGTCGGTCCGTGTTACAATTACAATGATTGGATGCGGATTGTTCAATATAAAAAAAGTATGCGTAGGTATGCACTATCAGCTAATTATATACAATGGAAAGAAAATGATCAAAGTAAAAGATTTGCAATGTACATTGATGGGAAACCAAAAGAAATAGGTAATATTACAGGTTTTATAAATAGTATGCGACCTTCCTCAACTAATAAGCAACCCAATTGCATATTTGAGGCACGTGAGGGGAATCAAGTTTTTGTATGTGCGATAAAATCAATAAGTGCAGGGGAAGAACTACTAATAGATTACCATTTAAATCAAAAAGATACAAAAAAAGTTACTATCATGAGGGTGGTAAGTACTATATACCATTTTATTAATAAGTGTTTTTTTGCTAAGTCTATTGCTTTCAGTTCGCTGAAGGTTTTATATTTAATCTTTGTCACAAGACGATATGGATTCCATACATGATAGAGGCCATGAGGATGCTCCTCCCACCCATTCTTTAGCAAGGGTAAACCTTATTGAAATTATACAAATTAGATAGTTGAAAATTGTTATATTATTACATTATTTTATTTACAATTTTAGAGTTTTAATGATAGTTTTACTAATATTCCTGTCACAATTTGATGTTCAAGATAGAGGAAAAGCACCTACAGTAAGTACAAAGGCAATAGCTACCCCTTCTGATGATGATATCATAGAAACACCTAATATAACAATTATGTTGAGGAAAAAATTTAAAAAAATTAATTTAGAAATAATGAGAATTTTGGATGAAGCAAATATTCCAACCGAGGAGATGCTGAAGAGGCTATCTGAATTGAAAGCACAAGCATGTCATTATGAAGTAAGCAGTAATGAATCTTTAGTTATAAGAAAAGTTCAATAAAGGTTTATATTTTATACTCTTTTATGTTGTGAAGTAAAATATGTAATATGTGTTCTTGTTACAGGAATTTTTGGCAACTGATCTAGAACTTGGTCAAGGACAACGCGGTGAGGCCGGTACTAGTAGAGCTCTAGCCACCTCAGGTAAATTAATCTTTTAGTTGAAAATTTACAAGGAATTTTTTCTTTGGAACATTCAAAAACTTCTTAAGTTAACTCTTACTTTTATTATTTCAAAATGTCTTTGCTAACAATGTATTGTTCAGGTCATCAAGTGCGGGAGACTCCTCCTAGGAGGTCGATGGACATCCATCTAAGATTGCTGAGTGCAATGTCGGTAACAAGGGGCATGCAAACATTGACACCTTCATAGTCTATGTCAGCTGGTAAATCCTTGTTTTGCTATATTTGATTTTGTGTTAATTATGAATTGATAATTTGAACTTTAATCTTGGGTGCATCACATAGTGGATTATTTTTTTGGAGTAGGAGATACACCAGCGGCACCGTCTAGTATGCCAGATACAGATCAAAGTACATGTATTGGTGATAATTCAATATCATTTCTTGGATCTACCCATGTTTCTAGCACAAGAGTTATGCAGATGTCATTGTTGATTGACGATAATGAATCGATGCCTTTAAAATGTCCTAAGCTTCCAGGTACTTTAAATAATTATTTTTTATATTGTAATATACATTTACCTATTCATAACAAGTTTTGGATTGATTATCCCATGACATTTTTTGTAGGAAATGATTCATTTTATAAGACACTTTATGACCTCACACTACATATAGTCGGGCCCACCATATGTACAAGGTGGAACATCATAAGTGAACTAACTTTATCTCACTATTTTTTTTTCATATCATTGATTGGTACAGTATTTTTCCTTTCATTCAGGTCTTTTCTTTTACTATATCTAGCAATTTTGTGTTTTTTCTTAAAAGGTGGAACTTGCAAGACAAAAAATTAAAAGATTAGCTCATTAAAGATTTAGAGCATGAGTTTGGTAATAATATTTTTGACGAGAAGAAAATTTTAGAAAGAGCTTGCAAACATCTTAAGACTGTGAGGGACTCATATAGAAAGAGTCTCATCCAGAACCCAAAGTATGAGCATCCTCCCTTTATTCCAGTGAGGGATTGGAATGAGTTCATTTTGGATGCAAAGGATAAAGGGGATGCTCAAAGAGGAATTACACCAGCAAATGAGAGAAGAAGGTATGCAATAGTATTAACTACTAGTACAATGTATTAATGCACTAATTAGTGATCTTTATATCTATATCATCTAACATATTTCAAACTTTTCATAGGTTGCAGGACACATCAAAGGCAACAAAGGCCAGGCTGCAAAAGATTGGGCAGCACAGACTTGGCTCTGGTGGATATTCAAAAATTAAAGCACGAATTGTAAGTAGCAGTAAATGAATTGTAGAGAAAAATTATTTATAAAATGCAAATAATTTTGTTTAATCAAAAAATGCAGGGCTCTGAATTTAATTTAGAGGCCACAACAAAACACAAAAAAATTGCCTTCAAGGAAGGCTATCAAGCTGTCGTTGAACACCTATGGCAAGCTTCCACTAGCCCAACCGAAGAGTCTCCTTCATCATGTGAATAGGTAAATATGCCAAAAAATATATTAGAAATTGAATACTTGAGCAACAATCTATTTGATAATAATGTGCATGACATTGCAATGTAGCCTCTTAATCATGACACAGATCATACACCGCATGATGAAGCCCCTAATGTGCATCGTACCGTCGATGGAGGTGCTCATTTTCTATTTAAAACTAATTTTGTAATTATTAATACAATTTAACATCTTAAATTGAACTTGGTGTAACATTTTTGTGTATATTTTAGAGGATACAAAATCATGTCATGCTGAACGAGTGTCGGAGGATGTTCGGACTGATCACCATGTAGATCATGTGGCACATTCAGGTAAAGAAAATCTATGTGTTGTTCTTTTAAATTAATTTTTTGATTTATAGTTCTTTTACTTAAATAAATACTTGTAATTCACTAATATAAAATGGTGTGAATTTAAATCATGAAGTAGTTGTTATTGCAGCGGACCCCCCTTTGGCGCAGCGGCCTTGTGTTCCTGAACAGATGAGGAGGAGACATGCGTTGGAATTAGAATTAGTAGAGGAGGGGAATGATGAGGACATTGATCTTCCTCTTAGAAATTACATGATTAAAAAAACCAGCAAGAAACCCAAAAAGAAATTATTATAATTAACATTTTTTTCTAATGAAAGAACATTGTCTTAATGGATTTAATTTTGTACTAGTAATGTTGATGAATGATGTGTTAATGAATTCTTCATGAATGTTGTGTTAATGAATTTTTTGTGTTAATGAATTATTCATGAATGTTGTGTGTTAATGAATTACTCATGAATGTTGTGTGTTAATGAATTTTATGTGTTAATGAATGTTATCATGTGATTATAATGATTGAATGTTATATTTCAAAAATGGATGAATGAATGAATGAATGTTATTAAATGTTAATGGGAAATTTAGAGTAATGTTGCAGGGGGGGGGGAGGGAGGGGCCAAATGAGCTTCCACCTTCACGTGGTTGGCCTTGTTTAGTAGAGAATATTAAACTATTCTCAAAACCAAGTGAAGCTCAAACTTTAAAGATAAGCTTAGAGTTAATAGTGGCAACCAATTAGCAAGTCGAAATGAAGTTCTTCATTACAGGTACCTTTTTAGTTTTTAAAGCACAATTTCATGTTTTAATATTGTGTAGTTTTTTTCTTATGTCAAAGTATTCTTTTACTATAAGAACATAATTTATGACCATTTTAGTAACTATTCTAACATTGCTTTATGAAAAATCTTGTTTTGGAAAAGATGGAGATAAGTGGTGTTGTCTATTCCTTGGGAGATTGGATTGCACAGGTTTGTATCTCAAAATCATTTGCATGTGGCAAAAATGCATACTTACAACCATTTCATTCTACATTTAAAAACATTGACGACACTCTAGACACAAAATAATTGATGCAGGAGCATCCTGGGTGTAAGAGCAATCTTGCATCACCCAAAAATATTTATGTTTTCTTTTCAATAAGGGCTATCTTGTGCAGAGCTTCTATTTATGGAAACTTACTATTTTTAGTAAGTTGGTCATATGATCTCGGAATGTTCTGATTTCACAGTTGGAGGTTCATCTCAATCATTTCAGCCTACCAGTTGAGTTTCATTGCCACATCATCAGTATTGGTGAAGTTATTGAGGTTTTTGGGTATGAAATCTTTCAGGATAATTTTGAAGGCCTTAGAGGCTCCGGATCACAATCGACCCTCGATTGACTGGTGCTATTGCATGTCAAGCACTGTAGATCTCATCATGGCATTTCTGAAAAATGGTTACAATAGAAAAATGGAGCTATGGTTAGAAAGTTATGGCCTCCGAAAGTTGGGTTACCTAAAATCATATTTTGTATTTCTTTTGAGCTGATCCTATTGTAATAATTGTGAAAAATAAATAATTCTATGTCTAGTCGGCCTAAAGGGCTAAATTTTTGGAACGTTCTCGGGCCATGGAAATTGCTTATATAAGAAAGGTCTATAGCGTTGTCTTAGGCAGTTCAGGACAATTCTAGGTGGTAGATTTGGGTAATAATTTGAGGCTTTTTCCTACAAAATATTGTAAGGGAATGCCCATGTGGCTTTGCATATTGTAATTCTGAAAGTTTGTAATTCCACATTTGTGGAGATAATAAGAAGCCAATTTTTTGTTCTTGCACATTGTTGTTGTTTCTCTGTTTCTGTTATGTGTTTGTGGTATTAAGGGGAGCAACCTTCATCAATAATGCTCATGCTGTTGACTTGACAGTGCTATGAAGGAAAACCAATTTTTGAATTTGATCGAACCCGGATGTTCAGATATGGTCTCCTTGGATTTAGTCTTCATGGTTCTTTGTCTCATTATTACTATCATCCTAGTGAGGTAACACCTTTGCCTTCTTTCTTAGTCTCTTACAGTTCATACTTGTTTAATTTGAATAATTTTTGAGTTCCTTGCAAAAAGGGTATGACAAACAAATATGGGTATATAGGCTCTATTTCCTTTCTAGGATTGGTGGGTGGTGCCTGCAAAAGTGGCCTTTGATCAAACTATCAAAATTAATGCCATATGTTGCTTACATTTGATTAATTTTCCATATTAATTACTCTCTTCAGTTGTATTAGAAACTTTTGCCTTAAGCATGTGTGATGCAAACCTGTAACACCTCTTTTTTCCCTATGTAATCATGATGCTCTATTTCTTGGTAGTTGTGACTCTTAATGATTAAACCATCTCTTGATCATGTTATTGCACTTGATTTATGACTATTTCATGTAGGTGCCTTGGTTTATCTCTTATCTCTAGTTGAACATACTATAATTATTTATTATCCTTGTATGCATGTCATGGTCTGATCTATGTTTCCTCTTAAGCTGGTCTCTTTGTATGTGACTACCCTACTAGCATTGTTTCCTCGTCACTGTGATGTGCACTATCCACATCTATTTGCATGATTAAACTATTTAATTTACTGGATACCCAATCGGCATTATCATTTTCTTCTTTTATTCATTCATTTGGAGTTTTATTTAGAGGTAGATATTTGTTGCTGATTTCATGTTTATCTGTTACGTATGCTATTTACTGCAGAAAAATAGAATCATCCATGAATTTAGAAAGAAAGAAGAAGATTCGCTAACTAATTCTAAGGATTAATAAAAAAAAATTTCTATAATAAGGCTTTAGAATACAAATAAATACCTGTGATGTCTTATCTAAAATACCGAAAGCTTTTCAGTGGCCTGATAAAAACTTATCTTGCTTTTCTTTTTGTACTTTCTTGAAGTGTGATTTTTCTCTTATGTTTTTGATTGGCTTTTCAACTTATATTTTCTATTCTATATCTCAAAATTAGAGAGCATATGATTGTCTTCTTTTCTTTCATCATTATATTTGTATATATTCAATATTCAAACTGAAATGGTGCTTTTGTTTTCAGGGATGGACCCTCTATGAGATTGTTAGATATGCTCCTGTGCATAACTAGACTGCGTATGAAGAGGCCTTGAAGACAAATCCTATTTTGGCATAGATGGCGATAACTGGTGCTGTCTATTCCTTGGGAGATTGGATTGCACAGGTCTATATCTCAAAATCATTTGTTTGTATCCTTGTATGCATGTCATGGTCTGATCTATGTTCCCTCTTAATTGCTAATGTCATTATGTGATGGTTAAATTGCGGTAGTGTGATTCTTTCCATCATGTTCAAACCCCCACTCCTTGATCTTGACTTTTGGCTTGACTTCTCTTTGCAACATGAACACCTACTTCTCTTTATTGGCCATCAACAACTTCCTCTTCCTATTTTGAACCTCTACTTTTGCATACATCTAAAACTTCAATAAATATAGTTTCCAAAGACACTCCTCTTCTTTGACACCATCAACATACCATGCCTCCATGCTTGGAGAGTAAACAATCTTTTGAGCCATTTCATGGCCCATCATCATAGCTAACTCATCCTTAGTCTCTTCCCTTGAGACCAACTCAACCCTCACTAACTGATCCTTACTCTCATGTCATTCCTCTTGGCATACCTCACAATCATCAACCTACATGGCCACATCATTACCCTCACTATGTGATGTCATAGGAGTAACTTTCATACTACCCTTATCTTCCTCCAAAGGAAACAACATAGTGCCTACCACAACTAACTCATCACTCTCAAGCCCTTCAAGACTTGCTTCTTTGCTGTCTTCAGTAGCATCTTACATCTCTGAATCAACATCAAGAACATTTTCATTGCTTGATTCCTTGTCTTTCTCATCCACCAACTTTCCTCCTTCTACTAGCCTTTGCACAGACCATTGCACCTTCTTCTTGACACTCAAATGCCAAATTTTCACTACCTTCAATGACCTTTCTCTTAAGTGCCTACATTTTTCTGCAATCAACTTTAGATATCAAAGGAAAATCCTAGTAAGATTAGCTTTAGGCTTTCATGAGTAGTAAGATTAACATACCAAAATATCCACGTTTGCAAGTGTCAGATCCTTTTTGATGGACATTCTGTTGTAGAACATTTGCTTTTTGCTAAGGTTGCTCATATCTAAGACACACAGAAGGAAGTTTATGTTATCTTCATTAATATCAATCCATGTTCTTTTTAAATGGCAAAGAGCAGGGAATTCTCAACTCGTAGCCAAGGTAGATTTTCAAAGGCTGATATGTTATCGCCATCTTCTAGTGTCTGTTATCATTTGGACAAACAATGCCACTAAATAAGGGACTTAAATTGTTTTGTATTGAGGGCCATTGAGCAAGGACAGCTCATGGAAGTAATAAAACAATTTTTATGCTTTTTGATTAGCCTTCAATGATCTAGACATGGTTAATAGCTCAATTGTTCAAATGGTTGAATACCTTGTGGAATTCTGTTAAAAATTTAATAACATCAGGTTCCTCCCAAATGAACTAAAAAAGAAACAATTTTTTCCATTGAACTTACCTTGAATATCAAACAATGATGTTTGTATATCAGAACATTGGTTATCTTTAATAGCATATAACTTTTTTGAGGAGATTGATGTTTTTTGGCTTAGGGAAATTTCTAGCATAATGATATTTCCCACAATTCTAACATCCACTCACAGGACCTTGGTGGAAACGTGAATGTTGTTTCCCCCCAATTTGGAGGCTATTTCCAGCAGAGTATAATTTTTTATGAGAGTTTTCTCTGCTATAATTTCCTTTAGGATTTTCCTTTGATAATGCTAAATTTCTTTAGAGAAATGTCTCTTATGAGGTACCTTTGCACTTGACATGGTTGCATTCTTTTGTAGCCCTTATTATGCTTATAGTCTTGTGAAGCCTTAATTCTTCATTTCTCTTTTTTCTCTCCTTTATAGGAATATTTAGTGAGTAAGATTTTTCATGTTTACATTGTGTATTTTCACCTCTTTTAGCCCTTACTTGAACTTTGTGATCTTAGTCTTTTTCATTTTGCATGTAATCATCCTTGCTTAAGTTCAATAGTTCTTTGGGAAATGTCTGAGAGGCCATTAGGACTCTTGAATTGTCCAACAACTATCTCATGGAGTCTAATAATGGCCATAATCAGAGTGTCAGAAATACCAATGCTCCATATTCATGGAGCAATAGCTATTGCAAGATGGGGCCAATGATAACAAAAGACTTTAGAAGACCAATAATTAGCCCTTTCAATGATAGCACTAAGAGTGAAAATGTGGTCAATAGTCTCCAATTCACATACTTTCAACAACTTCAACTACAAGAGTGATCTAGAAATGGCCTGCAATATTGCAATTGAGGGTAGTTTTGTAACATAGAGGTAAGTCTAATGATCAAGGTGAGGCTTTCCCAAAGAATTAGAGCTCATTACACTTGGATATTGACTAATAGGTAAGCCAAATAAAGTTTCAAAACAATTATAAGAATAATTGAGTCCAATGTGATCTCCTAACACTCAAGCTGGAATGTTGACTAATGGGTAAGTTTCAAGGATCAAGGTCATAACTTGTAGGTCTGTAACAGTTGTTTTGGCAACTTATTTTATAGTAAGAATGATGCACCAAGATAAGAAGGTACAATTTGTGAAAGCAGGCTCCTTGCAAAAATAAGGGGATATCATTTCATATGTAGTGTGTTGGTGATAGTGAAGTGATATTCCTTCAAACATTATTTGTGCATTACTGATTAATGTTTATGTCTTATTTGTATCTATTTATTATTGACATTCTTCTTGATGAATTGGTTTCTAGGTTGGGAGTCCACTAGCAGATCCATATCTTGCATTTGCAGCTGGTATGAATGGCTTAGCGGGGCCTCTCCATGGTTTAGCAAATTAGGTATAAAATATATGCCTGCTATTGCAATGAATATTGATGAAACTAAGATCATTTTTATATACTTAAGTGGCGAGGGATAAAAATATGTTCCATATTTGTTGAAATTGGAAGGGAAGCAACAAAATTCTTACTACCTAGTTCATTTCATAGGTTTTGGAGGTTCATTTGTCCCTATTAGACTCTCTTTGATTTTCTCTATGGTAAAACAAAAATTGTGTTAGTATTCATAAAAAAATAGGAATTAGTAATTTGTACAACTAGATGGGGAAATGGGAGGGAAACCTAGCTAGAACTTTCAGGGCATCATCTAGTGGACAACTAACTAGTAGGCTCAGGGTGTGTCAAATAACTGAGTCTGCTAAAAAAAGTTTCTTCTTTCTCTATTGATTTCAAAAGGAATGGGATATAACCATTGTCTGGAGTTTGAGGATAATTGGCTGGGGTGATAATTCTTAGTGTGCATGCTAGGTAGTCATGCACCATGGTGTGGTATCTATTGTTCACTATAGTCAGCCAAGTCAGATATCTAAAATCTAGATAGTTTTTTAAAAAGTTCCTAGTATGTATGCGAAGTAGTTGGAGAATGTTGGGAATGGACTTGGTGGAGTTCTGGCAATCCAATTTCTTGATGTGCATCCATTTTTAAGGAGTGGAACCTAGTAATGTTCTCTTTCGGGTACATTTATTTGGGTGCATATTTCTTAATTTCATTCCAACTTGCACAAGAAATCTGAACAGGCGAATGAGAGAGGTAAGCTTGATGAACCTCAAATGCAGACCCAAGTGCAGATGAGGGATTAACCCTGCACCTATTTCAAGATCAAAATGATAAAAAATCAACGGGTTTAGTGTGGTAAGGATAATGAATCTGGGTGGGTAGAAAGGTTATTTGAATCATCTTAGTGCACAATTGATCATGATCCAACCTAAATGCCTCATTGATGCAAGGTTTTCATTACTTTGGGAGGTGAACCCCCTGTTAATGTATTGGTATTTGTGAGAGAGATTTATGGACTCTTCTTATGTTTGATGTCAATTTTTCTATATTGTGTATCACATATTCAGCATTGTGTGTTATAGGCCTTATTATGGCACCATGACTGCTTGGCTTTATGTTTATTTGGCATATTACTGTTTGGTATCCTCATGCGTACATAATTTCATTGTCAGCATTGAAAGCTCATGCATTAGTTATGTTTATCATCGATTCATTTATGAGTTTTTTGTTTCTTTGATTAATGATGTCGGTTCATATTATTCCATTGCCAGGTGTCTTTGGTAATCGTCATTGCTTGGTGTCTATGGGGAAACCATTCATGTTTATGAAGACAATAATCAATTGTTGTTAAGCATTTTAGCTGAGGTGGATTTGCTGTGAGATATTATGAGCTTCCATTTTCAGCTCATGAAAACATGCTGCTAGAGAATCCAAAGTGACTATTCATTGTAACTGTTGTTGATTCATGATGGGTAACGGCAATGACTTTTGGTATTCATCAAGGAGAAGTCTATTCATTTGTTTGGACGCATAATATAGTTGTTGTTGTCAAGTATCATAAGTAGATGTCTCTGAGAAGAGTCGAGCATCTTTGTGTATGAAGTGTGTTATTCTCATGTTTGGAAAATAAGTTTGATGCTATAATAAGTGTATTATTTTTTCTACAGTATGTATTTCGATATATGATCTGTGATCAAGAGATTGTGGTGTATGAGTCTTTATTATTAAAAGGCAGTTTTGTATATTGTATAACATGGACTGTGGATTCATTATTATTATGAAGAGTATGCTTTGTATGGATTGTACTCAAAGGAGGATTCTTTAGTATTTTAGTTTGTGAGCATTGCAACATTTAGATTCCTATTATTATTATTCAATAAAGGAACTATCTTTGGTGGGCTAGGTTGTTTCCCTCGATGAGGAGGGTATTTCCCAGGATAATAATCATTTCACTAATTTATTACCACGTGCTACTATTATGTTTCTCAAAAAAAAATCTCTAGTCATTTGTAATGCTTTTATAATTTAATTATAGTTTTGTTCAGATTTTTAGACTGTTTTAAAATCTGTCTTTAACCTATCATCTTTCTATTCCATGGTACAGGTGTTAATAGTGTTGGAATAGTAAGTGCAGCTCTGGTGACTTATGCTTCAGTGTAGGCACTAAAACCATATGTTGTTTTAAATGTAGGCACTACAGGTAGATTTAAGGTATTTTAATTAACCCATACATTTTCCTGACATTATTTTTTCAAATTTTATTTGTTAGTGCAGTTCTTTGACTTCAATGGTCTACTTATTTTTTCTTAGACATGAGGCATGTTATCCTTCAATGTCTAGACTTTTCTAGAATAATTTTTCATTTATAATGTATGCCAACTGAACATTTATATATGTCTATGTGGATTGTAAACATATTATATGAATACCAGAACCTTTAAGTTCATGATTATCATACAAATAAATTAAATTAGCTCAATATCCTTTCAAAGCCCAAGCAGGACATAAATGAAAGAACACAGTCCACATTGGCTCCTTAAATCTGACCAATGGTTAGATTTTGACATTATTTACTTTTTTTCTGCTGTGGTTGGCTACCAATAGGTAATAATGATATCATCTTTTACATATGTTAATCTTCTTGAACTCTTTAGGGAAATTTTTTCTCTATATGATCTTAGAGTTGTTTTGCATACCCAATACTAATAGTTTTAGTGCAGTCTGCAAATTTGATAGTTGCTTATGGAGATAGGTTTTAAACTTTTTTGGATTTCTTTTCAGATTTCATAGCAAAAGGCTAACAAAAGTAACACTGGTGTATGTCCAATCATTTTGGATAAAAAAATCTACAACACCATTGACACCTCTCCTTTCCAGGCACCATTTTTTTTCTATGCTCTAACTCAATAATGTTATATGTCGTCAAAACAATATCATAATCAAAAAATTCTATAATATCTTTACATCTATTAGCACTGTGATAAACCATAACTTTAGGCTTCCTTCACTTGTGAACCTTGCAATCTCATTTCTCCATTGGATAACTGCTACCATTGGACAAACAACAAGTGTGGTTTTAATCTGAGGTAGAACTTTAGATTTTCTACTGGACTTAACTTCAATGTTTGACACCTTAGATGAGTTCATAGTAAGAGGTGCCTTTAGTCGCAGGTCACGATTACATAGAAAAAGGGATATTTCCTAAATTGTTTTTCGCATTCTCATTTCATCTGCAAGCATGCCACCTTTAAATTCATATTATTCTTACTTTAGACTCCAAGCTAGCCACTCCTTTTGGAAAGGTAATAATGACATCGACATCTCAAGAGGTGGTTCCTGCTCTTCCATGGGACCCTTCTTTTGAGAAAATGTATCTAAGTCAAACTCCCCATCATGTGCCCAAGATTCCTAGTCTTCAAGGCCTTTCTCCCAAACCTGCCAATTCAAATCGTCAACAATGCCATCTTCTAAATGTAATGGCTTCATTTCTTTCTGCTTCCAGAGTTTTTTGCTTCTCCGTGCATTTTTTAATGGTTTTGACCCCTTTCATTTAAGGGTAGATTAAGGGATTTAATTTTTTTTTGTGTTTATAAGGTCTATAAATGACCCTTGGAATTTAATTGAGTAATATCTAGATAATAAGGTGCAAAATGCATGTAACTTGTCAATGTTGACAACTTGTCAAATTTGACAACATTGTTTAAGGCATAACCGACCAAAATGATGGTTGAGAAGTTAGCTAAAGGAGTTAATGTCAATTTCCATGAAGGGAAAAAGTCAATATATGTTTTTAATACCCAAAAATGAGCAGCATTGGTGGTTACAACAAGTTTTTTCCAATAAAGTTAAAGTTTTCTGATTTTTTCTATGTTCTGCCATAATAAAACAGTCTGATTGTAGACATGTTTTTCATGTCTTATTATTAACTTAAAGTCCTGAAACCTTTGTTATTCTAAGAAGGGATGAATACTCTTTTTTTGTCTTATTCTTCAAGAATCAAAAGGAAAGGATGGATATGTCAGAATTATTTAAGTGTAAGCAAATAAGAAAATGAATGTCAAGAGCTTCAAACCATATCAATTTTGAATATTGTTGAGTGCCATACAACTATTGATAAGGCTTGTTAGAATGATTTTTAACCGTCACATTTTTGGTCACATTTTTTTTCAACCAAAAGTTAGTATTGGTTGATTTTTTGACCTTTCCATATTACTATGTTCAACGAGAATGCTATGCATTTGATGACCCCTTTGATGAACTTTGGTGGACATTTCGACAAATGGATGGTCTCAATTTCAACCTTTACACCAGTAGAATCAATGAGAATGCTATGCATTTGATGTCAATTTTGATGAAGTTTGGTGGAATGTTGGTCTCAATTTCGACGACCATGCCGACCAAAGTTTGTCTTATTCTTCCAGTTCCAAGGGATTGATTTAGTCGATAATTCGACCACTTGTAGGGTCAAAATTTCGATGATGATTTTCCCTATAGAATAATCGATGAAAAAATATTGACCATAGTTTTATTCATTTGTTTGACCAATTGGCGTAGAAAATTTGACTAATTCTCATCAAAAAATAGGGTAAAATTTACTAGTGATGCCTGGTTAGAGAGCTTGACAATGATCCAGCAAATGAGAGAGGGCTCAAGGATTGAGGAAGTTAATCCAAGCATAGAATAGTGGAGTTTAGATGTCAAAGACTCAATCCTAAGAAGGAGAGCCTTTGATTAATCCAGTAAGAGGTGTAAACATCAAACCCTCACTGAAAACTAGAGAGACCTAATTAGGCCTAGAAAATAGGCTTGATTGTAGGAAAGTACAGTACGACCAACTTGAGGACCCAAGAACTTATGAATCCTTGAAAACTTTGAAAAGGGTATTAGAATATGGTTTTATTTTTTCAACTTTTTTGGGAAGTTAAGAAGTTATGCACTAAAAATTGAGTTGGGAGACCTACAAGGGCCTAATAGGGTTTAAGCCTAGTTCTCAGAGATCGACTTGTGAGGGAAGATATATGGATGGTGGTACACCTCAAAACTAGTCAAAATAGCTTGAAAAGAAGCCTTCTAACATATTTGAAAAGAAATGGCAATGGTTTGATAAGAGGATGGATTCAAGGAATGAATTCATGTGAAGGAGTTGAGGACAAAGAAGGGAAACACACCTTGGTAGTGAGGTCTAGTGGAGAGGAGGAGATTGACAAGAATCCATCAGTGAATAGGGTCTAAGGGCACCCTAGTGTAGGTCAAGAGAAGGCATAGAACAAGTCCTAGGTGAAATAGGAATAGAGAGCAAAGACCTCCCTATCAAATTGGTATAAAAGCCAATCAAAGATTGGGGTAAGACATTAGTGTATGTCAGAAGGTGGAAGTACATCAGTGGGAGAATCCACCATGGTAACTAATGCTGAGTTAGCAAGGGAAGTGGTAGAACAAAATGAGAGGAACCACATTCTAGAAGAGACTGTTGAAGCTTTGAAAGATAAGCTTGATGAAGTTGTAGAGGCAGCTAGTAAAATGAAGGAGAAGATGGAAGTTGAAGATGACAAAGGTAAAAAAATAGCTGAGGATAATTACATACCTGAACCAGACCCACCTATGCAAGAGGAACCCTTCCTAAAAGCCATCAAGATCACATTGGGAGGAAAAGCACTTGAGGGGATACCCCTATTCATTGGCAAGATGGATTGAGATCTAGTCATGGAGTGGATTGAAAGGATGGAGAATCACTTTGGGTGTGAAGGTGTCTCAGAGGAAAAATGAGTGAAGGTTTCCAAGTCAAGACTTAGGGGACCAGCCCTGACATGGTGGAAGTTCCTTCAAGAAGAGAGGGAAAGAGAGGGGAAAAGACCTATAGCCAATTGGAGAGCTATGGTAAAAAAGATCAAAGATAATTACCTACCATAGGATCATGAGATCTAAATGTACAGGAAGAGGCAAATTCTTAGGCAAAAGTAGATGGATGTGGCTTCTTACACCAAGGAGTTTCAAAAAATTTGTTTAAGGTCCAAAGTTCAAGAAGAGGAGAGTATCTAGGTAGCTAGATACTTAGGTGGATTAAGGTGGAGGATCCAAGAGGAGATTAGTTTTTGGATGCCTAATATTGTTCACAAGTTCTTTCAATTAGGACTTAAGGTAGAGGAGAAGAACAAGAAGAAGCAAGATTCTAATCCAAGAGTTAGAGATAGAGGGAGAGACTCTAGAGGACATAGAGGTGGCTATGGTGGCAGAAGTAATGAGCCAAGAAGTCAAGGAGACTCCAAGCTGGTGGAGTAGATTAGTGAGCCAAGTGGAAGAGGTAATTATGGAAGAGGTAGAGGATTCCAAGGTGGAAGAGGAAGATCAAGTAGTCTCAATAGAGGGTCACACTTTGCAAACATGAAGTGCTACCATTCTAGTCAATTAGTCCACCTTGCCTATCAGTGCTCTGAAAAAGCTTCTAGCTCACAAGGGGAGAAGAAGATAGCTTATGCACAAGAGGAAGTGAGTAGTGTGAAGTCATCAGTGGTGATCCACCCACCTGAGTAATGAAGTGGGAAGGGATCAGATTCTGAACATGGTGAGAACCTCATGTTTAGAAGGGTTCTACTCAAGGAGCCAGTCAAGGAAGAACCTAAGCATAGAAGGGCTCTCTTTAGGATCAAATGCAAGATCCTTGGAAAAGTTTTCAAAGTTATCATTGATTGAGTTTTAAATGATAACATAATCTCAGAGGAAGAAGTCCAAAAGCTGAAACTTGTGAGGATACCTCATACACATCCTTACAAAGTGACTTGGTTAAACAAGGGGGGGAATGTTATAGTGAATGAACAAGCGTGGGTGGATTTCATGATAGGTGGTTATCAAGATAAGATGTTGTGTGACATCCTACCAATGGATGCTTGCCATTTTCTACTAGGAAGACCATGGAAATATGATTAGGATGTAGTCTACCATGGGAAGAAGAATATGTACAACTTCAAGAAAGATGGAGTGACCTATAAAATATAGTCACTTGTGGAGGAAGGAGCTCCAATTACATGTGATCCTAATGTACTTTTGATGAGTGGGAATGAGTTCTTGCATGAGCTCAAGGAAGAGGAAGGAGTTGGACTAGCCATAGTCCTAAAACCCAAGGAAGAGACCAAGGTACTACACCCTACATTGCCAAAATAAGTACAACACCTATTGGATCAGTTTAAAGACATAATTAGTGATGGTACACTAGGTAGTCTTCCTCAAAGAGAAATCAGTCATCAAATTGATTTTTTACCTGGAGCATCTCTACCTAAAAAAAGAAGCATATAAAGTGACCCCATAATATAAAAAAGAGATTGCAAGGTAGACTCAAGAAATTCTTGATCAAGGGTTGATAAGAAAGAGCATTAGCCCATGTGTTGTCCTAGTGGTTTTGTCACCAAAGAAGGGATTTAAGTGGAGGTTATGTACTAATTCTAGGGAAATCAATAGGATCACCATTAGATATAGACTTCCAATCCCTAGAATAGAAGACCTCATGGATTGTCTTGGGGGGTCTCAATACTTCACTAAAATTGACCTCAAAAGTGGGTATCACCAAATTAGAATGAAGGAAGGGGATGAGTGGAAATCAATCTTTAAAACCAATGAGGGTCTTTATGAATGGTTAGTTATGCCCTTTGGGCTTACAAATGCACCTAGTACATTCATGAGATTAATGAATGAGGTCCTAAATGATTACATAGATAGGTTTGTTGTGGTGTACTTACATGATATCCTCATCTTTAGCAAGACCAAGGAGGAACATATGCAACACCTAGAGATTGTGTTGAGAAGGTTACATGAAGAAAAACTAGCCATCAATCTAGAGAAGAGTGAACTCCTCAAACAAGAACTAGTCTACCTAGGCTTTGTGGTGTCTCAAGGCGACCTTAAGATGGATCCAAGTAAAGTGGAAGCCATACTTAGTTGGCCCACTCCTAAAATAGGGACAAAAGTGAGGAGCTTCCATGGATTAGCTCAGTTCTATAGGAAGTTCATGTTAGAGTAGTCATATTATAGCTAATAATTAATTTATTTAATTATTAGTCTATTATTATCTACACTTAAGTTAGACTTAGGCATCTTATTATTCTTTAGGGTTTTCTCCTTTAGGGTTTCGGTATCCTTTTATAAGGATTCACCTCTTTGTATTTTTCAGTAACTCAATGGATTGTTCATAATAGATATTGTTCTTTTGAATGTGCATATGATGTCTCTGGCTTTTTGGCCTCCATGATTTTCTTACTTTCTGTTCTTTGCTTCTTACATGTGACAGGGTTATGCATGCAAGTGTTCTTGGGAGATTAGTTTTTCACCTAATCTAACAGTTCATAAGAGGTTTTAGTGAGATATGTGCACCTTTTCTCAATACTATCAAAGGAGGAGCTAAGAACAAGTTTGTGTGGACCAAGGCAGCTCAAGAAGGGTTTGAAAAACTAAAGCAAATAGTGGAAACATAGTCTATCCTAGTCCTACCAAGCTTTGACAAGATATTTATAGTGAAATGTGATGCAAGCAACATAGCAGTAGGAGTAGTCTTGAACCAAGAAGGAAGACTTGTTGCATTCTTCAATGAGAGATTGAATGAGGCTAAATCAAGGTATTCCTCGTATGATTTGGAGCTATATGCATTGATCCAAGCAATTAAGAAGTGGAGGAACTACCTATTGCCTAAGGAGTTTTTGGTCTATACAGATAATCAAGCATTAAGCTACATCAATACTCAAGTTAAGCTAAGTCATAGGCACATTAAGTGGATGGAGTTTCTCCAAGCATATACCTTTACTATTAAACATAAGAAGGGTATTAAAAATAAGGTAGCTAATTCACTAAGCTGAAGGTTGTTGACTGTCCAAGAAATCCAACATCAAAGCATTGGTGTAGAAGGATTTAAGGACCTCTACAAGGAAGATGAGGACTTATCCAAGGCATATAAGGTATGTGATGAATTTGAGAATCACTTTCATAGTGAGTTTGCTAAGTACATATTGCAGAGTGATTTTTTATTCAAGGGTAATCAATTATGTGTACCCAAAGGTTCAATGAGGGAGAACCTTATACAAGAAAAACATAATGGGAGCATTAGTGGACATTTTGGCTTGAATAAGACAATGGACCTAGTGCAAAGGTTTTACTATTGACCCAAGATGCCAAAAGATGTTAGGAGGTATGTAGAGAAATGTATTATTTTCCAAAAAGCCAAAGGCACGTCTGCCAATGCAAGGTTATATCAGCCTTTACCAATCCCAAATAGACCATGGGAGTGTCTAAGTATGGATTTTATAGTAGGCTTACCTAAGACAACTACTAGTTTTGATAGTGTCTTTGTGGTGGTTGATAGGTTTAGTAAGATGAGCCATTTCATCCCATGTAAGACCACACATGATGCCAACTATATAGCACATCTTTTCTTCAAAGAAGTGGTGAGGATTCATGGCCTACCAATCAGCATTGTGTTAGATAGGATGTCAAGTTTATGGGACACTTCTGGAAGACTTTGTGGAAGAGACTAGGCACCAACCTTGCATTTGGTTCAGCTTATCATCCTCAAACAAATAGCCAAATAGAGGTGATAAATAGAGTGTTGGGAAACCTCTTAAGATGTATTACAAAGGAGTATGGACAAGTGTCAGACCAGGTGTTACCACAAGTTGAATTTTCTTACAATGACAGTATAAATAGGTCTACCAGCAAGAGCTCATTTGAAGTGGTGTATGGCATGCACCCTGTTAACACCTAAAAATTCAGACCCTTAACATGCAAAATATCAGGGAAGTATAATATTTATTTTTGTTTTCATATTATTTCCCTATGTTAAAAAATTAAACAATTGAAAAGGCCTCAATAATTGTCATTATTCTATTTTCATGTTCATGGGATAAGATTTTAATTATTTTATTTCAATGGATTAAATGCATGTATATTTTGAAATAAAAATAATTATAAAAGAATAATTAGGTTGTTGGGCAAAAAGGTGGTGAGAGGGAGTTGAACACTCGACCTCTCAAGCCAACCCTTTTTCCTACCTACCTACCCTTCCTACCTCTAACCAGTTAGTCTATATGTTTTTTTCAAAGTAGTTGTTAAAGAAAATCATATTATCTCATTTCTTTTATCTTATGTTTGTTTTTAAGAAATTTTACATTATGATGAGATTTATATTTTCACTAACATAATTCTTTTAGGTTTTATTTTAATTTACCCTATGTTACTAACGTGAAATATTATAATAGGGTAAGTTATTTTGTAATATGTTATTTTATTTATTCGATTTAAAGCATTTAAATATTGCTAAAGTTAAAACCATTTAATATTTTTGAGATTGCTAATTTTAGTTTTCAAAAATATTTAAATAAAATATTTTACTTCACCCTATGTAAATTATTTGGATTATCATTCTAGGGTAAGTTTCCACTTTTTATTTTTATAGGGTGAATTTAAATGTTTATAACTATTGTACCCTAAATTTTAGGAACATATTTATATGATATACATATTTTTTCACATTGTTTTAAGAGGGAAATGTATTATGTTTGAAATATGAAAATCAAAATTCATTTAAAATATAAAACTATATTATCTTTTCCTATTAATATATTGTCTTGTATAAATAGATTTTAGGGTTGCCTTATTAATAGGACTTCTATACATTGCAGCAAATATTTTTATGTTATACCCCTATGTTTTTATATTTTGAAATATTATTGCCTTTTGAAATAAAATATTAGATGTTATTTAGCTTATATTTACCATAGGGATCATTATATAAATTTGAAAGTGTTATTAAATTTTACTGAGCCTTAGGTTAAAAGTTTATTTTAAAGTTATCTAATTTTTTATTTGATGTGTAGGAGATTTTGATAACCAAACAAATTATCCAAGGAATTGACAAACATACATTTTATTATTTGTAAATATGGGAAATGTTTTTTCCTCAAACCATTTATATGGTTAATTTGTTGTAATTTTCTAGGGTTAGTTGTAGGATTAGGTATTTGTGAAAAGGTGTGACTTTTCATGGGGAACTTTTGAAGTAAATATAATATTGAGTCATTTGAAATTAAAACAACACTAAGACAATTTGGAGAAAAACTCAAGCGACTACAATCTTGAACCATTATGTACAAAATTTCAAATATCAAATGAGATAAGTTCTTTTCTATTTATTTGAAGTTATATGTTATTCATTTTCAATTAGTCCTTTGAATACTCTGTGTATTAGAGTATTTCACTGTGTTATATTCCCTGAGTGTTATAATTCAAAGTTAACATATATAGTTTAAATATCAATTGTAAGATCTGTGTATCTTCTATTGTTCTAATCAGTCTCTTAATTTGAGTTAAATTTGATGAGATTATCTGTATAAATTGATTTGAATTATAGATCAAGTGGAAGCCTGTGGAGTGATAGTCTTGCTTTATTAAAAGTAAGTTTTTAAAACTATCTCCGATTGTACGTAGGATTGAGAATTTCTGACTCTATAATCCAAATGTTCAGTAGGCACTAATCTTATTATTGTTTGAAAATTGTTATTTGGTTCTTACTTTGTAGTTCATAAATAAATTTGATTACTTTTCCAAAGCATTTACAATTAGGGTTCTTAGTGATAATTTAGTTCAATTTAGGTTTTGTATATTAAAGTTATCAGAAGATTATATTGTTTTCATCCAAGGATCATTTACCACTTTGGAAGGAACTTTATTTGTCTGTGTATGTAGTTGTGCAACATAAAGAATTTGATAGTTTAAAGTGAATTCAGGCCTACCTGCCTTGGCTTGATTAAACCAAAATTGCAGAGGTATCAGTGTGTACCTGTCAGTTGGCCAGAAGCGATCCATCATTTTTGGGCACCAACAAATTGGTGACTCTACTGGGGATGCTATCAATGAAAGATATTTGTAGAATCTTTGGTTACAGTTGTAAAATTAAAAAGGGCTCTACTGGGAAAGAGGACTCATGAAATTTTATTTTCTCACAGAAAGTGAGGTGGCGACTCTAAAATTCAATTTCAAAAAGATTAAGAAAAACCTATGTTAGGGAGAAGATCTCTAAAAACCAATATATTTGTTGAATTAGAACCAAAAAGGAGGAATAAGAATTCAGAAAGGAAAATGTTGTATGTGCCACCCAAAACATAGCCTGACAAGGATGATCAGGAGTTTTCTTGTGAACAATTCCCTAATTCAAGCCATCATAGCCAAGAGCGCAGTGATGAAAACTGTAATCCCTTTTCTCAAGATAATAAATGGATACATGAGCCCTAGGATGACCCAAATTAGAAAATAACTGAGAGAGAAAGAAGAATTAACAAATGGGAGGTTGTATTTCATGAAATGGTTGAATCGGGAGAGGAATAAATGGTTGTGGCCCTTGAGAGACAACCAGAAGAGATAGTCAGGAGAATAGGAATAACAAAAGATAAAATCAGATCACCCAGAGATAAAAGGCCTCCTAAGGATGATAGAAATGAAGTTTACACCCGTCCTCATAAGAAGAATGATGGGCATATCTTCAACAATAATCATATCAATCCCTTGTTTGAACGAGACAATGGAGGAAGGATTGCGAGAAATAGCAATGATTTGGGAGAGAAAGATATTTGGGAATGAAGGAATGATAGAGAACAACATGACCAGTATGGTGGAGGTAGACAAGAGCAGATAGATGACGATATAAGTCATTTTTGTCAAAATTATAACAATCCTGAGAAAAATCATAATGCGTAGCCTTATGAAATTATGCAAGGAAATAAAAATATTAACAATAAATAATATTATAAAATGCAGTAGTGGAAAGACCATACGCCTGAAGGCAGAGATATCATAAATGATAAGGGGAACTACAATACACAACACCCTAGAGTCCACTCGCAAGGTAAGAATAGTTCTTACCTGCAACCAAATGGAGATGCATGTAACCAGCACGTCAAGACTGGGAAGTAATACACTCGCACACAGCCTCATGGTGTGTGTCATGTACAACATTAGTAGCATGCAGAAGATACACATAATGTGTATCGTGGGTAGAGAAATCAAAACATGCAAAATGGTCACAATGATAACCTGTGAGATAATGCAGGATATAGAAGGAAACCATATGATAATATGTTTTGCACACAACAACTAAAAAGTGTGTGTGGCTTGCATAGTAAAAACATACAATATGAAATAAACCATCACCCACAAAATGGGGATATGCATGGTTTTCCAAATGGTGATGAGCATTGTAGAGAAAATTTCAATCATGCTCAGCATTCACAAAACCATTTTAATAGAGTTGGAAGGCGGTTTGATGATATATGTGTGTAGGGTGAAAGAAACTCTTACTTACAGCCGAATATTAACTTACATGACCAACATGTTAAAACCAGAGGTAAAAATGAATATATGCCTAAATTTAAAGAAGAAAATGGTGAACACATTAAAACTAGAGAGAATTTCAGGGGTGAGCAACCAAATGAATATGCTTATGGATTGAGAAAAGAAATATATTATCAAAACCATAATATGCAGCACCCTAATTTACACGTGCAAGGCTTGCAGATTGTAAATAAACCTTATATAGAAAACACCCACGCAGGTTATAAAGATACGCAAGGTATGAATGCTGGTGTATTTCAACACACACATAGGTAGGGACATCAAATAGATCGTTAATAGTGTGAGTGGAATAGTAATGCCCTCGATAAATATAAAATACAAGAGAATTTTGGAGACTTGTGTGCACAAGATAAAAATAACACTTGCCTACAACCGAATGAAGAAAAATGTGTCTGGCACGCAAATGTTGGAGGGAAGTACGGAGGTGGACAAATAGATAGGCATGCATATAGTTTTCTTGGTCAGGATACATGTGGTCAAACACATTATCATACATTGCAAATAAAATATGATCAACAACATAGTCATGAGCATGACATGGGTGATGGATACTCGCAGCCTTATAGGAATCTTACGCAAGGTAAAGGAGAGTTCCATCATATTGATATGTAGCCTGGTGGATACTTTACGCAACATTATGGAGGACACATGCAAGATAGAAACAATGCTAGTGAACAGAACTACATTAATACGCATAATGTATATGATCAAAATAAATCAGATTATTTTAATGCAAAGGATAATACGCATAGATATCATGATGTGTAGAATAAGTATACTTATTTTAACCATAATGATGGAAATCCTATACAACAACATCATGCACAACACCAAATAAATCTTGTGCAACCTTAGTACGCACAAAAAATGTAGGGTTTAGTTCATCTAAGTGGAGATCAAAACCAACACAGTCATCATCATAATAATTTGACACAACACCATGCACAATAGTATGATATTGATAGGAACCAAAAATTTGGGTATTCTAGATAGCAACAATGTTAGCAACTCAGAGGTATGATGCAACTTCACACTAGCCAATATAGAAGTCAAGGAGGTCAAAATTAGAGAGGTAACCCTATTTTACAAAACCAATTTTCTTAGAATATTAATCAAAATAGAAATCTTATTGATGTCAGATTTCAAATAGTTAATGAGAGATATAGACAATTAGATCTTTCAAATGTTATATGCTCTCTTGACCCAATACCAAATAAATTAAAATATACTATCCCTAAGTTTACCGATGATGGGTCACAGTTAGCAGAACAACATGTTATAAATGTTAAAAATGTCGTATATGAATTTGACATAACCTACAAAGATGTGCATATGAAACTATTTGTGCAGTCCCTTAAAGATAGTGCAGATGAATGGTATAGGAATCTACTAGATGGATCTATTAATTATTGGAAAAGTTTTTTGGATCAGTTTATGGAAGAATTTGTGGATCATAGAGATCCATCTTTTGCATCCCATGAATTAACTAGCATAAAAAATAATGTGAATGAGATAGTAAAAGAATTCAACAAAAGGTTTAACAGGGTATTAAATAAAATTTCAAAAGATATTCACCCTATGGATTCCTTTGTAATAACCTTTTATTTGATAGCTTATGATGTCAAGACAAATTATGAGATAAGATCTCATAACTCAACAACATTACAACAAACATTTAAAATTGCATTAACTATTGAAAGTAATAGAATAGCTACTGGGAGAATGGATAAGAGAAATGATCCTAGGCTTTTCAACCCTATAGCCCCAAAAAATAATGAGGAAGGTGATAAGATGGATGAACTAGTAAGTTTGGTGAAAAATTTACAACCAAATAGAGGTCATTTTCAAGAAATAGAAATTTAAACAAGAATGATAGGTATAGGTTACAAGAGATGCCCTATCACACTGAATGGAAAGATGGAAAACCTTTGAAGAAAAAAATGGACACTCCAGACCCACTTAAGAAGAATAATCATTTTATAGAGGATGAGCTTTGGTGTGATATTTGAAAGTTGCCCCACCCACAAGAACAATGCCTTATAGCACAAAAAATTCTGGAAGAAGAACATTAGGGGTGTGAGGAGAGACCTATGATAAATGCTTTGTCATCTATCCCTTTTTGGGTAGGAGATAGTGATGACTCCAAAGGAGATTATATGCTAAATGCAGGTTACAGGAGCTTAGGATACCAACATAAGCAGCAAGTTTTTCTAGATAGTGATGAGAATCCAGATATTAGAGGGACAACAAAAGAAGAAAAAGAGGCATACACTGTGGCAGCACTAGAACAGGTTCGTAGCAACTATCACCTAAGGAACAGGACTGTAAATTCAGGTAATGAACATGCGGCAAGAATGTTTAAAATTTTGAACAAGAATGGTGAGATGAAGAAAGTAAAGGCGGATATCCCCAAAAGGCAAGTTGATCAAACATTAAAGATAAGCAAACTAGTGGATAAGAAAAGAAATGGTAAGCAAATTTCTAATTTTACTTCATTCATGTCTCAAGCATTATCTTAGGTTTTTGTCCCTCTAATGGAAGTCATGAAATTAACTGATTGTAGGAATGAAACACTCAAAATAATAAATGATGTTAAAAAAGATTAAAAAAGACAAAAGGATAATGAAGAACTATCAGTTATTTATCTAGGAACTTCTATTAATGAAGATGCTACTAAAGTAGATCCCTTCTTTTTGACTTTGTTGATAGACAATAAATTAGTTAAAAATTGTATGTTAGACTCTGGAGCAACAATTAATATTATGCCTCATGGAGTAATGAAGGAATTAGGAATGAATGTGGATACTACTCATGGAAAATGCTATGCTATGGATAATAGATCTGTCCCAGTTATTAGAATAATGAAAAATGTTGAATTCAAGTTTCCTTCTTGTCCTGAAAAGTCTTATAAAATTTATATTATTGTTTTAGAAGTACCACCTAATTATGGGATTTTATTATCTAGACAGTGGTCTAATTTAGTAGGTGGTAATGTCCAATTAGATTTTTCTTATGCTTCTATCCCAATGAATGATAGGATTATAAGGATTGATAGTGAACCAAGGTCTACTTCTATCATTGAAGATGTTGATCCAAGTCAAATTACATACTTTTTCCATACAGACATGGAGAATTTTCAGGTAAGTATTCTTAAAGATGTTGTTTAAAATACTAATCCTATTGAAATACATGCTAAGGAAAATAGTGATTTCATTTGGAAAATGTTTTTTGATGGATCATGTAGCAAAAGTGGTAATGGATCAGGTGTAGTTTTCATATCCCCAAATGGTAAATCTTTTAAATATTTCTTTTTTTTGACTTTTGATTGTACTAATAATACTGCAAAGTATGAAGCACTCTTACTAGGTCTAAAAATATAAGGTAAGCATGGTATCAAACTTCTTTCTATTTATGGGGATTCTGAATTGGTTATATCTCAAATACAGGATAAGTTTGTTACTAAGAATCATAATCTAAAAAGGTACAAAAATAAGGTTTGGGATTCCATAGATTTTTTTATGCTTTTTCAATAACTTGGATAGATAGGTATGAAAATATTCTTGCTGATTTTATGGCTAACTTAGCAGTTAAGCATAATGATATCCCATGTGAAGATATTACACAAGTAGAGATCAAATCAAGACTAGCAATACATGATAACATTCATAATTGGAAAGTCTTCAAGGATGATAGCGACATCATAAAATTCCTTGCATGTGAAGAAAGGTATGAAAATTAGTTTATTGATTTGAATGCTTATGTTGAAACAATAGAAGAAAAGGATACTCTATTTGGAAAAGAAGTAATTCAACTTAGGACTAATAAAATCCCAAAGGGCCTTGTGGCATTAGAGAGAATGTTTGATAATAAGGATTCTAATAGTAGAGTTAAAATTGATAATACTACTATAGAGGAAGTAGAGAAGATAAATTTGGGAAATGAACATACCCCTAAAGAGGTTTTCATTGGTAAGAAACTAACTCCTAAAATTAGAGCTGATATTATTGGCTTACTAAGAAAGTACAGACATGTATTTGCTTTGTCTTATGATGATCTTAAGGCATATAGAGAAGACTTGTTCCAACATGAACTATCCCTAAAACTTGATGTGAAGCCCTTTAGACAAAGGTAAAGACTGATAAATCTGACCTTGGCTCCAAAGATGAAGGATGAACTAATCAAGATGAGGGATGCTAGTATCAGCAAGCCAATTAGGCACTCTACTTGGGTTTCAAACTTGGTACCTGTTAAGAAGAAAAATGGAGATATCAAGCTTTGTGTGGATTTCAAGAACCTAAATATATCTTCATTAAAGGACAATTATGCATTACCTAATATGGAGACATTATTACAAAAGGTTACTAGGAATGAATTATTATCCATGATGGATCAGTTCTCTGGGTACAATCAGGTGAAGGTCAAAGAAGAATAATAATATAAAACAACATTCACTACACCATGGGGTACATACATTTATGCTAGAATTCCATTTGGGCTTTTGAATGCTGGGGCTACATTTCAGAGAGCTATGGATGTGGCTTTTGAGGATTTCATTGATGATATTATGATAATATATTAGGACGACATCACAACTTATTCCAAAAGGGTAGAAGATCATTGTAAACATTTAGAACATATTTTAAAAAGAGCCCTTGAGTATGGAGTATCCCTAAACCCAAAAAAATGTCACTTTGGGGTAACTGAGGGTAAACTTCTTGGTCATATTGTATCTAGAGAGGGAGTAAGAATAGACCTAGAAAGGATTGAAGTAATTGATAAGATTCAGATTCCTAGAAATGTTAAGGGGATTCAATCTTTCTTTGGACAAATCAACTTTGTAAGGAGGTTTGTCTTGAACTTTTCAGAAATTGTCAAGCCTATTGCAAAGATGCTAAAGAAGAATGAAATTCTACATTGGACAGATGAGGCCTTATAGGATTTTGCTAACATTAAGAGATCAATCAAAGAAGCTCTATTTTTTAAATCTCCTGATTCCTCAAAACCATTTCAATTGTTCTCTTTTTCTTCTTTTCACACCATTGCAACTATCCTATTATAGAAAAATGATGAAGGACATGAGAAACCAATAGCCTTCTTCAGTAAAACCTTACAATCTTCTGAGCTAAACTATGATATACATGAGAAATAGGCTTATGCATTAGTTAAATTAGTAAAATAATTTAGACCTTATCTGGTTGGAGCTAAGATTATGGCATATGTACCTAATACTACAACTAAGGACATAATGAGGCAATCAGAAGTCATAGGTAAAATATTTTGATGGATTAATCAAGTTCAGGAATTTGACATTGAGATTCAAATCACTAAGTTAGTCAGAGGATAGGGGTTGGCTAGACTCATGGTAGAGACTAATTTAGATGCAATCCAAATAAACCAAGAAGATCTAGAGAAGTTAGAAGCTAGCATTAAGCATTGTCCATGGTACATAGACATAGTTTATTTCTTAAAACATATGAAGTGTCAAGAAGGTTTAAGTGACAATCAGAAAAGAACTATAAAGTTACAAGCATCAAGGTATGTACTAATTCAAGGAGATCTGTATTGGAAAAATAATGATGGTATCCTTTTATTTTGTCTAGACACATGTCAGGCTAAGTCAGTTACAAAAGAATTACATGATGGGGTATGTGGTGGTCACTTTTCAGCTAAGAAAATATCTCATAAGATATTGCAAGATGGGTATTATTGGCCCCATGTATTCAAGGATTGTTATGAATATTTTAAAAAGTGTGAATCTTGTCAGAAGTTCTCGAGAAAATTAAAATACAATGGCGCATTACCCCTTATTCCTTTACAAACCGAGGAACCTTTCAAAATGTGGGGAATAGAATTTATTGGGGAGATTTCAGATGCTTCAAGTGGAGGTCATAAATGAATATTGGTTGCAACAGACTATTTTATGAAATGGGTTGAAGCTATACCTACAAGACAGGCTATAAGTAAGGTGATCATCAAGTTTTTGACAGACAACATACTTACTAGATTTGGAGTACCTTGCAAGATACTTTGTGACAATGGTATGTGTTTGAGATCTATGGAATTTTTTGAATTTTGCAATAAATATGGTATCAATCTATCATATTCTTCCCCATACCATCCGCAAGGGAATGGTCAAGAGGAATCAAGCAATAAGAATGTCATAAAGATCATTAGGAGAATGTTGAGCAATAATAAGAAGGCATGGGATTCGAAACTAAATTTGGCTTTATGGGCAGACAGGGTGACAATGAAAAGATCGACAGGTTTTACTCCTTATGAACTGGTTTATGGGAAACAAGCAAGGTTACCATTAAATAATCTATTGCTAGTTTATAGATTCATTCAGGAAGAAGAGCTTGAGGACATAAATTTTATGGAGGATAGGTTGAGCCAATTATTAGAGCTAGATGAGATGAGAAGAAGAGCACAAGAAAGAAATCTTCAACAACAATGACAGATTAAGACCCTTCATGACAAGAGAGCATCAGACAAGCCTTTTAGAGAAGGTGATTGGGTACTAAAATGTAATGCAAAAGATAAAGGTAAAGGAAAGCATAGTAAGTTTGATGCATTATGGCTAGGACCTTACATGGTCATCTCCAAGGTAGGTGAGAATTCATACCATTTACAAGATATTGATGAAACTATTCAGGAGTTCCCAAATCATGGTCAATATTTGAAGCCTTTTTTCTCTTAAAACGGGAAGTATTCTCTAAACTTGTACATTATTTTTACTTTATCATAGCCTCATGATTCTTTTCTTACTATGGTCTAGTTTTTCCAGTGATAACTGGACTCTCACTACATCCAGGCATTAATGAACGTCCCCAATAAGAGCCATTGTTGACACCTAAAAATTTAGGCCCTCAATATGCAAAATATCAAGGAAGTATAATATTTATTTTCATTTTCATATTATTTCCCCATGTTAAAACATTAAACAATTGAAAAGGCCTCAATAATTTTCATTATTCTATTTTCATGTTTATGGGATAGGCTTTAAATTATTTTATTTCAAAGGATTAAATGGATGTATATTTTGAAATAAAAATAATTATAAAAGAATAATTAGTTTGTTGGGAAAAAAGGTGTTGAGAGGGAGTTGAAAACTCAATCTCTCAAGCCAACCCTTTTTCCTACCTACCTACCCTTCCCCCCTCTAACCAATTAGTCTATATGTTTTGTTCAAATTAGTTGTTAAAGGAAATCATATTATCTCATTTCTTTTATCTTATGTTTGTTTTTAAAAGATTTTACATTATAATGAGATTTAGATTTTCACTAACATAATTCTTTTAGGTTTTATTTTAATTTACCCTATGTTACTAACATGAAATATATAATAGGATAAGTTATTTTGTAATATGTTATTTTATTTATTCAATTTAAATCATTTTGTAATGCCCAGTGGATTTTGGGCGTATATTAAAAAATAAAACTGTGGGGGGTTCAACAGAGCCGAGACCCCCCCTAGGCAAGTGTGTGTTGGTTGCAGCACGCAGGTGCTCAACACCTCTGCGGTGTTGACTGTAGCACATGGGTACTGTAGCGCAGCACGTCCGTGGTGTTGACTGCAATGCCCGTGCCCCCCTACCAAGCATGGACATGCAGAGGGCAAAGCCAAATGACCATGGTCATTGGCTCTAGCTCCTCTAGAGGGTTTCGAAACCCTTCATCATGGATAAATAAAAAAATAAATTATTTAATATATAGCATAATAGTAAACAATGAATGATAAACAAAGAAAAATATAACCCCAATGAAAAAAAGGGTTTTCAGATTTTCATTTCTTTTTCTTTTCAAACCAGGGCTTGAAATCTATTTAAAACCCTAGCTCATGGTTGCATAAAAATACAAAAAAAAAGTTTAAAATAGAGATTTTACAACCATTAAATGTTGAATAGGGTTAAAAAGAATTGTATAAACAAAAAACCCTAGTTTATGAAATAATAAATAAAATGGACGCTGCATACATTATTTTGTAAGTAAATAAAAGGAGAAACTCCATATTGAAACTAGTGAAACCCTAGTTTCATTTTGCATTTAATCATTCTGATCTTTGTGTGCCCTTATGCTCACACAAATGAATATATGTGAGTATGCAAACCTCTGGTGTGCATTCTCACATATGTGCATTTGTGAGTATTAAATTAAATCTTGTTGGGGTAAGTATTAAATAATTTTAGATTTGTTAGGTTTAAAATTAATTCATTTTCTTTCCTATAGAAAGAAGTGCTAGCTATTTCATTAAAAATTTATGATTGAACATCTTTGGAGACTTAATAACTTTTAATTTGCCATTATTTTTATTAGTCCGGTTTGAACGAAAGGGATTAATTTAAATAAAAAGGTTTATTTACCTTTGAAATATCAATAGAATATTTTAATTAAGTATTATTGTAATTTGTTCGATTCATCTAGTAAGGTTTAAAGAAGAATGAACATTAAGTGGATTTTGGGCATTACACATTTAAATATTGCTAAAGTTAAAACCATTTAATATTTTTGACATTGCTAATTTTGGTTTTTAAAAATATTTAAATAAAATATTTTACTTCACCCTATGTAAATTATTTGGATTATCATTCTAGGGTAAGTTTTCCCTTTTTATTTTTATAGGGTGAATTTTAATGTTTATAACTATTCTACCCTAAATTTTAGAAACATATTTATATGAGATACATATTTTTTCACATTTTGAATAATGTTTTAAGAGGGAAATGTATTATGTTTGCAATTTGAAAATCAAAATTCATTTAAAATATAAAATTATATTATCTTTTCCTATTAATATATTGTCTTGTATAAATAGATTATAGGGTTTCCTTATTAATAGGACTTCTATACATTGCAGCAAATATTTTTATGTTATACCCCTGTGTTATTTTATTTTGAAATATTATTGCCTTTTGAAATAAACTATTGGATGTTATTTAGCTTATATTTACCATAGGGATCATTATAGAAATTTGAAAGTGTTATTAAATTTTATTGAGCCTTAGGTTAAAAGTTTATTTTAAAGTTATCTAATTTTTGATTTGATGTGCAGGAGATTTTGATAACCAAACAAATTATCCAAGGAATTGACAAACATACATTTTATTATTTGTAAATACGGGAAATGTTTTTTCCTCAAACCATTTATATGGTTAATTTGTTGTAATTTTCTAGGGTTAGTTGTAGGATTAGGTATTTGTGAAAAGGTGTGACTTTTCATGGGGAACTTTTGAAGTAAATACAAATATTGAGTCATTTGAAATTAAAACAACAATAAGACAATTTGGAGAAAAACTCCAGCGACTGCAATCTTGAACCATTATGTACAAAATTTCAAATATCAAATGAGATAAGTTATTCTCTGTTTATTTGAAGTTATATGTTATTTATTTTCAATTAGTCCTTCGGATACTCTGTGTATTAGAGTATTTCACTGTGTTATATTCCCTGAGTGTTATAATTCAAAGTTAACATATATAGTTTAAATATCAATTGTAAGATCTGCATATCGTCTATTGTTCTAATCGGTCTCTTAATTTGAGTTAAATTCAATGAGATTAGTTGTATAAATTGATTTTAATTATAGATCAAGTGGAAGCCTGTGGAGTGATAGTCTTGCTTTATTAAAAGTAAGTTTTTAAAACTGTCTCCAATTGTACGTAGGATTGAGAATTTCTGACTCTATAACCTAAATGTTCACTAGGCACTGATCTTATTATTGTTTGAAAATTATTATTTGGTTCTTACTTTGTAGTTCGTAAATAAATTTGATTACTTTTCCAAAGCATTTACAATTAGAGTTCTTAGTGATAATTTAGTTCAATTTAGGTTTTGCATATTAAAGTTATTAGAAGATTATATTGTTTTCATCCAAGGATCATTTACCACTTTGGGAGGAACTTTTTTTGTCTATGTATACAGTTATGCAACATAAAGGATTTGATAGTTTAAAGTCAATTCAGGCCTATCAGCCTTGGCTTGATTAAGCCAAAATTGTAGAGGTATCAATGTGTACCTGTCAGACATTGGCCAGAAGCGATCCATCATTTTTGGGCACCAACACACTCAAGAGGTGTGTGTGAACTTGGAGAACTAGGTAACCAAGGAGGATTGAGTGGTCATGTTGATGAATTTTCTCAATCTATGCAAGAGGTACATGAACAAGTAAGGAGGACATTGGTAGAAGCCAATCAAAAAGTGAAGACTAGAGTTGATGAGAGGAGAAAGGATTGTAGAAGTTGAGAAATCCAACTTCACAGTTTGCCAAGAACACTTGCATGCAAATAACCTGTTGCTGGAAGGAAGCAGAAGACACAAAAAGAAAAGCTTGGAAAATCTCAGTGGTGTGAGAGAAAATTTTATTCCAAGATAATGAAAAAAGAATTACAAGGTTCAACCTATAAAGGTGAACAAAACCCTAAAACCTAAAAAAGCTAGGTTGCACATTATAATTAATAAAGATATTAATTATAATGCACCTAAGAGATAGCTTAAGTAAATAGAGTAATAAATAACTTAATTAATTAAACCAAAGTGATGTAATTAATAAGTGTAAAATATAATTACTCTAACACCCCCCCTTAAGCGAAGCTCAGGAGGTAAGCTAACCTAGCATAGCTATGAAAGCAAGAAATGGGTCTCGGCAACAAGGCCTAATTAGGTACCCAATACAAGGAAATCTCTATAAACCGGAGACAAAGGAGAAAACCTAGTGGGAAAAACTCCTCTCCAAAAAGAGATATAAAAGCAAGAAAAAGACAAAAAAAATGACTCCAAGAGACTCTCTCAAAGCCATAAGTACAATGCGTGCTACCAACCCCCCCCCCATGAGAGAGGGTCAAGGCTCCAAAGCCCCCCCAAAATGAAAGAACCCTTGGATCAATGAACAAACCACCATGATGCCAATACAAAGGAGTGAAAGGCAGTGAGCACTAAAGAGGTAACCTCAAAAGATGAGGTGTCACTGGAAGGCTGAGATAATGCTCAAAGGAGTAGACATGAGGATCTTGAAAGGGAATCCCCAATGTAGGTGGTATGACAGGTGTGCTGACACTGTCAAGAGAGAGGAGATGAGTTTCCTCTGTAGAATCCTCAATAACTACACCTGGTGTCTCGATGAATGGAGCTGGAGGGTTTGGCAATGTTGAAGAAGAGTCCTACTAAAGAGAAGAAACCCCAACAAGATGAGGTGAGGTAGTCACAGAAGTGGTCTCAGGAACAACACAGAGGTTCACGTGACCTGAATGTCCCACATGATGCTCTTGCATAAGAGGAGAGTTGTGCTCTGATAATGGAGATGGTGGACCAAAGTGTGAGAAGGAGATGGTGGACCAAAGTGTGAGAAGGTGTAGAGATGAGTGGAATGATCAACTATCCCTTTAGCAACAATGCCACCCATCACACTATCTCAGATGAAGACTGAATCTGGCATGAACTCAACTGTCTTCCTTGACCCACTGAGTGTAATCTGATAAATCAAGAGGAGGTTTGTAGATAGAGATGGAACATATAATACATCATTGAATGTGCCATCCTGAATGCGTACAAAACCTTTCCTGCAGACTGGCATAAGAGTATTATTCCCCATGAGAATGTGAGGAATAGGAGAAGCCTCAATAGAAGAGAAGATCCCTGGAGAAGATGTCATATGGTGAGAAGCACCTGAATCCAGTATCCAAGGGACCTATGAAGGGGATGCAACAGAAGCCTGTAATGCATGACCCTGTCCAAAATCCTATCTAGATGTCGAAGATGAGGTAGAAGACTGAAAAGAAGACCCCTGTGAGGTGGAAGAGGATGGAGAGGAAATAGTTCTCTTCTGAAGGAGAGCTTGCAAATCTACAATCTATTTCTCATAGTCATCAAATCTCTTATGAAAACAATGTGACTCATCATGAGGTCCCTTTTGAAAAAAGGAACATGTAGGGCTCTCAGTCTTTTATTTCTCCTTCTTAGAAGAAGATGATGGGCCAGTAGAGTGTTGAGAAGAGGAATCAAATATCTACTTCAGGTTCTGCT
This sequence comes from Chamaecyparis obtusa, assembly GCA_027943335.1. NCBI lineage: Eukaryota > Viridiplantae > Streptophyta > Pinopsida > Cupressales > Cupressaceae > Chamaecyparis > Chamaecyparis obtusa. The sequence continues at coordinate 984,985 of BSBK01001988.1, forward strand.
TCTATGTATCCAGAGGTGTCTTAGCAAGCAATGCCTATGACTGTGAACCTATAAGAGAATCCATATGACTGAGCTTGGACTGCTCACGAGTCAACCTATCACAAAAAGTCTCAAAAGAGGGCATAACATGTCATGCACCCAGTGCATCCATAGTGGAGTAGAATGTAGAAGTGAAAATCTGATAAGGGCCATGAAGCTTTGAGAGTATCAAAAAGATACACTCATCATCTGACTTTGTCTTTCCAACAACCTGTAAAATAGATCGAAGAGACTTGAACTTCATCAAGAAGTCCTCAATGCTGGTGAATGATTCAGGTACCAAGGAGGTGAACTTTGCATCTATTTGGAGAACCCTAAACTGATTCATTGTGCCAAACAAGGTGGAAAACTTGTTCCACATATCCCTGGGTGTGGTCAAACCATCCAGGTGGAACAACAACCCATCTAAAATATTCATTGCAATGAGGCCCATTGGCTCATCCATCATATTTCTCTGCATAAGAGCCTCATAAGGCCTCTATAGAATTGGCTAAGTGGCATCGAGGCATGACCATAGCCTTTTTTCCATAAGCAATCTGGTCATCTGTCCTTTCCAAGTGTGATAGCTGTGAGGTGTAAGGTGAACGATAGAAGAGTCTGCCATTGAGAGAAAGAAGATAGAAGTAGAAGGGTATTTTTGAAGTAAATTATAGAAAGTAAAGAGCACCCGCCCCCACAAAGAATAATACTATCCCCTATACACAACAAAGTACTATGAAAGCACAAGAAATGAGAAAAACACTTGAGTTTCAGAAGCAGAATAGGGGCACAGAAGAAGGGGCTTCTTTGACTGAAAAAACTAGCAATCAAATGGAAAAATCAAGAAGTTAAACCTACATGAGAGAAATGGGCTCGAAAAGACCTTTTCGGTGATATATCATATGTCAAATTTTGAGTCCGTATGAGCCCTGTAGGGCCAAAAAAGCCCAGGTACCCCCAAAATGCAAGCTCCTTGGAAAAAACTAGGCACGAGAAAAAAATTGATGGTCATATGCCCGTCATGAGCTCATTGATGATGTCATCATGATTTGTGCTGATGTCATCATCAAAAAAAGTTTTCAATTGCTAGAAAATTTGAAAATTGCTTGAAAAAGATGACATCACCCATCAAGAAATGATGTCACACTTGCAGAGGTGACGTCAGAGGTGGCAGTGGTAAACAGGTGGTGCTCTGGGGCAGAGGTGGCACTTTGGTGGCAACCGGGTGGTGCTTTGATGGTGACCGGGTGGCGCACCGACAGCGGTGGCTTGGAGGCTAATTGCTGGGTGTGAGCTGAGCGGGGGTGGCACAATGGTGGTGCCTTCTATGTGTACCAAAAGCCATGCTTTCTGCACATTTTTTTTAAAAAAATTTCTTGATTTGCATGTCGTATGACCTAGGAGGGAGAAAAATTTTCCTAGAGGTCACAGTGGCCAAAAATGCAAATTTTATATGATTTTTGACTCTCCTGAGCCTTCTGAGCGCAATGGTGGCATCCATTTTTGCTCAAAATGCTCCAAAAAAAAAAAAATTGCAGGCAAAAAAGAAACAAAAAATAACGTCCTACAGAGAATACCAGATCTAAAAAAACTTGAAATCCTTAACCTCAAAAATTGCTTCAAAAACACCAGAACAAGCAACAGCAAGGAAGCTCTGATACCATGTAGAAGTTGAGAAATCCAACTTCACAGTTCGCCAAGAACACCTGCATGCAAATGACCTATTGTTGGAAGGAAGCAAAAGACACAAAAAGCAAAGCTTGGAAAATCTCAGTGGTGTGAAAGAAAATTGTATTCCAAGATAATGAAAAAAGAATTACAAGGTTCAACCTATAAAGGTGAACAAAACCCTAAATCCTAAAAAAGCTAGGTTGCACATTATAATTAATAAATATATTAATTATAATGCACCTAAGAGATAGCTTAAGTAAATAGAGTAATAAATAACTTAATTAATTAAACTAAAGTGATTTAATTAATAAGTGTAAAATATAATTACTCTAACAAGGATTTGCAGTTTGAGGTGGGTGATTGGGTGATATCATACCTCAATAAAGCAAGGCTTCATAAAGGCATACACAACAAGCTCCAAATGAGAAGAGTTGGACCATGTAAGGTTCTAGCCAAGTATGGCTCAAATGCATACAAAATAGGCCTTCCTAGTGACCTATCCATATCATCTGTTTTTAATGTCCAAGATTTGGTTAGATGCAAAGGAACTAATGTCAAATAGGAAGCACACAATCCACATGTCCATGCTGATGTTAAAGACCTCAAATTACCAATCCCAATGAAGCCCCAAGCTGAGAGGATACTAGACTCAAGAGTGAAGAAACCAACTAGGCATGGGGTCTACATGGAGCACCTTGTGAAGTGGAAGTATCTACCTAGATTAGAGGCTTAATGGATAGAAGAGAACAACTTCAAGAAGCTCAGAATTGATTTGGCACTCTTGTCTCCTAATGGCACTTAGTTTCTTTTTGTAGGGGAGTATGGTGCAGGAGCACATAGGTTCTTGGCTAACCTAACTCCTAGTTTTTGGCTTGTAGTGGCTTGTAGGGGAGTTTAGTTCTTAGAAATATAGTTCTAGGTAGTTATCTCTTCTATAATGAAAATGGTACTAGGCCAACCCAATCAGCCCAACAAAATGTGTCATGTTTATCTTTGTCAAATACACTCGTTCACCATTTTGTTCTTGTTCTTCACACAAATATTGCATCAAAAGTAATTGTAAACAATGATTCAAAGAAAAAAGAAACAACTACAATAGATCAAACCCAAAAAGAATACAGTCAACTACAATAGCTCATAGTCTCAATGAAATAAAAAGTGTATAAAACAATATATGGTGCACAACAGCAGCAAGCATGCAATGACAACAATAACATTGCATGATGATCGAGCTCAAATTCAAAATAGTAAGTGTATTAATGTATGATCTAATAGAAGAAACCTCATTAATCATTACCTTTCACTCCTCCATCATTATAGAAGAGATAACTACCTACAACTAGGGCATCATACATTATTTATTAGCTCACTATTTGAGCACCTCATGTCCCTATTTGATTGGTCGGTGCTCAAACAGTGAGCTCATAAATAATGCATGATGCCCTAGCTTGCAGCCCGCAAGCCATCGAGACATTTCCTCATGAAATGATCATAAATGGGGAGTACCACATAGTGAATATCAACAACAAAAAATAAAATAAAGAGAGATCAAACACTTCACACAATATATGTTGCTTTATAAGATTTTATTAAGACTAAATATATTGTTTTATGAGCTCACTATTTGAGCATCTCATGTCCCTATTTGATTGGTTGGTGCTCTATTTGATTGGTCAGTGATCTATTTGATATATTGATGCTATTATATATTTGAGTACCCTTTATGGAGTACCTTAACATTCCAAAAGGATAGGGTAGGTTGCTTTGGAAGGTATATGACTATTTACATTGTTTCTCAAATTTAAAGGCCTAAAACTCATGCATTTACAAAGGATGTACTAACCAGTCAAACTCCCAAGCTCCAAGTCTTTGCACAGTGTCATGAATAGGTTCAAATCAAAGGAATATGAAGTCAATTTGACTCCAAGAGGTTTCTAGATAAAAAAGCCCCAATTTGTGCCCTCAAAACCCTTAAATCTAGGGCTTCCTCAATGTTACATTTCCCAAGGTTTCATGCAACAAATAATGATTGATTAACCCTATACTTAACATTTCTATACACTTTCAATCATAAAATATTGTCCTTGTTTGGCCAGAACTCTCTATCCTTCAGCCTATCCTCTAAATTCACTTAGTTTCTTAGTATTCCCTATGGTGATCACCACAACAGTCAATCAAAATTTCATTTCCAAAGTTAGAGGATTATAATACATGTTAATTGGATGCCATTCTATGAGAACTAGTAATCTACATTCATAGAATGACATTCATAATGAAAGAAACTCAAGAAAATAGTCCTAATTCAGATTTTCAATGACTGTACAGTCCCAAAATGGAATAACAATGACTAGAATAGAATTCTCAGAGCATGAATGACTTCAAAGTCATGAAATATAAGGATCAAAACATTGTAGAAAACATTCCAACCATTAACAACTTTGAATCATACCAAAAATCCTTTCAAATTTGCAAGAAAATCAGACTTTTATTTGTTGATATTTTCTAGATTCTACCTAGGAGAAAACAACTTCTAAAGTTCTCAGAATTGATCTTCATATTAGTCCCTCCTTTGTGAATGAATTATTCTTAAAGTAGTCTAAGATCTATCATGCCCAAAATAAATCAACCAAAAATGAAACCAATTTTTTTTTTTAAAGTGAAATGTTACAGAGTGTCATTCAACGGTTAAGTGTAATTCAACATCAGCTATGTCGGGTGCAATCTATGATTGATTTAATAAATAATGTTGTAAGATTCAGACCTCAAAAGGTGAGGACCCTAGTATATATGGTTTCCAACAAGAGCTCATGTTCTAGGTGCACTCACAATACTTAGGGTATTAATCATTCTTTCAAATTTTATACCAAACAATTCGATAGTTCATAACACCATTCGTCATTAACATGTGACAAGTTAACTTAGCCATTAATTTACTATTGATACTCTCGCGTTAATCATTTAGAAATTGCACACAATGAACTATAACATTAAGTGGATCTATCGAGGATAAATATATCATAATTAGATCTTCATCTAACTATGTCGAACATCCTATTAGCTAAATAACCTTTAATTGAATTGACTATTAGCTTGTCAAGAAGTTTCACTGCTAGATGTGTTTGAATATATACCCGATAATACTACTAAATTAATAATTTGATTCATTCCTAGTTAGGTTGGAACATTAATACCACTAGCTAATAGTCTATTTCATTAATTACCAAAATTAGAAATTAATGGCTAAAATCTATAATTATCATCTAAATGACTAATGTCATACTCCAATATACCCTAATCTAATAATTCACCAAACCTATCACTTACTAACCAATTGATTAATTGACGGGTCTAACATACTAACATTATGTTCTCTCCTCTTAATGAATCTAACATATTAACAATAAATCATTCCCTTATTAACTAATTGATTAAATTATTGAATATATGTTCTACCAAAACAATTAATAATTAAAAAGACAATCATCTTAAGTATCAATTCACAAATTAAATAAATCCCAAATGTTTATTATTCCTAGTCTTATTAAAATAGATTACCAAATGAAATAACATTTGGTAACCATACATGAATGATAGTATCAAAAGAACATGATTTTCTCAATTCCCTTACAATATACAATTTCATGGTGCTCCAATAAAGAGAAGGATAACACTATCCAAATCCACAAGTATGCTCCTACTACAAGGAGAGGTTTCTTCATTACAAAATGCATCAAAATGAGGATCTTACTTCCAAGATCTACCAAAACAAAGACATGTGGTGTCTCCATACAAACACATCCAAAGAATGAACTCCATAAAGCTTGTTCTACATGAATCAAGACATCAATACCTGCAATAAAAAGGGGAAGAACCATGGGATGCTCACCTCCCAACCTAGGTCTCCATGAGACAACCCCCGAGCTTGGAAAACCAAGGCTAAACGGGTATGCTTCAACAAACAAAATGCTCACAAAATACACATATGCATATACAACAATTTACTCCCTCCCAAGGCTACACAAATGAGTCTTACAAACTCATTGAGAGAGGGTAAAGGTGGGCTTTTCCAAGGGGAGAATGCCATGGTATTCAACATTTCTCAATGTGAGTATTTCATTGCCTCTTCAAGGCTACATAAACAAAACCTCCATACACATACTTTGTTCATCTACATCCTCAAGATGCAAGGATACCAATGGCTTCAAGGTGCCCATACACCATGAATTTGTCCCTCTTCTCCAAGAGAAGAGACTCTCACCACATGGAGAGCCCAACTAACCCCTTCACCCAAAGGCCACTTCTTCCCTTCCCAAAGGGTGAGTAATGCCTCACTCCAATGAACAAGAATTCCCTCATTCAAGAAAAATAAAACAAGAAGGAAACATGAATTCAAACCCAAATCCCATCCCTCACAACATAATATCACAACAAGAATACAATTCATATGCATGAGAGAGCAAGAATCCATGATATTCTATTGAACAAGTAAGAAAGCTTCCATGGAAGTGAGTAACCAACCTTCACATGTGTTATGGAAAATGAAGTTTGAGAAGAGCTAATCCACTTATCCTCCTTTCCAATCCAAACCCTAATGTCTCTAAAAGTAGAGAGTGGATGAACACCCACTAACTCTACCAAGGGCCTCTAAAAAGGCCTCCAATTTCTACCCACCCACCATCAATAAATGCAGACTTGACCCTATAGTCCTATTGTTTTTCCTTGTCCCCCATGATAAATGCATGATTGAAAGGAAAGGGTGGAGTTGGGTAAAGGTCAAGACTTATCCAATTTCGTAGCTAAGGGTAAATGAGTCATAAAATGGGTTACCAAGGTCACTAGAGAATTATGGACATGTTCAAAACCTTCCTAACCCATACCCCTATCACTTAGGTACTTAAATAATGCCAAAAGTGACCCTTAGGACCTCTTATTGGCCTCTAGAAGTGGCTAGAAACAAAATAAATTTAAATAAGCACATAACAAGTGTCAAGTGACACTAACGATTGCACATTACATACAAAAAGCCATGTCCTAAATGACAACATGAAGTTAACTACTAAAACACATGCAATTTCACATTTACAACAAGTTCACATTACAACAAGGCTTTTAATCCCATATCAGATTAAACCTTGGCTTACGCAGTTCACTTATGTTTAACCTTGGTTCTCCAAATAATTCCATGGTTCTCATACTTGCACACTTAACATTGAGCATCAGTAGTTCAAGGTGGTAAAATCACATAAAATATACATACTTAATTCATGATTTAACAACGTAATCTATATGCAGAATTCAACCCTAATTGTAAATTTTTCATCCAATAATGTTTAAACATCATAATTACATAATCATCATGACATGTCATCGGTGAAGTAATCAAATCTAACCATGATCCAAACTTCTCATCAATTCACATTACTAAACATGCATAATCAAAATCTCAACATACTCTAGATTCTAATACACATCATAAAGTAATCCACACGGCATAATAATCATCATCAAAATATAGTATCTCGAGTCTCTATCAGGATAAATCAACAAGTGTATCAATGTATCAAAATGTGAATAAGAAAAGATGCTATGATGGGTCGGGGTGAGGCATCACATCCTTCCCCCCTAGGCATGAACTTCCTCCTAGAGTTCATCAAAAAGGTATGGGTATTGTGATCTCATCTGTGTCGCATCCTCCCATGAAGTCGTGACCTCATCATAACAATCCCACTGGACCCTAACTTGGTCTAGCTCTCTACCTCAAAGTGCCAGGGTCCGTCAGCCCAAAATGTGAATGGGCTCCAAGGCTATCTGTCCGTCTGACTCCACCTGCAAGGCATCCCAATCTATAATGTGAGACTCATCATAAATATATTTTCGTAACACAGATACATGAAACACATCGTGGATGTGTGACAGGCTAAGTGGCAAAGCTAAATAGTAGGCAATTGGTCCTATCCTCTCCAATATCTCAAAGGGTCCAACAAAGTGAGGCTCTAACTTAGAGCCCTTTCCAAAATGGATTGGACTCTTATGCGGGCGCACTCTCAAGAAGACCCTATCACCAACCATATACTCACAGTCTACCCTCTTCGCATCTACATACTTCTTTTGTTGATCTTGGGCCTCTCTAAGATGTTGTCTAATCAAGACCACCTATTGCTCCATATCCTTGACCAACTAGGGTCCAATAGATACTCTATCCTTGATCCTATCCCAACTCAATGGTGTCCTACAGGGTCTACCATACAAGGCTTGATATGGCGGCATACCAATAGAAGAATGATGCCCATTATTATAGTCAAACTCTACCAGATGTAGGTATTCCTCCCACTTGACCTGATGGTCCATCAAATACATACGTAACATATCCTCTAACACCTGGTTAACCCTCTCTATCTATCCATCTGTCTGAGGGTGATATGCCATACTGAAATTGAGCCTGGTGCCCAATGCTACCTCTAACTCTCTCCAAAAGGCTGATGTGAACAAGGAGTCTCTATCTGAGATGATCTTACAAGGAATGCCATGAAGTCTGACAATATCCTGCAAGAACAACTAAGCTACATCTCATATTGTGAAAGTAGTACGCATAGGTGAGAAGTGAGAAACCTTGGTCAATGTGTCAACCGTCACCAAGATGGCATCATGGTGGTGAGAAGACATAGGGAGACCAAAAATGAAGTCCAAGGATATAACATCCCACTTCCACTCAGCAATCTCATGTGGCTATAGGAGCCCACCTAGATGATTGTGCTCAGCCTTAACTCTCTGACACTCTAGGCATCTAGCCACTATGCTGGCAATCTGCAATCTCATACCTGGCCAGTGATACAGTTGTCTCAGATTGACATGCAACTTCTTAACTCCTGGATGAGCTACATAAGGTGCTCTATGAGCCTTAAGCATAATAAAATCTTGCAAGTCACTCATGGAGGGTACATAGATGCACCCTCTATGATGTAGGAGTCCATCAGACTCTAAAGAATACTTTGCAAATCTCCCCTCAAGGGGCCTCTGAGCATGGACAATCTAGCAAACCTCTACATAGAATCCATCCTCTGGCAAGTGATGCAAAATACGCTCCCTCAAATCTGTACTAGAACTCATAGAGGAGAGTTCATGCCGCCTCCTACTCAAGGCATCTGCAACTACATTCTCCTTTCCCTTGATGTAATGAACATCAAAATCATACTCACACAAAAAGTCCATCCATCTCCTTTGCCTAGCATTAATATTAGGCTGTGTAAAGATGTACTAAAGACTCTGGTGATCTGAATGGAGCTCAAATCGGTGACCTAGAAGAAAGTGTCACCATCTCACCAAGGCATGAACTACTGCTGCAAGCTCTAGATCATGAGTAGCATAATTGAGCTCGTGAGTCTTTAACTTCCTAGACTCAAAAGCTATAGGATGACCATCCTGCATAAGAATTTCTCCTAATCCATCCAAAGAAGCATCAGTACACACCACAAAGTCTACTGAAGGATCTGGCACTGCTAGAATTGGAGCACTACTGAGGGCTCTCTTGAGCTCCTGAAAAGCTCTCTCACACTTCTCTATCCATTCATACTTCTTCCCCTTTCTCTGAAGGGAAGTGATGGGATGAGCTATCCTAGAAAATATTGCCACAAAGCACCTGTAATAACTTGCTAAGCCCATAAAACTCCTGACCTTAGTGACACTGATGGGTGTTGGCCAATCCCTAATGGCTCTAATCTTTGATGGGTCTACAGAGATCCCATTGCTGGATATAACATGACCAAGATAATGCACCTTGGGTCTAAAGAAGGCACACTTAGACAAGATGCCATATAACTAATTCTCTCTCAAATGTTGCAAAACCTATCTCAGATGCTCCTCATGCTCCTCCTCATTATGAGAATATATCAGAATGTCATCCAGGAACACTACTACAAACTTATCCAAGAATGTATGAAATACTCCATTCATGAGGCTCATGAACATAGCTGGAGCATTCGTGAGGCCAAATGGTACCACTGTGAACTCATAGTGACCATACCTCATACGAAAAGCAGTCTTGTGGATATCACTTTCCACAATCCACAACTGATGGTACCCTGACTTCAGATCTATCTTTGAGAATACTCAAGCACCCTGCAACTGATCAAATAAATCATTGATCCTGGGGAGTGGGTATCAGTTCTTAATTGTTACTTTATTCAACTACCGATAATCAATGCACAATCTAAGTAATCCATCCTTCTTCTTCACAAAAATCACCGGTGCACTCCAAGGTGATACACTAGGTCGGATATGCCCTTTCTCCAAGAGCTCTTCTAACTAAATCTTGAGCTCATTGAGCTCATGTGTGGTCATCTTGTAAGGTGCTCTAGATACAGGCTCAACTCTTGGTACAAGGTTTATATGGAAATCAATAGCCCTAGGTGGAGGCATACCAAGTAACTCGGTAGGAAATACATCTGCAAACTCCTGAAGAATAGGATAATCCTCAAGTGAAGGCTCCCCCTCTGAATCCTCCTCTCTATCACTAATGGTGATGGAAAATAACTGACATCCCTTTCACACACACCGCCTAAGCTGCATGGAAAAAATCATGTGAAGGGATACTGGCCTCTGTACTCCAAATATCACCATAGAAGTACCATGATCATCCATGCACTCAACCCTCTTTTGATGACAATCCATCTTGGCGCTATGGGCATATAGCCAATCCATGCCAAGGACTACATCATAAGAACCTAGAGGGGTAATGCAGAGATTAGACATCATGATTAAGTCTCCAATCTAAATCTGACAACTATGAACTAAGGAACTAATAGACACCCTAGCTCTTGAGGCTAACTCGACCTCCTAACTAACATCCTATCTAACTACCACCAACCCATAATGCTCCACTACATATGGAGATATAAAGGAGTCTGTGGCTCCTGAATCAAATAAGATAGATACACTGATACCCTAAATCATACCTATGGCCTTTATGACCATGGCCTGGTGCTCAGCCTGGCGGTTATCAACCACTATAAAGACTCTATGGGATCTACCCATATCTCCGACTGTAGGCTCTGAGGTAGCCTCTCTCTGACCACTGGCTAACTATCCCTATGGGCACTCTCTCACAATATGACCCATACCACCGCAAGTGTAACATGGCCCTCAGGTCTGAATCTATACTCCCTATGTCCTAGGCTATTGTGACCCTCCTGTCCTATTGGAACCACTGTATCCACCCCTAGAGGACTGCTGAGTCCTAGTTGATTGTGTCTGAGGGGTCTATGTCCTTTGATCCTATCTAGGGCCCTGAGATTGCCATTGCTTGGGCTTAGAACCCTGATAACCCTATGAATGTCTCTGTCTAGAACCCTGCTAAGATCCCTGTTGCTGAGACTATTGACCCCTAAAGGATCCTGCTGAATGGTTATGTTTCCCCTTCCAAGAGGATCTCTGATGTCTTGACTACTAGGATGAAGGGTTTCAGTGTTGAGATCGATCCTGACACTCCTTTCTAGTGTGGATATCCTCGACTACAAGTGTCATCTCAACTACATTTCTGAATGTGGTAGGAAAAGCTAGACGTACTATCCCCTGAAGAGACATATTAAGTCTCATAATGAATTGATGGATACGTAGTTTCTCATCCTTCATATACTCTACGTATGGAAGGAGCTCAAGAAACTGACTCTCATACTGGGCCATAGTGAAACCTCTCTGCTGGAGATCATGGAACTCCTCTATCTATCTCTATCTAAAATGCTCCGAGAGATACCTCTCTCAAAATCGGGCTACAAAAGACTTCCAAGTGAGTGTGTCAATAGCCACTTCTCCAATGGACTCCTCCTGCTGCCACTAAGTGGAGGCTTTCTCCCGTAGGAGATGAACTACAAGTCATGCCTTTAGATTACTCCCATAAGGGCACAACCCAAAGCATCATTTTAAACTCTGTAACCAAGCCTCTGCTACTGACCCGTCAGTGGATCCCAAAAACAAAGGTGGCTGAAGTCATACTAACTCTCAGATCTCACGTCCAACATCTCTAGGGGGTCTCTCTCTGCCCCTGTTCCCATGCTTGGATGGTACCTCTATCTGATGTACTAACTCACCCTCATGATTACCATGACCCTCAACAATCCTAGGTGGAGGGCTCCTACTCTTCTCTCTATTACTTGCTCTACCACCTCCTCAGATGTCTGCTTCCCTTTCAAAATCCTACTGCTTTGGCTGAGGGACTATGGGTGCTAACCTCTATTGAATTACCCCAATCAAATTTTGAAGGATTTCCATGATATCTTGGTTGGGGTTCAGTGGTGGTGGTGGTGGAGGCAGTGGTGGTCCACCTCCCCATCCTGTACTAACACATGTAGCTCTATGACCTTTGCCTCGCCAGCCAGCTGGTGTGACAACAGGCATCCTACACAATAGATTGAGTTAGGTGAGTTGAAACGTAATGGGTCTAAAGGTTCCAATGTTGAAACCTAGGCTCTGATACCAAATGTCATGCCCAAAATAAATCAACCAAAAATGCAACCAAATTTTTTTTTAAAGTGAAATGTTACAAAGTGTCATTCAATGGTTAAGTGTAATTCAACATTAGCTATGTCAGGTGCAATCTAGGATTGAGTTAATAACTAATGTTGTAAGAGTCAGACCTCAAAAGGTGGGGACCCTAGTGTATATAGTTTCCAATAAGAGCTCATGTTCTAGGTGCATTCACAGTACCTAGGGTATTAATCATTCTTTCAAATTTTATACCAAACAATTCGATAGTTCATAACACCATTCATCATTGACATGTGACAAGTTAACTTAGCCATTAATTTACTATTGATACTCTTGTGTTAATCATTTAGAAATTGCACACAATGAACTATAACATTAAGTGGATCTATCGAGGATAAATCTATCACAATTAGATCTTCATCTAACTATGTTGAAGAACCTGTTAGCTAAATAACCTTTAATTGAATTGACTATTAGCTTGTCAAGAAGTTTCACTGCTAGATGTGTTTGAATATATACCCGATAATACTACTAAATTAATAATTTGATTCATTCCTAGTTAGGTCGGAACATTAATACCACTAGCTAATAGTCTATTTCATTAATTACCAAAATTAGAAATTAATGGCTAAAATCTATAATTATCATCTAAATGACTAATGTCATACTCCAATATACCCTAATCTAATAATTCACCAAACCTATCACTTACTAACCAATTGATTAATTGATGGGTCTAACATACTAACATTATGTTCTCTCCTCTTAATGAATCTAAAATATTAACAATAAATCATTCCATTATTAACTAATTGATTAAATTATTGAATATATGTTCTACCAAAACAATTAATAATTAAAAAGACAATCATCTTAAGTATCAATTCACAAATTAAATAAATCCCAAATTTTTATTATTGCTAGTCTTATTAAAACAGATTACCAAATGAAATAACATTTGGTAACCATACATGAATGATAGTATCAAAAGAACATGATTTTCTCAATTCCCTTACAATATACAATTTCATGGTGCTCCAATAAAGAGAAGGATAACACTATCCAAATCCACAAGTATGCTCCTACTACAAGGAGAGTTTTCTTCATTACAAAATGCATCAAAATGAGGATCTTACTTCCAAGATCTACCAAAACAAAGACATGTGGTGTCTCCATACAAACACATCCAAAGAATGAACTCCATAAAGCTTGTTCTACATGAATCAAGACATCAATACCTGCAATAAAAAGGGGAAGAACCATGGGATGCTCACCTCCCAACCTAGGTCTCCATGAGACCACCACCGAGCTTGGAGAACCAAGGCTAAAGGGGTATGCTTCAACAAACAAAATGCTCACAAAATACACATATGCATATACAACAATTTACTCCCTCCCAAGGCTACACAAATGAGTCTTAAAAACTCATTGAGAGAGGGTGAAGGTGGGCTTTTCCAAGGGGAGAATGCCATGGTATTCAACATTTCTCAATGTGAGTATTTCATTGCATCTTCAAGGCTACATAAACAAAACCTCCATAAACATACTTTGTTCATCTACATCCTCAAGATGCAAGGATACCAATGGCTTCAAGGTGCCCATACACCATGAATTTGTCCCTCTTCTCCAAGAGAAGAGACTCTCACCACATGGAGAGCCCAACTAACCCCTTCACCCAAAGGCCACTTCTTCCCTTCCCAAAGGGTGAGTAATGCCTCACTCCCATGAACAAGAACTCCCTCATTCAAGAAAAATAAAACAAGAAGGAAACATGAAGTCAAACCCAAATCCCATCCCTCACAACATAATATCACAACAAGAATACAATTCATATGCATGAGAGAGCAAGAATCCATGCTAATCTATTGAACAAGTAAGAAAGCTTCCATGGAAGTGAGTAACCAACCTTCACAAGTGTTATGGAAAATGAAGTTTGAGAAGAGCTAATCCACTTATCCTCCTTTCCAATCCAAACCCTAATGTCTCTAAAAGTAGAGAGTGGATGAACACCCACTAACTCTACCAAGGGCCTCTAAAAAGGCCTCCAATTTCTACCCACCCACCATCAATAAATGTAGACTTGACCCTATGGTCCTATTGTTTTTCCTTGTCCCCCATGATAAATGCATGATTGAAAGGAAAGGGTGGAGTTGGGTAAAGGTCAAGACTTATCCAATTTCGTAGCTAAGGGTAAATGGGTCATAAAATGGGTTACCAAGGTCACTAGAGAATTATGGACATGTTCAAAACCTTCCTAACCCATACCCCTATCACTTAGGTACTTAAATAATGCCAAAAATGACCCTTAAGACCTCTTATTGGCATCTAGAAGTGGCTAGAAATAAAATAAATTTAAATAAGCACATAACAAGTGTCAAGTGACACTAGCGATTGCACATTACATACAAAATGCCATGTCCTGAATGACAACATGAAGTTAACTACTAACACACATGCAATTTCACATTTACAACAAGTTCACATTACAATGAGGCTTTTAATCCCATATCGGATTAAACCTTGGCTTACTCAGTTCACATATGTTTAACCTTGGTTCTCTGAATAATTCCATGGTTCTCATACCTGCACACTTAACATCGAGCATCAGTAGTTCAAGGTGGTAAAATCACATAAAATATACATACTTAATTCATGATTTAACAATGTAATCTATATATAGAATTAAACCCTAATTGTAAATTTTTCATCCAATAATGTTTAAACATCATAATTACATAATCATCATGACATGTCATCGATGAAGTAATCAAATCTAACCATGATCCAAACTTCTCATCAATTCACATTACTAAACATGCATAATCAGAATCTCAACATACTCTAGATTCTAATACACATCATAAAGTAATCCACACAGCATAATAATCATCATCAAAATATAGTACCTCGAGTCTCTATCAAGATAAATCAACAAGTGTATCAATGTATAAAAATGCGAATAAGAAAAGATGCTATGATGGGTTGGGGTGAGGCCTCACAAGATCTGCCTTAAGATTTTCTATAGAATTCTGCTCCAGAATTCACTTCTATGTATATTGTAATTAAGACTAAGATTTGAAGTTGATTCCCTTCTATGGAGGACTTTGCTTTATCTACAATGTCTGAATTGACTGTTGTTTAATGACATCTAATGTTGTCCTATGGATTTTGGCATTTACTACAGCCTTAAGAGAGTTCACTGCTGCCCTAGGTGGACTTATGGCTATCAGTTTACTGCTGCCCTAGGTGGACTTGCAACTGTCCTATTTCTACTACTGACCCGCTTCTTCCATTGCTAAAACCTACTTCTTTATGTGATTCTTTGGAGAAGAGACACATTATGTCTTGGGTGCTCTTCTTCTAAGAATCATCCTCCTATATGTAGGATACAAGGGAGAATGCCAAGAGGGCCAACTTGAATGAATAATTCAAGAGAGCCAACTCAAGGGCCCAAACAATTAATTTGTTGTAGCATTCCATACAGTTTTGATTGTCTCATTCCAATTTGTCGTATAATGGCTTGATCCTCTAATTTATAACTTCCACTAAGTCTTTTCAACCAACTTTGGTGGTTGGAAAATTATGTTAAGACTAACTAAACATAAAAACCCCTTTTCCCTCCTTTTACAAGTGACCGTTATTATTCAAAAATTTGAATTAACAACATTGCAAATGAAGCATTTCTTAAGATTTTTGAATCCTAAGACCTTGGGATATGATCTAAATAAACTTATTAAACCTTATTAAAACCAAATCTAAACTATTATAAGCTTGCAACTCAAAAACTCATCCTAGACTCCTAAATTGGTCCTAAGGCTTATTAGGCCTTTAAGGGCTTATTGCCAATTTATTACAAGTATTAACCTTATAGGTCATTATAGGCTCCAAAATGCTCCAATTGATATCATTGGATATCTTCATGTTCACTGATGTCTTTTTGATCTCCATAGGTTTTGTGAACTCCTTATGTGCTCTAGGTGCCCCTACACCACTATGTGCTTTGAGCCAATGAAATTTTTATTATCATGATGAAGTAATAATGCATTGAATGTCTTACTTATGTCCCTATTCAATTTTAATTTTATAGTGAATTCATGATTTATAATTCAGTTGTAGCATCTCAATATGTTTGAACTCAAGAATACCCCTTACTTGGTTTCCTACAAAGCTTTTGGTGAAATCTGTCAGAAAATGAGAAGATATGAGAAGGTGACATGAAGCTAATGAAAGGAGGCATCTCCAATTTATGTTGCAGATATAAACATTAAGGATCATGTCAGATAATACAAGGGAATTCAATCAAAATAGGGAGACAATCGCTAGATTGTTGTCTAAATTTCAAAGAGAAGTCGATGACAAATGTTATTGCCCATGTGAGAGTTGTAATGGCTTGAAGACAAGAAGAATCAAAATCAAAACAGCAAAGAGACATTGTAGGGAGAATGGTCACATGGAAGGGGGGTTTGATTATAATCCAGTGGTAAGTTGTTTGTTATATTGTTTTCACAATTAATATACATATGAACCATGGAAGGAGGTTTGATTATCATCATTTTTATATAGGTCGATCTCCCTAGTGTGAATATAGAGGAACATGGAGGTGTGAGTATTAAAGTTGAAGATCATGATCCCATGGAAGATGAGGATCATGCATCGAAAAAAACATTTGAAGATGATGGTATGAATGCATTGATCGTTGACATATTTGGTACTGGTGTTGCTGGTGCTACTAATGATGATGATGATTATGATGAGGATGACATTGATGACATCCATGATATACCTTTACTTGAGAAGGTGGACACAACCCTTTACGAAGGCTCCCAATCTACTCTTCTCTCTGCTATATTGTTGTTGGTGAATTTGAAAGTTATGAATGGTTTATCCAACATAGCAATGTCACGTATGCTAAGGTTTGTCATATATGTCATTATAGTCTATAAAAGGTGAAACATGTACCATTAAGATTGTTTATAGTAATGACTTATATTATTTTTTGCAGATTGATAGGTGACTTTTTGTTACCACCATTAAATGTTCTCCCTCACTCGTACCAAGAATTATGTGCCACTATGAAACAGATTGGAATGGAGTATCAAACAATAGATGCTTGTCCTAAAGATCATATTATTTATTATAAAGAACACAAAAATGCAATAGAGTGCCCTGAATGCCATACGAGTAGATATCGAGATGATCAAGTGACAAAAAAGGTGCCTCACAAGGTTCTTCATCACATCCCCATTATTTCACATCTGAAATGATTATTCTGGTGCAATAGCTTGGCATAATTTATGGATTACCATGCACATGGTAGGAGTCAAGATGACATTATTCGAATGCCTGTGGATGGTTCATCATTTATGGACATAGAGGAAAAGTGGCCACACTTTAAAGAGGAACCTCGAAATCTCAGGCTTTCTCTAGCAGTAGACGGTGTCAATCCGCATGGAGAGATGAGATCCATTTTCTCGGTGTGGCCTATTTTTGTTATAAACAATAACCTTCCTCCATGGATGTTAATAAAGAGGGAGCACATTATGTTGAAAATGATTGTTCTAAGTATCTTATTATTTTATAGTTATCTACATGTAATTATAAGTCTTGAAGTGAAATGGCCACAATAATTATTGATGTTGTTGTTAATTCAACTAGGTAAGTACCAAGTGAAAGATATAAATGTATATATTGCATCTCTTATCGATGAGTTGTTGGTGTTATGGAATGGTTTCAATATGTATGACATCTCCCGACCAATTGGACAAGGAGAATTTCAATTCCATGCAATGCTTGTGTGGACAATTCATGATGCTCCAGGGTTGACACATTTCTGTGGTATGTTATGGTGAATTCTAGTTGTACGGGATAATTCAAATTCTAAAAATATACATATTTAATCCAATTTTATTGTTATCTTGTAGGTCTTCAAACAAAGGGAAAATTTACATGTCCAATGTGTGGTCCAAAGATGAAATCATGTCATTCCAAAAGTTTAAGAAAACAAGTGTTTGATGAGTATAGGTAGTTCCTCCTTAAAAATCATAAGTATCGAAGTGTAGAAAGTCATCTTTTCAATGGGAAAGAAGAGACTACATCAAAGCCCCAAAGAATGACACCTCACCTCTGGTAGTTGGAATATAATAGAATTCAAGGTAATATCGTTCCACGTAATGGTCGATGTTTGAAAATTATATATTTTGATTGTGTTTTGTTGGCTAATTATGTAGTTGATGATCTTGAAGGTCATGAAGGCATCACCGACCAGCTTCCAAAGGGACTAAAATGTTATCCCAAAGAATTTAGTAGGCTACCCTACTATGAGCATCTACAAATTATGCATTTATTTGATACTATGTATATTGGAAAGAATGTAATAGAGATGTTGTGGAAAATATTGGACGGAAGACGTGACAAAGAAAAACTTGGCAAAATTTATAGTGACATTCGTGATTCCAATCATCCAATGAAAAATATCATTAAATCAACTAGAAATGGAGACCAAATTAATGCAAGTGTTCTTCCTTGGTTATTAACAAAGCAACAAAGTAATGCCATAAAAGAAGTGATCCAAAAAAATTGATTTCCTACAGGATTTGCTGCGGATATAAGCAATCTCATATCAAAGAAAAATGATTTTGGGTCAGAGATGAAAACACATGATTGGCATACCTTCATCAAGGTAAGTCATAGTCTTTTGTATTTACAATATATTTGTGTAATTACATTTAATTTTCATTGTATGAAATGATTAGTTGACAATTGTTGTAGTATTTTCTACCCCTATCTCTCCCAGAGAACTTCGACAATAATATCAAACAAGTGATATATGATCTTGGAAAATACATGAGGTAAGCAGTGATATTTGTTTAATATATCAAACAATAATATCAAACAAGTAATATATTGTAAAGTCTCGTATTTATATATGTATGTCTTGAATCCCTTGTAGGTGGCTTTCATCTAAAGAAATCCATAAAGAAGATATAAAATATTGGAAGAAAAGAATTTGTCGATTAATGTGTGAAATTCAAAAGTGTTTACCTCTAGCTTTTTTCAATGTACAAGAACACTACCTCATACACCAAGTTGAGGAGATTGAATTGTGTGGACCTATACATGCTAGGTCAATGTGGATGGTTGTGAGAAACTTGAAATTTTTGAAGGGTTTGTTATGACAAATAGCACGTCCCGAGGGTTCTATGGTTGAGGGATATATGGTATATCAGATGATGGTGTACGTTAATCAATATCTTCCTAATCTTGTAGTAAAGACTCATATAGATTGCATTTGGGATCTCGACTCAATTAAAAAATTTGAAGGGGAGTACTTGGTGGGCAACAGTAGATTTAGGAAAATGAAAGGTAATAAATTATGAGATGTTATTGTAGTAAATTAATTCTTAATCTTCAAAATAAATCTATTGTAAGTCATCTATTTACTTTTGTACAGCTGCTAAAGAGTGGGATGCAATACATTTGTTTATTGCAAACAATCAAGATTGGATGACAGCATGGATTGAATGATTTCAACATGATGGTCATAGATTAACATGGGAATCCATGTCTTCATTGGTTATACAAGCTCATCACAATGGAGATCACAATGTTACACAAAAGGAAATAGATTTAGCATATGGTTTAAGAGATCACCAGGTACTTATAAATTTGTTAATTAATCAATCGTATGTTTTTCAACTCGTGATGTAATAATTTATACATGTTTGTCATTATTACAGGTGAAACACCACAAATCTATGTTTTACAATGGTTATAAATTTCACGTCAAAAATTTGGATGACACGAAGAGAACTTATGATTTTGGGATAAGTGCAGTGTTCCAGGTGACTAATATTTCATCTAGAAATGACTTACATCCTTGAGAGTCACAAAATTGATACTATGGTATTTTGGTTGATATACTTGACTGTGACTTCAATTCTTTCAAATTAGTTCTCTTCATTGTGAAATGGTACAGACTATGACTCAATAAAAATGATCCTAATAGAATTGTTATTAAACATGACAATGGATTTCCAATGATTAATACAAGGTTGTTTGAGCTAGTTGGAGAAGAGCCCTATGTTCTTCCAAGCCAATGTGAGCAGGTATTTTACTCAAAGGTTCCACATAAACCAAGTTGGTCATTTGTTGTTAGACATGATCCAAGAGGAAGACCGATAAAGTATAATGCGATGGAAGAAGATACCGAGGAAGATGAAGAAGTGGAAGATGATGTAGAACCAGATCATGATTGAGAGCTAGTCGAAGTAGAATATGAAGAAGAAGATGACAATGATGCTGCTACTGATGACGATGATGTTGCTACTAATGTTGTTACTGATGAGGATGATGTTGCTACTGATGTTGCTACTGATGATGATGATGATGATAAGGATGAGGATGATGATGATGTTGATGGTGATGATGACGATGATGACAATAGTGGTGGTGATGATGTCGTCGATGATGACAATCTTGATGATGAGATGGATGAAGAAGAATATCAATGACATGAATGAAATGTACAATTATGCCAAATGTTTGGCATGTTCTAATGATTGTTTTATATGTACTACTCTTATTCACCTTGTTTTATATGTCCTACTTATATATCTTTGATCTTTTGTTAAGAGAAATTTCATTCTAAAAGAGTATATTTAATCTCTATATGCTTAAACAACCTCACTAGTTAAGATTGTTCTCATTTGTAGTGGGCATGACAAGAATCAAATCACTTGAAAGACACCGGTATTTAGACATTCAAAAATTAGTGACGTGATTAAGCAAATTACCTTTCTTTACAATTGCATGGTTGTCTTTGGTTTGTCATTTTGTTTTGAGTGTCTAGTGATTTAAACCAAAGACTTCAACTTAGCCAAAAAATGTGCAAGTCTAGATTAGTATGTTTCTTTTTATTGTAATTATAATTAGTATGAATGAACAAAATAATGACAATGCAATATTTGTGATAATGCAATATTTGTCGAAATAGCATCGATGACTTCAGTCAATGTGCCTATGTGTCAATGTGGTGTTGGCCCATGCATGTTGAAGACATCATGCACAACAAGTAATCCTGGGCATCAATTTTGGGTTTTCCCAAATAAGAAAAAGGTTTGGATACGTAATTATATTTTATGTTTAAAAATAATGTGACAACTAATCATTTTATGAAGAATTGATGTACATTTGGTATTCTCAGAAAAATACTGGATGTCAATACTTTCGGTGGGTTGATCAAACCACATTTACATCTACCCCATCTACATCTATACCTGATGTAGGAAATGAGTGCAACTTGTGCAAGGCTTGAGAGGCAGCTAGTGCCGCCAAGATTGCTTCAATGGCGAAAATAGAAATCATATTTTTGTGATGCCTTCTTTGTGTAGTTTGTGCACTACTTTTTTGGGACCATATGCGTAAATGTGGTTAACAGAGGGCTATTGTAGATGCTGAATTTTTTTATAGAATTTCTAGTAGATACACATAAAGAACATGCACATAAACACAACAAATGAGAAACATAAATGTAGATATCACAACAGCTGATAAACATAAATGTAGGCATCATAATCACAATTTTTTGGAGACACAACATAATTGAATGGTATACCCAAATGATGCAACATAACTATATATCACTCCTCTGGTTCCAAGTTTACACTGTAGTAAACAAAATCCATAGATAAAAAATAAATTTAGAGAGTGGAGGAGAGCGAGAACAACCAAAGTAATATAGGTCCCTATATTACTTTGGTCATTATTGATCTCCTCTTGTGCTCTCTAAATTTATTATTTATCTTTGGGTTTTATTTACGCAGTGTAGACATGGAATTGGAGGAGTAGTTGCATTGCATCATCTGGGTATACCACTCAATTATGTTGTGTTTCCAAAAAATTGTGACCATGAAGCCTACATTTATGTTTCTCAGTTGTTCTATCCCAGGACCCCTTATGACCCTTTACGACTATTTATGATCCCTAAGAATACATATTAGAGATCTTAAAATATTGTAAAGGGTCATAAGAGGCTCCTAGGAGGTGTCAGATGAGCTTCCACCTTCATGTGGTTGGCCCTGTTAAGTAGAGAATGTTAAACTATTCTCAAAACAAAGAGAAGCTCAATAACTTAAGATTTCAATCCACATACGACAAATATATATCAACTACACCACGAACCCACACATCAAATTTAGACCAAAGAAGTCAAGAAGTCACTCAAATCAAATCTGAATGCAATCAAGTCCGCATATATCCCATGAACACATTAGGAAGAATGCATCTCTGATCACCGCACTAGCTTCTTGTGCTGGAGCAGTTGCTGTCACAAGTCTTGATTTGGTAGGATCCATTCCAAATCAAAGTCTCTAGACTAGACTCAATAATCCATGAGCCACTACCAAATCTACTACAAAGTTATCTCTAAATTGTGCTGGAGCAGTCCCTGTCACAAGTCTTGATTTGGTAGGATCCATTCCAAATCCAAGTCTCTAGACTCGACTCAACTCAATAATCCATGAGCCACTACTGAATCTACTGCAAAGTTATCTCTGAATGATCCATAACCAAATCATGAGCAGGAACTAGATCTACAAGAACATCATTCTGAATCGATACCAACTTGATCAACAAATATATATATATATATATATATATATATATATATATATATATATATATATATATATATATATATATATATATATATATATATATATATATTTTATAAAAAAAATCATTGTCGTCGTAACTACGATGGCTTTAAAATAGCGATAATTTTCCATCACAAATATCTGGCATCCATCTGTCACATTAACAACATCATTGTCGGAAAACAACCATAAATAACAAATATCCATCATAAATGTCCAACACATGTTCGTCACATGTACAACATAGTCATCATTATAAACCACAAATGACGGATATGCATTTTAAACTTCCGACGGATATCCATTGCATTAAAAGCATTTTTGTCAGTGAATATGTTACAAACGACGGCTACCCGTCGGAAGATTCTGATGGGTCACCATCATTTGTTATTTTTTGTGATGGGTAGGCATCCCAATTGTGATGGCCACAAATAAGTCCAATGGTAGGCTCGCTATGTTGGCACCCTCTTTTAGCGACAGCCAAGGTTGTCGTAATTACAATGCCTGATTGAACCGTCAGTTTTTCCAACTACAAAACTGTGATGTCGGGTGGTGTCACTTAATTGACAGTTTACTGTCTAAATTCAGACGCTTGGCCATTAGAAAAAGGTCTCAAATGTACTAGTGTCAGATTAAAATTGCACTTGAAGACCAAGAAAAGACAATGTTCACATGCCCTTGGGGAAATTTTTGTTGGGATGTAATGTCCTTTGGCCTCAAAAATGCCAGAGCTACTTACCAAAGGGTGATGACCACTATTTTCCATGATATGATGCACACCTTCCTAGAAGATTATGTGGATGACATATTGGCAAAGTCACATCAAAGAGAAGACCACTTGAAAATTCTATAAAATATATTCACACATTTGGAGCAATTCAAAGTGAGGTTTAATCCAAAAAAATGTGCCTTTGGTGTTCAATCCGGCAAATTGTTAGGCTACATAGTTTCTGCAAAAGGCATTGAAGTGGATCCTGAAAAGGTTCAAGCAATAATGGATATGGAAATTCCAAAGAACATAATCCAAATGAGGTCTCTTCAAGGGAAGCTACAATCAATAAGAAGGTTCATTTCTCAACTAACAGAAAAATGTCATTCATTCACAAGATTGCTACACAAAGATACCATTTTCACGTGGGATGACGAATATGACAAAGCCTTCACTTTTTTGAAAACTTATTTAATAAATCTACTAATTATAATGCCTCCTATCAAACGAAAACCATTGTTGTTGTACATATCTGCAACCAAGAGGTCTTTAGGAGTTCTTTTGGCGCAAAAAGATGATCAAGGAAAAGAAAGAGCAATCTACTATTTGAGCCGCACATTGATCAAGTATGAATTAAACTACACATTCAGGGAAAGAGCATGTCTACTAGTTGTCTTCACTTCACAAAAATTGAGACATTACATGTTGATGCACAAGGTGAGGCTTATTGCAAAGATTGACCCTCTAAAATACTCGCTTAGAAAAAATACCTTAACGGGTAGAATAGCAAAATGGGTCATGATATTAAGTGAGTTTGACATTGAGAATGTGGATAGGAAGGCCATTAAAGGACAAGTGATAGTAGATCACTTAGTGTAAAATCCATTGGTTTCTACACATCCCAATCAAGTGGAGTTTCCTGATTCGATAATTGTCACCATAGAAGCCAAGACATGGAAGTTTTACTTTGATGGATTGTATACACAAGGAGGTTCCAGGGCTGGCATATTATTGATTACCCCTCAAGAATATAATATTCCCAATTCATACAAACTGTTATTCCCATGTACAAACAACATAGCCGAATATGAAGCTTTAGTCATTGGTATCAAGATGGCTTTAGAATGGAATATCACCAGGCTACAAGTATATGGAGACTCTCAATTAGTAATCAATCAAGTCAATGATTAATACAATATCAAAGATGAAAAATTAATGCCATACAAGACAATGATTGATGCTTGGAAAATGTACTTTTCTTTGATAAATTTTGAGCAAATTCCAAGAGAGAAGAACAAAGTAGTTGATGCAATGGCTACCTTGGCTCCATTACTACAAAAACCTAATTAGAATGAGAGGTATGAATTCTTGGTGGAAGAGTTGGCAAAACTGGCATTTGACCTTCCTGATACCCAAATTGTTGCATTACTCAATGGACATGACTCACCTTGGTATGGCCCTATATATACATATCTCAAAGACCAAGTGTTACCTTTAGACCAAGCCCAGGCCCAAAAATAAAATTTCATCCAACAATTAGCCTGTTACATTATTCTTTCTGACACATTGTATTGTAAGGGTCTTGATGGGACTTTACTTAGATGTCTAGAGGAAGAAGAGTCTAAGGTAGCTTTACATGAGGTTCACGAGGGCATTTTCGGGTCACATTCAAGCGGTTTAAACCTAGCTAAGAATATACTTTGTATGGGGTATTTTTGGAAAACCTTAGAGAAAGATGCTTGTCACTTTGTTAAAATATGCAGCAAATGTCAATACCATGGTGATATGATACATGTACCCACACAAGAGTTACATCCTTTTGTTACACCTTGGCCATTTTATCAATGGGGGTTTGACTTGATTGGATTAATTTATCCACTGCCATCCAATGGGCACAAGTACATCATCACTGCTACAAAGTACTTCACTAAATGGGTAGAGGCCTTTCCTTTGATCATGGCCATGGGAAAACAAATCTCCATGTTCATTCTCAGTCACATCATTTGTAGATATGGTATTCCTCATGCCATCATCATTGAAAATGGATCACAATTCAAGAACAAAGATGTGGACAAACTTTGTGGTAATTTTCATATTACCAATCACTCTTCTTCCATTTATTATTCGTAAGGAAATGGACAAGCCAAAGCTAAAAATAAGAATATCCTTAAAATCTTGTAGAGATCGGTGAACAAATTAGGAAGAGATTGGCATGTACAAATCAACCCAGCTTTGTGGGCTTATAGAACTAGCATTCGAACACCTACAGGAGCTACACCATATTCATTGGCTTATGGAGCCGAAGCTTTTCTACCTTTGGAGGTTGAAATCCCATCCTTAAGAGTATCATTGCAAGGATTAGTAATAGATGAGGATTATAGAGTTGTCAGACTTCAACAATTGGAATTTTTAGAAGAACATCAAGCACAAGCCTATGAACATTTTCAAGTCTATCAAAATAGGATTTCAAGAAATTATAATAAGCATATCAAACCAAGAGTCTTTCAAGTGGGTGACTTAGTGCTAAGAGAAAATCCTAAAAATCAAGAAGAAAGAGAAAAGAAGGGTAAATGGGAGGTGAATTGGCTTGGTATGTTCATCATTGTTTCTTCATTTGGAACAGGGACTTCCAAATTAGCCAATTGTGATGGGGAAGAATTACAAGAGCCCATTAATAGCATCCATATAAAGAGGTTCCATACCTAATCAGATGAAAGAGTATTAGAAGAAAGAGTATCACACGAGTGTGTATCTAATGACTCAAGCATCACTCTTGTACATGAGAAAATCAAAAAGACCAAAAACATTGAGAAAAGTTCAAAATCCAAAAAATTTGAAAAAAAGAAAATTCCAAAAAAATTGAAAAAAAGATAAAAAGATAAAAAAAATTGAAAAAGATAAAAAAGTGCCTTGGTGAAAACCTAGCAATAGGCACCTTGGTAGCAAAAAAAAAAGAAAAAAGAGAAAAAGAGCAATAAACCCAAAAGGTGAAAACTTGGCAATCAAGCGCCTTTTGTTCCCTTAAGTTTTTCCTAGTTGCATGTGTACATATTGCATTTCCATCATCTCACTTGTAAATCTTCATTGCATTCGTCATTTGTGCATAGTCATAATAAAACCTTTTAGTTGCATTGTTGCATTTTAGAATTCCTATTGCCCTAAGTTTGTCACACGATCACATTTATCACTTGGGGGCAAGAAAGGATTGGATTTTTGGTACAAATGGATTCAATTAGTGCTACATTCGGTCACAACATCAGAGAGAGAATTATCAGAGCTTCAGAAGAGAGAGATTTTTGTTGAACCTTTGATGGATATCATTGTTCACACCCAAGTATTTTGATCCTACAACTTGATCCTTGAGCCTTCAATGACTTTATTATTCAGGATTAAAATTTGACAATACTTAAAAGATCAGAATGTTTGGAAATTCTTTTTGAAAATTTTGATACATTGCAAAACACTTGAAGCTTTTTTGATGATCTTTATTGAATTTTATCACATCTTTTTAGCTAATCAATGATGTTTTGACTATATTGGCAATGATGGAGACATGATTTTTTTCTTTCCTTTGAGTGACTGTCTTGAGGGAGATCCATCAACTTATGTGAATTCATCTAACCACCTGGTCATCAAAGAACCATCAAGGATTTTCACATAGGAGGGAGGATTGACCTTTACTTATTTATGCAAATAGATACCTTGTCTATTTAGATTTTCCATATCTTAATACCAAAATCCACTTGCAACATTGAATCCATTGAAACCAGTATTCATACTCCCATAGTTGGTCATTCAACTAGTGAGGGTTGTGCTAGTTTCCTAAGGGGTTACCAAAAATGATATAAAGCAGTATTCATATCATCATGATGTGGTCAGTGATGGTTGTACTTTCTTTCCGGTCCTACAATGCTCAATGATGAAAATATTTCTCTATGGCATTTCTTTGCTAAAAGCTAGTGACAATTTAGTTGCATTGCATTGCATTTGCATGATAGATTAAGTGCATTGGTTTGTAGTTATTTTTCCAAGGGAAAAGGGGTTCAGTTAATCAACTTGATCAAAAATAAGAAAAGAAGGGGGTTCAATTAAACACACTATCCTTGGTTCAAATCAATCATGTGAGATTATCTTTTGCATTCATTCATAGCATTACTCATTATTCATTATCCTTATGTCAGAAAAGAAAAAGAGAAAGGATTCATTACTCATACATCATTTGCATAAAGAGTTTCATACATTCAAAAAATCAAAAACATAGTTGCATTCATATCCATATTTCCATAATAACACATTTTGCATCCATACAATGAAAATCATAAAACATTACAAGTTCCATTATCATTTGCATCCATACATTGAAAATCAGAAAAGCATATCAAAAGTTACATGATCATTTGCATCCATCTATCTATATCATATATGAGATACATTGCATCCATAGCATAATCAAAAGTAAATGCATCATAAAACATCACATATAGTTGCCTATAAAGATAATCTCACATGTAAACATCAAGAGAATCAAGGAAAGTCTATCATCATATAACTATCATAACATCAAATGATCCAACAAATCTGTATACCAGACATACAATGTCAATAACAAAGTGGTACATCCAAGTTCTGATCAATAAAACATCAACATGATACAATAAAGTCATCAATCAAGAGATCCATAATCAATAATCATGATCCTATCAGGCCACCCGATCCATCACCAGCACCTGATCCATCCCCGCTATCATCATCTCCCCCATCATCATTGGATCACTCATCTTTGTCTGGAATAAACTCTGCAGGATCGATAAATCTCAAAAATCTATTCTGAGACCACCACTCTCTGTACTCTATAGACATCCCAGCATCTACCACATGCCCTAATATATCCCATCTGCAAAACATCATCCTATAAATCTAGTCACAAGCAAACTAAAAATCAATCTGAGCCCCCCACATCGATTTCTCTACCTGAACTCGAGCATACAAGGCCATACCCTATGACATATCTTGATACCTGTCGAACTATCGGGAAACTCGGCTGAAGCAAAATCTCTCAATCACAAGGGTCAACTGACCAATCATCTAACATGGAGAAAACATATAAGGGAGCTCATCATCATCCTCCCTCCAACCCTTGTAGCCCAAATATGGTCTCCAGATGACCTGATCAATATCATCAATCATGTGGCACCAGTACTCTAACTTGCCCAGATGATGCTGGACAACCATGCCACTATATAGAAATGCATAAGGAAAACCACGATGTCTGATATGATCTGACAATGGTCTTGTAATGGGAAGATGCTCACGTACCCACAACTGCAATATCACAGCACCTGCTGACAAGGAACCACTTGATCTATACACCACCTCATGTAAATCATGGTATAGGTGTGCTAGAATGCAAGAACCCCAATCAAAACGTTGAGGCTGTACAAGAAAATCATTGAGAATACAGCCCAATCCAATAGAAAAACCATGACCTCACTGGTCGGGAAGCAGCAATCTGCCTATCAAAGCACCCAAAACTATTGGCAAAGTGGGAAATGAAGAAAACTGTGCCCATGTGATAATGTCATCACCAATGGTGTTATCTCCAAACACCTGTCTACAAACTATGCTATCATATACTGAATCATAATAAACCATCTCACCCTGAGTCAGAATGTGTAGCAATCTATACACATCCTCTGGAGTGATAGTCATCTCCCTAAAAGGTAATTGAAATTTATTGTGGTCAGAGTGCCACTGCTCTGCCACAGCTGTCAATAGACCACAGTTCAGCTAGAACTGTGAGATATCAAGAAGGAAACTTAGGCCACACATCTTGATGATGTAGTACTCTACTGGGGTCAACTCCTGACCTAGACCTATAATCTAGGAAGCAATGGTCTATATGTAAAGCTTACGAAAAAGTGCTTGTTTGGAAAATCAAGGGAATCGTATCAGTTTTCTACATCAGTGGATCATTTTAAGTCAATCAATCCTATCAGAATCAAAGTATCAAGCAATCAAACCTAGTACCATTTGTTCATGTCTCTATGTCCTGAGAATGAATTATCAGTATCCTACTATCAATTTTTCTATCAGATCAGATTGACAAATCAAACATTCATTGGTACCATTATCCTGATATCCTAATCACTTGTTTTTTAAACTAAAATAGACCTATCTATCTTGTAAAATCAATCAATCATCCAGAGTTATCAAATTTTAATCAGAAAATCAAGTTTGAGTTTCAAAAATTTCAAAAAATCTTGTGGGTGTCATTTGCCTATTAGGAGGCGGCATTTTACCTTAGCCGATGCAGAAAATTGCATACGCAACACTTTATTACTCATACATGATACTTCACATTTCACACATCATTTTAAAGCTCTAGGTGGCATTTTATCATGTCTAGGCATCATTTAAAACCTAGGGTTTCTCAAGTGGAATATCATCTATAAATTGGCATTAAAACCCTAGTTCTACGCGGCATTTAAAATTGATTGGGTGAGTTTTTAACTATCCTAAGCGGCATTTAACTACATGGAGGCATCATTTAAATGCGTGGATGCATCATTTCACAAGTTTACACAACATTTCATATATACTACGTGGCATTTTGCAAATTTTAAACTACAAAATCATGAAATAAATGTAATAAATGCTAAAAAAATTGCAATAAATACATGAAAGAGGTTCAAAAAACACTCACAAGAGGTTCATAATCCAAGGGTCTCTGATAATGATGACCTCTCTCGAACCGATGCTCTCGAATAGGCACAATCATCGTGATCAGCTATCTCAGGATCAGAGCAAAAGCTCAACAGTGAAAAGTGAAAATGAACAGTAAATTTGGGTTTTTCAACCTATTTATGCTAATTTGACCTAATTTAGAGGTAATTTTTGACCTATTGACCTATATCAACATATCAATCAAACTGGGGCATTTGTTGGAATCATCATATCATCAATGTTTTTCAGAAATAAAAACATATCGGATCAACAATCAATCAATTTCATCATATTTTTCTATCAAGCGATCAATTTGTTTTCATTTCTATGGGGGCATCATAAGAGTATCAAATTGGCATTTGAACATCATTGAATTTGGAGCATCAAAATTTTTGAACTATTATCAGTGGGGCATATCATATCAAATGTTGAATCATATCAGGCAGTATCATTAATCATATCAAGTATCAAATTAGGACCTAAATCAGTTGTGTATCAGTTAATCAGAACCTAAAAGTAATCAGGACTTAAAAAAAATTTTGAATCAATGCTCTATTAACATCAATTCAAAGAGGGGCATTTGTAGACACTCAAAAATGGACAAGTGTTTAAAACCATCAAAATGGCAAAATCTTAATCAAAATGCTCTAATTCTCATCAAAATGGATCAAATCAATTTAAAATGGACATTTATTAATCAAAATTGGACAAAATCATTTAAATCAAAGGAAAAATCAAATGATGACATTAAATAATTAAATACAAGCTTAAAGGGATCAAAAGCACTATATAATTGATTTTAATCAATTAATTGTATAGTTTTAAATCAAAAATCAAATTCAACCTATTCCCTTACATGGCTAATTTAATTAATTGATGGACTTTAATTAATCCTAATATCTTTCAACAACAATTTGAGCAACCAATGAGAATTGAGGAACAAAAGTACATGGATCACTCCAAAATAGTTGAATCTCAATCACACATTTCAACTTTGAATCTCATCCACTCAAATTTGTCTTTTTGTCCAAACCTTTGAGACAAAAAATTTAAATTATCCCCCCATTTAAAAACATTGCAAATTTTTTTACTCAGCGAAGGCTAAATCATGATTAAATAACTCTACCCCCTACCCTTGGGATTTTACTATAAATAAGAGGCATTTTGAGAGCAATAATCATCTTAGAAATTCATTTGCAAAGCATCACCATTATAGGCAATTTCATAGCAATTGAGAGCATTTGAATTATCTTTGTATCAATTTGAGAGTTTGAGAGCTAGATAAGCATTGTACTATCATATTTCTTATTCTAGGATTGTCACTGGTGGAGAATAAGCTGAGAGCTTCACTTACCAATCTTAGATAGAGAACCATGGGATGTCATGGATGTTAATTTCAATTCTCAGCTTAAATTTTCATTTTATTTTTCTAGAATTGTAGTTGATTGTCTTAATTTCACGAAGGTGTTAAACATACACACACAACTCTTTAGGATTAGCAGAGAATCTAGCTACAATTCCAACTGCATGTGCAATATTTGGTCTACTATGCACTACATATATCAACTTTCTAATCATTGATCTATATAGGGTTTGATTTACCTTAGTTGATTTGTCATCCTTTTTTAGCTTGCATCTGACTACCATAGGTGTACCAACTAGCTTTGAATCTTCCATACCAAATGTCTTCAGGACTTCTTTTATGTATTGAGATTGTGTAATGTTTATGCCTTCTTTATATTGTTTATTTGAAATCCAAGAAATAATTTGATCTCACCAAACATCGCCATTTCAAACTCTTTCTTCATTTCATCAAAAAAATACTTACATAGGTTATCATGTCCTCCAAATATGATATCATCAATAAATATTTTAGTAATAAGAATCTTATCATCAATTTCACATTTCAAATACAAATTGTTGTTGTCACTTGTTCTAACAAATCCAATTCTTATGAGATAAGAATGTAGTCTTTCATACCATGCTCCCAGTGCTTATTTCAGTCTATATAATGCCTTGTGCAACTTACATACCATATTCCTCTGATTAGGATCAAAAAAACCTTCAAGTTGTTCACTGTATAACTCATTTCAAGTATCCCATTTAGAGATGAAAATTTCACATCCATCTGATATACCTTAAATCCTTTGTAAGTAGCATATGCAAGTAGTATTCTTACTCCTTCAAGTATAGCAACCAATGCAAAAGTTTCTACATAATTAATTTCATCTTCTTGTGCATAACCTTTGTAAACTAGTATTTATTTATTCCTTATTACATCTCTATTCTCATTCAATTTGTTTCTAAATATCTATTTAGTTCTAATCACATTTTTGTCTTTTGGTCTTGGTACCAATGTCCATGTCTTGTTTTTCAGTATTTTCTCAATTTGTTCATTCATTGTCTTGATCTATTCATCATTTTCCAATGCATCTCTAATATATTTAGGCTCAAATGCACAAATTAAACATGTGTTGTTCCTTAACTTACTTCTAGTCATCATTCCAGCTCCTTTATCTCCAATTATCTAATCTTGTGGATGATGTCTTCACACATACTTTGCAAGTACAATTTCAGATCTTTGTTCTTCAATGTGTTCTCCACTTCGTGCATGATCATCATTTCCATCGGTAACTATTTGTTGATGCTTGATCTATATAGACCATTGCTTGGTAGCATTATTCTGTTGCTCGGTAACGTTAGATTGTTTCTTGGGTAGAGTTGTAGGTTCTTCACTACAAACAAATCTACCAATATTCTAGTTCTTTCTTGCTTTCTTCATCATTCTTTTCTACAAACTCATCAAATCTCACATTTGCACTTTCAATCATCTTGTTAGTAGCTTTGTTCAAATATTTATAAGTCATTCTTCTAGTAGAACAACCTAGAAATATCCCTTCATCACCTTTTGAATCAAATTTCCCATTTCTATCATCTTTCAGAATGTAACATCTACTTCCAAGTATTTTAAAATAACTCACATTAGGTTTATAACCATACCATAGCTCATAAGGTGTCTTATTTGATTCTTTCTTCAATTGAGCTTGGTTCAGTGTGTAAATAATAGTACTAATAGATTCTCTCCAGTACATTTGTGCAACATCTTTTTTAATCACTAATGTTCTAGCACAATCAACAATTGATCTATTCCTCCTTTCAACAATCCCATTCTGATAGGGTGTCCTCAGTGCAGATACTCATCTTTTTATTCCATTCTCATTAAAAAAATTAGTAAACTCATTAGAAATAAATTCACCACCTCTATTTGACTTTAAGCATTTCAATTCCTTACCACTTTCTCTTTCCACTTTTGCTTTGTACCATTTAAACATTTTGAAAGATTCTAATTTTGATTTTAAGAACATGACAGTCAGCATCTTAGAGAAATCATCAACACATAAGATAAATTATCTATCTCCATAATAACTTTGAGTTCTCATTGGACCACATAAGTCAGTATGAACTAACTCCAAAATAACATTATATGAGTAATGTTTTCTCTTGAAACTAGACTTTGACATCTTACCCATTTGACATTGTTTGCACATTACATGGTCAGGTTTAGATATGCTCGATAAACCTCTAAATTTCCTTTTCTTACTAATCTTAACCATGTTGTCAAAGTTCACATGACATAAGATTTTGTGCCATAACTGAACATCTTCATTTTTAGCCAAGAAACAAGAAGTTTCAACATTGTCCAAGTAAAATATGTTACCTTTTGATTGTTCACCAGTACCGATCAATTTTCTAGCCTCATCATCGATTTTCACCTTTCTATTTTCAAATGCAACTTGGTGACCAGTGTTATTTAGTTGTGCAACACTCAACAAATTATAGTTAAATCCTTTCATCCAATATGCATTTTCACATCTGATCTTATTATTCAACAATATAGATCCTTTACCTTTCACTAGACAAGGTGTATCATTTCCTATTTTCACATATACACTATTATAATGTTCAAGATATTCAAATTTTTTTCATCACCAGTCATATGATGTGTGCAACCACTATCAATAATCCAAGTATCATTCTTGCTAACTTTAGAACTAAGTTCTTTTTCAGTGTACCTTTCTTATTCTTCAAAATCTTCCTTTAATGCAACAAATACCACTTCTATGTCTTCATCAGTTTCAGTCTCTATGTCATCATCTTCATCTTCACCTAGGTAGCATTCCTTCTTACCTTTATCTCTATAGTCTCAGTTGTCTCTGTTGCCATACTTTCGGTTACCTCTATGATCTTAGTAATTTCTTTTGTCATTCTTCCTTTCATTATATCTTTCACTTGTTATCTCATCCTCTTTCTTGTTAGGACATCTTGTAGCAATATGACCAATCTCTTTGCATTTAAAACATACCAAGGGTATTTTACCTCTATATCTTCCTTTTCCATTTTGTAGTCTTCTAGCAATTAATGCTTCAAGTTCATCAAGTTCATCTTCTTTAGCTTCACTTTCACTTTCATTTCCTATCTTGTGTCTACTTCTTGATCTTCCAATGTTTAGAGATGACATAAATGCAGATTCTACCTTAGGTAACATATTGTTGTCATAATTATTAAGCTCAAATGCAGTCAATCTACCGATTAGACTATCAAGTGAAATATTATTACCGGGAGATGCTCTCATTTCATGAATTGTAGAAACTCTAATAACATAGGCAGGTAACAATGTTCTAAGAATTTTACTTACCACAGTCTCTTCATCAATAGTTCCACCTTCTCCTCGGATAACATTCACAAATTCTTTGATTTATTTTTTGTATTGAGTGATGTTTTCACCTTCTTTCATTTTCATGTCATCAGAATTTCCTCTTAGGTTTTCTACTTTCATCCTGAGCACATTCACATCTCCTCCATGAACTAATGTAAGATTGTCCCACATCTATTTTTTAGTTGTACATGTCTTAATATCTTCAAATTTAGCATATGATATAGAAGAAGCAATCTCAATCATCATATCATTGTGTTCTTGTCTTTCTTTCATATGTGTAACAGTCAAAGGACCAGTTGGAGTTATAAACTCATTTTCCAAGTAGTAAATTGCAGAATCTCCAATCCCTAATAAATGAAACTTCATCCTACTTTTCCATGTTGAGAAATTATCTTTGTTCAGCTTTGGCACCTCTCTTTTATAAATCTTGTGATCTTTAACTTAAGTCCTTCAAACTTCTTCCTTTCAAGTACTCTTGTTCTGATACCAATTGTTAGATAACTGAGAGGGGGGGGTGAATCAATTAAGTCCAGTTATCCTACAGTCCCAATTAACAATTAAACTAAACAACTCGGTAAAAAATTTATGTGCCTTTATATTCATTTACCAAATAACAGTAAAATTAACTAGTGTATATACCAATCAAACTAGTAAATGTAATGTGTAAAGAAAAATAAAAAATCATCACATCTATACACATATAACACTTGATTTTTAATGTGGAAAACCTGTTAGGGGAAAAATCACTTGGGACCGGTACCCGAAATAATTTCATTCTTCTAAAGTGAGCTCAGTTAAGATCCAACCCTATTAAAGGTTACAAAATACACTGTAAGGTGTGACCTTGTTAGAGGATTTATCACTAACAGTTCTTTGTGACCTAACACTCACTTGGGGTCAACAAGAAAATAATCAACAATATTCATTGAATCTCATAATGAAATAAATAAATATTGTTAAGTCCCACTCGGTTAAGAGATTTATCTATAGAAAGGGTTAGAATGTAACAGTAAATGATCTAATTCAAATACAACTTCCTTTGCATATTTTCAGATCTATGTTAAGCTCATAATACCTCTAGCTATCATAATCTCTTCAATTTCCTCTTATCCTTCAACTGTGTTCTACTCAGCTAATTCCTTTCTCTAACGCTCGGTGTAGTCTACAAAATTACTTGGTTATCACTTTAACCTATCTTACCAGCTTCACATGAATGCAATCTTTTTCTCATGCACATTATTTCATTATGAATCTTTTGTCTTTTTTTATAGACATGATAAACCATTTTCTTCTCATCCATATATTTTGCCTCTTAATCTTCATCATTGATATTTCTGCTTCAACCTTCCTCGGAACTTGTACCTCAAACACATTTCAATCTCCATCATTTGATCTTCCTTGAATTTTTTCAGCCATAGATCTTCATAGAAAACTTTATCTTTAACCTTGGAATCATCCATATTTGTCCAACTCATCATCTCAAGTCAGAAATCACATGTTCCATTTTATTTCTTTCACTTGGTCAATAGTGTGATGTGTCGGTGACTTCTAACTTGGTTAATAATGTACTCGATATACACTACACTTTCTTGGTGTACACTATTTCAATCTCGATGTATAATAAGTTCTTCATTTACTGACCACATAAAATTGTACATTTTTTATCTTTAATTCTTAATCAGAATTATGTAATATAATCAAATCACTAACATAATGTCATAGACTCATCAATAAGTTACCCAATGAATACCATACTCATATCTTTCTCATACATCTTATCTTCATGTTAATATCTCATTCCTTCACCATTATTACCTTCTTCAAATATTTGCAACTATCATGATAAGTACAGTCAAAACTAGTTGACATCAATGAAAATATAATAACTGGTTTAATATCTCACATATACCTTTGTAGCTTGGTAATCACCTTCATATTCTATTCATAAAAATCTCTTCCTTTCAAGTATTCAATTAGTTGTAGTATAACACTCTTATGCCATAACCATACATCTTCATTTTTGGCAAATAAAAAACTCTTTGCATCAATATCAAGTTAAAATAAATTACCTCTTGATTTTCCTCCTATTTCAATTAGATCTCCATCATCTCCATATATCTTAACTTTTGTGTTCTGAAATTCCAGTCGGTGGCCAGTATTGTTCAATTGTTCAACACTCAACAAATTATAGTTCAGTTCTCTAACCCAATATGTATCATTTCATTTCATCTTCTCATTTAACAAAATAGATCCCTTACCTTTCATAGGTAATGGAGCATCATTGCCAAATCTGACAAATCCTCCATCATATTCTTCTAGGTTCTCAAATTTGTCATTATCACTAGTTATATGGTGTGAACAACCACTATCAATAATCCAAGGGTCTAGTTTACTTACATGAGAAATGAGTGCTTTTTCATCTTCAATTTTCTCTTCATCTGATTCTTCCTTTACTGCAACAAAAAAAACTTCATAACCTTCCTCAGTATCATCAGATTCATGATCAATTATACCTTCCTTAGTTAGGTAGCAAGACTTCTCTCCTTTGTCCTTAAAATCTTTGAATCTTCAGTGTTAGTTGTCTCTTTTATCATTCTTATCATTTATGTCAGTGTTAGGACATCTAGATGCAATATGTCCAATCTTATTACAATTGAAACATTTCAATGGTAACTTTCCTTTGTACTTTCTTTTGCCTCTAGGTAGTCGGTTAGCCAACAGTGCTTCAAATTCTTCTCTCTTTCTCTTCGGTCAGGATGTTATCGTACTCATTTCCATGTGAAGTACTATGATTTTATCTTTATTTTATTGATGTTCCAATGCTCATAGATGACTTGAAGGATGTCTCAATAGTCGGTAGACTATTATCATAGTTACTTAGCTCAAAAGTAGTCAACTTTCCAATAAGGGCTTCAAGAGTAACAATATTGTTTGGTATAAATCTCAATTCCTGAATTGTAGATACTCTAATAGAATTCTCAAGATTTAATCAATGATCCACCATCACCTCTGATGGAACTCACAACTTTCTTGATTCAGTTGCTATAGTGTGTGATGTTCTCTTCATCTTTCATTCTCATCTCATCATATTTTCCTCTCAAGTTGTCAACTTTAACTTTTTAAACATGATGATCTCCTCCATAGATAAGTGTAATCATGTCCCACTTCTCTTTTGAATTAGTACAATCTTTGATATCATTGAATTCAACATCAGATAGGGAAGAACCAATTTCTATCATAACTGAGTCATGTTCCTATTTTTCTTTCATCTAATCAACTGTTAAGGGTCTTGTAGGTTGTGGAGAGTATTCATTTTCTAGTAGATACAAGGCATATTCACAAATCCTAGACAGATACAATTTCATTCTACTTTTCCATGTAGAAAAACTTTCCTTGTTCAACTTAGGTACCTCTCTCCTATACATCTTTCGATCTTTTACTCAAGTCTTTAAATTTATCTCTTCAGAGTACTCGGCTCTAATATCAATTGTTGGATTACAAAGAGGAGGAGTGAATTAGTAATCTTGATCACAAATACCTTAAAATACTTTTCTCTGATTAACTTAGTAACTACTCGGTAGAAACACAGTTCTCTATTTACCAACAATAGTAAATAAACTATATCTTTCAATAAATCATTCACAATGTATAACTCCAATATTTAATGTGGAAACCTATCTATGGGAAAAACCACTATGGGAATTGTCACCCACTAAGAAATATACTCTTCTGAAGTATGCTCAATTAATATCCAATCTGGTTAAAGATTACAAAACACACTATTAGGTGTGACCCGGTTAAGGGATTTACCTCAAATCTGTTAGGATCTTCACTTTGTTAGGAGCACTCTTTTTAGAGGGATTTGAACACTCTTTTAGAATGTCACCTTTCTCAAGGATTTATAATTAGACTATTAAGTGCACTCTGTTAAGATATTTACCTTTTACAAATTCTAGTAAGAAACAGTAATAAAAATGACCTATAGATGTGCAACTATCTTTTCTCAATCAGATCCTTGTGCACTCTTCAATCTTCACTTCAATTCTTCAACTTCCACTGGCATCAACACTTCATCAAATCATTGTTTTCCCACTCAGAATCTCTATGTTCCTTCTTCTCTACAATAGTCGATAACCCTTTAACTATTCAGTTTGCCAGCCAATTGTCCATATAATATCATCCTTTATATAGATAATTTTTGCCTCTTAATCTCATCTATTACATTTTCCTTTAATCAATCTTAACTATTCATTTCATTATTCATTAGATCTGGATCTTGGTAGCATGTTTCCTTTTCACCTAGGAACTTGAACTTTTCTAGAAACTTGTTCCATCTCTTTTTTCCGCTTAGATATTTCCATAGATCTTCATCTTTAATTTTTATAATCGCAGATCTCTTGTAACTAACTTTCCTCATCACCATGATCATCCAACTCATCATAGCTAATCATTAAATATTGATTACATCCATATTTAATACCTTTTCCTTTCTCGATGTTCTTCACTTAGAATTTCAGTTACATTACTCAGTGCCTAAACCTTTCCACTTTACCAAGTGACCAAATTTTTACCTTTACCTTACCAAGTGACATTTCCATCTCAGTAGCCATAACAACTTTAATTATCGAGTTGTCAAATCTTTATCGAGTTGTCAAATCTTTATCATCGTGCTTTACTGACTTAACATAATCATATGTTAGGTAGAAAACAATCATATCAACATAATCAAATCATTGTCTGATCTTTATCAGTTCTACAACCATTTATGTTCTAACAATCATTTGTTAGGTAGAAAAAAATCATATCATCATATTCAAATCATATCAACCATTTATGTTCTACAGCTTCTCAACTTCTCATTTCCTCTTCTCCTTAATTCATTCATCTTATATCATTATTGAATGATATGGCAACATAATATAAATCAGAAATCAATTGCTTGACATCAATGACAAGACTATAAATGATCTAATATTTCTACTATCATCATGTATACCTCTAATATTGGTCGGTCTTCATCATTATCTCCATCACACAATCAATCATCAACATTATTATCAGCTATGATAACAACATTTCATTCAGTTATGATAAGGGATACATTTTATAGATGTCCAAAATTGTCTTGTATGAATTTATTAGGTTTGTATTAGCATAACCTTGTACCTAATTGAAATTTTATCTATTAATTTCTTAAGCCTAATAATATAATTAATTTCAATCAATTAATTATATTATTCCACTCTTTAACCTAACAATATAACTAATTACATTATTCCCTGCTAGCTTATATTCAAATAGTTTTATTATTATTTGGATATTCCCCCATTATGCCTAATCCCATGATTTAATTAATTTTAAATTAAACAAATCTAATCCTAACCTAAAACTCATCATGACACCCTAGAGTCTATTTATTTATTAATCCTTGATTAATTGTTCTAATTTTATAACTCCTATAGCCATTAGCATTCCCTCCATTTTTAAATTGTATCACACATGTGTGAGAAAAACCCCAAAATTTGAACCCATATGTATACAAGGAAATGTGAGCCTACAAATGAATTAAGGTAATAAAACATTCAACTACATAATATCAATGTAACGTATAGATTAGACAAAGAAAATCTTACAAAACCAAAGTGAATGCAAACCTCAAACACTTCAAGAAGCTTTCCTTGATGACTAGATGTTTCCAATGGACTTGGATGTGTTCTCAATGATAGTGCTCAAGATTCAATGGTTTAGGATGATTTTGTGATTATAAGGTTGTTTATGTCATGGATTTGGAGGCAATTTAGCATGATAACGATGCATAAATGGTGGATTAATTTTAAGATGAAGAGGGTTCAATTTATAGGAAAAAGGAGGAGGGAATGGACAGTCAAGATGCAAACTTGAGGAAGGGTGGATATACATTTGAGAGAGAGCACATGGATTATGCTTTCTCAAATGCCTCCCACTGTCACAAGAAGAGAGGTTTGGAAGAATGGGGGAACGTGACCATTTTGGAAAATGTGAGAGGGGACAAAAGTGTAAGAGATGGGTGGAGTGTGTAAGAGAAATGTAAAAGCATTTAAGGTTGGCATTTAATGCATTTTGGTTGGGGAGTGGTGGATGTGACATGAGGGTTGACTTGAGTTAGGTTAGGATTTCTTAATCTATGGATTATTATTGTGCAAATATTTAGTGAGTGATTAGGCTTGGATTAGAGGGTAAGTGGGAGAATTAGGAAGATGTGATGGGAGGAGAGAGAATGAGTGGAGGGTTGAATTAGATAATTATGGGTCATTACCTAATTAAAAAGGATTAGTATATGTGAATGGGTTTGGTTGGGTTGGAACTATGAGTTGGTTGGTTAGGAAAAGTTAGGCTAGGGGTTAAAGTTAGGAGCCATGTGCTCTAATTGATTAAATAGGAGTTATTTAATACAAAAAGGGAGTTTGAGAAATTAATTTAAATAAGATTATGTATTTATTTAAATTAATAGAGAAATAGAAATTTAACTAATTATCAAACTATTGGTTTCCATTTAGATAATTAATTAGACTATAGCTAATTAATTAAATGAATTAACTTGGGGGATGACATAAATTAAATAAATATTTAATATTTAATCAATTAATGTACTAGGAGAGAAATAAATCAAATTAATTAATTATCTAATCAAATTTAGGTGTCTACATTTTGCCCCTCTTCAATGTAGTGTTAAAATAACAGTATTTCAAAAATGTTTGAAATAATAGATGACACAAAGAATTAACAAGCAATGAGGTTGTCATAGAATACATAGAAGAGAGTTATATTAGTGATACCCCCTTGAGAGGATGTCAAGAAAAGAAAAAGGGGCATGGGCGGCATCTCAAAAAGAAAAGCAGGTTGGCGAGAAAGGAGCTAAAGGAGGAGAAACAAGTGAAGTCAAGGTGATACGGGTAGAAAATTGGGGCATGGGAGGGAAATGTAGAAAAAATGGGGGGGGTGGGGGTTAGGAGAAAAAAAGGGGGTAAAGGGGTGGTCTTGATAAGGGCTAGGAGGGTCAAAAAGGAGTTATTTGTGCATATCCAAGCTTAGATAACCTTTTGTATTTTGAACTCTAATATAGCATGTGACAATGGTGAGAGGAGAATGACCAAGACATTGAGAAAAGATCATGAGGAGCATATGACAACACCCACCACAGATAGATAGGTAGGGTTTGAAACTTGGCTTCATACTTTTTGCTTTGTCTTTTATTTTAGGTTTTATGTTACAAATTCGTGATCTCGTACGCTTGGATTCGATAGGATCGCGATCTTGCAAAAATTGCATAGGATCGGGTGAGGGTTGGGATATAGTTAGGACTCTTAGTGAGAATGCCAAAATGGGGCAAGGTTTAGGGTTTTTTTGTAGGAATGTGAGCCTGTAATGAATTTTTGGCGGGATCACGTTCCCAAACAAAAGGGTTGGGTGGGGAGAAAATTATTC
Organism: Chamaecyparis obtusa; assembly: GCA_027943335.1. NCBI lineage: Eukaryota > Viridiplantae > Streptophyta > Pinopsida > Cupressales > Cupressaceae > Chamaecyparis > Chamaecyparis obtusa. The sequence goes on from BSBK01001988.1 coordinate 1,027,418, forward strand.
CATCCTGTGAGGGATCATAGGGGTAGGGATAACTCATTGTGGGAGTGCATTCCTATGGCGAGGGAATTATGATTAAGGTAAGTGATCCTACACCCACAGAATCATGAGAATTGATTTGATTTGCCAGAATGAGGGGACTAGGCTACAGGAATGCAAAAAATGGGTTAGAAAATGGGATTTGGGAGAGGACGAGGGCAAGGTGATGAACTTGGGGGTTTCTAGGCTAGGATAGGCAGTAAAAAAACTAACATCACTTGGTTTGGTTGGTTGCAGTGGTCTATGGATAGATTGATATCCCGAGAGAGGTAGGCCTTGGTGTTACGAGTGGTAGATCAATTCACACTCATTGATTTGGCGTGGGTGGATGCCATTGGATTTGGGTATATGGTGTAGATGCCTCATAGGAGGCATACATGGACAAGGTGATAGCATTTTGTGAGTTATGGCACTCAAAGATTTAAACCTTTCATCTTCTAACATGGAAGATGATGATCACATTGGAGGATGTATATAGGATTTTTTGATTTCTCATTCAAGGTACATAGGTGATCATAGGAGACACCACATAGCAATAGGCAGTGGCAATGATGGTGGAGCTAGGTATTGTACCTATCTTGTGACACGGGCAGTTGGAATTGGATAGAAACTTGGATGCAATGCTTGCATCTTGACAAGTTTATTTGTATGTGTGTGGATTGGTTTTAGGGTATATTTCTCTTGACACAAGAGGGACTAGCATGACTCTAGTGCCAATCCCTATGATTGTGAGGATACTAGATGTTGGGGTACCCGTTGCATGGGGCACATTGAAGATTATAGAGATATACAAGGACCTCCACCAGATTGTATATCATGGTGGGGAGAGACAAGGGAGAGGCATAGGGTTTGTGATCTTGCTGCATGTATGGGGGTAGGAGCACATTGTTGTATTGAGACCAATGGGGAGGAGGGATAAACAGACAAATCATCCTATGGTTTACAACTAGGGGGAATCACTCACATATCATGATGTAGATGATATAGATTATTAGAGGGAGGTACTAGATGTAGTGAGAGATGGCATCACATGGAGATTGTACCTGGGGGTGTGGGCATTGTAAGAGAATCAATCACAACTACCATATACCATGGCCTCAACATATCTAATAGGATAGTGGGAGTACATAGTTGAGTAGTACAGGCCGGATCAAGTGGCTCAACACTTCATGTATACACAGGGAGTTCTAGATGCTAATCATTGGTACTAGTAGACCACTTGAGAGAGGTGGTCAGAGTTTAGGCCACCTATCGATAAACATGAAATGATCATGATGTGGAGGGTGATTCATCTAGTTAATTGGGATTGGAAGGGCGGAGGCCAATGTAGAGAGTACCTAGTATTACAGGGCATGGTTTAGGAGGCCACATGTGGTGGGGAGGAGATGATTTCCATGGGAGGGTGAGAGGGTGAGGGAAGAAGTGATGCAGGGGCATCCTAGGATTCTTGGTAATCTTGTATCAACCAAAAATATGTTTTTCCTTGAAGGTAGATTATTAGTTTTGATCTTCGTTTGGTGGAGTTCTTTCTTGGTTTGGGAGACTAGTTGCTCAATTTTAGTGTTTACCGGGGTGCTCGGTCTCTGAAGAATCCTCGGTAACTGAAGGCATCGATTCACTAGCACTCGGTGATAACTACATTACTCGATCATGCTTGGCATGGTTGGTCAACTGGTGCTTAGTTATTAACTCTATTGCTAGGTGTTCTTGCTTACCGACTGGATTGTTTTGTCAAATCAGCTTGGCTGATTGGTTCCATTGATTTGGGTCATGCTCCTCAAGTTATGGATTGACTGTTGGATGCATTAGGACCTAGATCTAGTGTGTCACTTTATTCTATGTGGATCTAATGACCATTGGGGCCATCTTTGAGAGTTTATTTATTTTGTTAGCTATGTGAGAGCCGACTATTTTTTTAACATTTAATATTGGTTTGTGAGGGTTTATTGTTTCTTCAGCTGACTTGTGGTTTGGAATCAATATTTATAGGATGCTTGGGTAGTTGTTTAGGAGGAGATAGTTGGAAGGAAAGTTAGGAGCCTATGAGCTTAGGAGCAAGAAGATTGCTTGGAAGTTTGACTAAAAGTTTAGATCTTTCTTGGGTGCCTACTAGTGTGTTGTGTGTTGCAGACCTGGGCTAGCTAAATGTTGATGTTGTGGAAAAGAGTTGGATCCTACGAGATCATGTAAACTGCTACTTACTTTGTATTTAGCCGTAACTAGGAAGGCCTTATAGTATGGCACATTGCATGTAATCAGTGATTTAATGAATAAAGACTTCTATTTTATTTTAGATCTGTTGTTATTGTTGTGTATTTCTGCTGCATATTGGTTTGGCTGCAAGGTCAATCATTCCTTAATTGGATCCACTAGACTTGACTGCATCAGGTGGTATCAGAGCGAAGTTTGTTCCCATTTGAGAAAATTTTGTTTCTTTTGGAGCTGAGTGGATCTTGTGTGTTTGCACCTGGATCTTGATTTGAAGATGCCTCCGAGAAGAAATCGTGAGATCTTAGAGGAAGAAGAAACTACTAGAGAATTTAGTCTTGATGATTTTAGGGCTTTGCAGAAACAAGTGCAAGACCTACAAGAGGAATTAAGAAAGAAGAAGCCTACCTTGAAAGAGGATAGTGATGATGAAACTGAGGAAGATCATTTTGAAGAAGCTAGAGATTCTGAGGAGAATCAAATTCTAAAAGCTATGTCTAAGATTGGGAAAAGACCTAAGATTGAAGTTTCTGCATTTGCTGGAAGCCTTAGGCCAAAAGAGTTGATTGATTGGATTAATGAGATTGATGAGTACTTAGAGTATGAAGAAATAGAAGATCCTAATTGAGTTAGATTTGCAAAGACTAAGTTGAAAGGTCATGCAAATTGTATACTAATAACAGTATCTTCATAGAATTAGGGTTAATCATCAACAATAAGTGAAATAATAACTAAATACAACCATAATTGAGAAACTATTTAACAAAATCGATGACTAATTGAGCATCCTATGGCTCTCTAACTAAGATGTTAATGAATGAGCTCTCAACAAGCTCTCACTAATAATAGTCCTAGTATGAGAATGATAGAGATAAAACAATATGCTAAAGCTAACAATTATCAAGATGAATGCTAAAATTTCTTTTAAATGCCTTTCTAAACTCAAATTGCAAGAGGTTTGATGCAATTCTCAGATAGGTGATTGATAATAATGAAGGATTTTGGCCTTCCTTTTATAGATTTTCCAATGGTAGGGGGTGTAGTTGTGTTTAATCATGGTTGAGTTGGAGTTAAGTCTTTGGTTCCACCCTTTGAAGACAAAGTAATGTTTGTGTCCTCAAAGCTTGGTACAAGTAGACAAGATGGATGGTTAAGATTCCTTTTCACTTTGAGTGAATGAGATTCAATTTGGCTTGATCCATGTGAATGCCTTTCATCAAATCTCATTGGTTGATTGATTTTCTCTACTTTTGGTTTGTTGAGAGTAATTGATTTTTATTAATTGATTTAATTGATTTATTTTATCCATGTACCCCTTGAATGGGTTGAATTTAATTTAATCCAAGACTATACAATTAATTGAATTAATTGTATTTTGATTTGATTGCACTTGATTAAAATGCTCTCAATTTTGATTGATATTGAATTAGGACTTGATTTTAATTTTGATTGGCTAATTATGCATTGTGATTCAATTGATTCAATTATGTCCTTGATTGTCTCTGATTTCACTTGATTTATTTTGAATTATCATTAAATTGTCTTTGTCCATTTTTAGGTGATTAGAAATGCCCCTCTTTGAGTTGACGTGTGAAGCATGTCGATTCAAAGAATACTCTGATCTGGCTTGATGATAGGTCTTGATTCATTGATGGTCGATCATTGATGTTCATTCTTAATGTCTTTCGATGGTTGATCCTTTGATTCTCAATATGAAATTGCTGCAGGTAATGATTGATATGAAACTCTCCTTATTGATGTGGTTTTGATGATCATTCTCGATATGATGATTGATTTTCTTATCAATATGAAACTCTCTTGATGATTTGATATGATACCCCTTTCATTTGATTACAAAATTTTTTTGATAAAAGCTTCCAATTTGATTTGATGATCTGTCTTTGATTTTCGTTGATGTTACTGATGATGTTGATCTAATTATCTGAAGGTATGCCCCCTTAGAAATGAAACATATTGTTGTTTTTGATAGATAAGTTTAAATGATTGATTGATATGTTTTCATTTTGAAAAACACTGATGATATTCCATGATTCACAATTTTCCCCAATCATGAGAGAATTTGATGAGAAAAGATTTGATTGATAAGATGTTGATGTTCTAGATAAGTTGATGATGGTTTGGTATCATTTGATGTCAGTCAGAATCACTTGGTTGATGTTGATGTCAATCTGATAGGATAAGTTGATGGGTTGATATTTCGCTCTCCAGATCTAGAGAGACAAAATAATGATTTTTCTTCCTCACGATATAGAGTTAGGAGATTTGATGTGCTCAAGATGAGAAAATGGATGATAGGATAACTTGATTGACATTAGATAATCACTTGGATAATTTGACTGATTGATATTTGATACATGATATGATTAGATGATACATAATTATGGATTGATAGAAGAGAAGGTGATGAACAAGATTAGGTTTCCCCTATTTGATTAGCATGATTGAGTTGATGATATCCTTGATGAAGCATGAATCATTTTGATGAATCAAACATTTCATAATATATCTTGATGATGTTGATGTATCCTTGATGATCAGATTAAGCAATATTTTTTATGATGAATATTTCAAGCATTGATGATGTTGATCAAGAATTTGATTATATTGATGGACCCTTGATGATGTAGATCTCAAGAAATTTGATGATGTACCATTGATGATATCATTGACCATTTGATGTATCTTGATTTGGTCTTTTGATGATGATAACTCCACCCCTTTTTTATTTTCCCCCTTGCAAATTAAGCTAAGAAAGGCAAAACACATATATACAATGCACTTAATCTAACATGTATGCAACTAACTATCATTATTCAAGATTTGAAAGCTTATTTTCATCATCGAGCTTTTGGAACATGAAATTGGTACAACCCTCACTGGTTCAACCATGATGATATGAATACCTCTTTCCTCAAATTTTAACAATTTCAAGTAAATAGACAAAGAATTGATCCCTTTCATATACAAATGTCCTCAATGATTCTTTGATGATCATGTCATTAGACGGATTCACATACTGCTACGAATCAACCTGACGAGCACTCAAGAAGAAATCAAGAAAATATCATGTCTTCATCATCGCTCATCTAGTCAAACATCATCGATTTGCTAAAAAGACATGGTTCCAAAAATTTAGTAACACTTTGAACATTTTTGCTTTTGTTTGTAGATCCATATTTCAAAAACTTCATCCCCTTTGATCCTTAGTTATGTTTAAGCTTTTTAAATTTTGATCTGATTTGATTAAGCTTTTTAGATTTTGATCTGATTTGCCAAATGTTGTTGTTTAGATCAAGTATTTGGATGTTTGAAATGTAATATTGATCATGAAGTTAAAATGTAGCAATTTTCTGATTTTCATGCAATGATTTGAGCCAACTGATGTCTGTTTTGATAAGCTCATTGAATTTGGATTGGTGCCCCCAATTTGATTTGGAAAAGATAGTTCTTTGTTGGGCAATGCAACTTTTGAGAGTAATTTCAGATTTGCAATTTTTTTAGATTTTTAAAAGATTTTCAATTTTTTTGAATTTTTAGAGATTTTTTTTATTTTTTTATTTTTAGAGATTTTTTATGTTTTTGGATTTTAGAGATTTTTTTATTTTTTTTGTAGATTTTAGAGATTACTAGTTCTCAAGCAAGACCACATTGAATTCCCCCCAATGTCTAGCAAGGTATAGGACATGAAAGATGGATTTGCAAACTGATGGATGTGAGATGAACAGGCCATGATGGATGAAGCAAGTGTGTTACCCATAGGACCATCTCCTCAAGATTATCCAAGCTAAGGAAAAATAATATCTCAATATAGGCCATGACGTGGTGTTGGATAGCATATAGAATAATGACCTGGTGTCATGACAATGGTCCAAAGGAATGGACATATCAAGAGACTTTCTATAACATATTTTCCATTTCTTTTATTTTTCATTTGGATCAAGATCAAGGGATCAATGTGGATAGGATCACACAATCATGATAAAGGGGTGGTGAAGGCTATGAGTGAATGGTTTGGGAATATGGGAAGACTTTTTAGGAATAATGAACGTGACTTTAGAATAAGCAAGATCATGATAAGGTAGCGTGAACGCAACAAGTGAATAGGCCAATGGATAGGATACCTCATGTCAAGATACTTAATGCTCATGGATATGTTCAACCTTGTCAAGATCAAAGGTGAAAGATGGAGTACAGATGCAAGTGAGATCAATGGTAGAAAGATGGAGGATATGATGGATGAAACTTGCCCCCAAGTGTAGAGTGCAAGAGAGAGGAATTATGCATGACACCTATTTACCAGGTTTTCATCATGGTACTTGTCCAAGATGCCACAAGAAGTTGTTTTCACCATAGGATGGGTTTCCTTCCTTTTCTTTTCTTTTCTTTTCTTTTTCTTCTTTCTTTTTTTGGGATGGACTCAAGCGTCATGCTCCTTGTATACTCCTTGAAAAGGTATGATATGATGTGCCAAGGTCATTGAAAGGTATGCTCAAAGATGTTGATAGGGTGATGGAAATGTGATATGGTGGATAAGGTAGAGGGTGGCTAAAGATTTATGCAATGGATTGGATAAGGGAAATGGAAGGATAATGAATGAGAGGATAATAAGTCTTTCCATGTGTAGGCATGAAAAAGAGAATGTAAGGATAATGACTAGGAGGATAAGAAGTATTATCAAGATCAACATTGATACACACCTTGAAGGCTCGTGGAATAATGGACGAAAAATGGGTGAAATTGCTTGGGATTTTGGTGTAAGAGAGAATATAGATCTTGGGACACAAGGACTCAAAATGGATGGATGAGATGGAATGCATTTGGGAGAATTTGAAGTGGAAGCCTTTGGAATCTTGAATGTCAACTTTGATTTCTCTTTTGTGTGTAAGTCCTTCAAAAGTGACTTGGGAATCCACACTTTCTTTGATTTTTCTTTCCTTTTGGATTCTTTAGAATGCATTTCTTCAATGAGGGATTTAGGAACCCACATTTTCTTTGATTTTTCTTTTTTCTTGATGGACCTTTGTGGTCTCTTGAATATTTATTTTTTTCTTTCATTCACATGTCGATTAGATTGGACATGGTGATCTTCATACATAAGTGGATTCTTGATTTTCTGATTTTTATGTTGCACATTCAAATTTCTTCCAAAAGACTTGGGATTGGTGGCTAAATAAGGTTGATATGGATGGTTCGTACGGATGGGTTTATATGGAGGGTTCATAAGGATGGGTGTTTGGTTTCTCAAGTATGTATGTCTTTGTTGATCTTGATAGGATATAGGGTAAGTGGATTGTGGGATAGGGATGGTGGGAAAGGTTGATGGAGGAATATAAGGGCCCAATATGGATGGAAGATATGAAGGTTTCAACTTTGGGATATAGGGACCAAGGATGGATTTGGAAGATGTATAAGGAATATGCTTATGTGTAAATGGAGATACATGATATGTGGGAAGGATATCAACATCTTTATTGTGAGTTGCATGGCCAAGGCTTTCATCTTTTGGATTTATCTTTGTACCAATAGGCTTATATGTAGCTTTGATAGGAGTGACTTTGATAGGAATAGTTGAAGCTTGAGATAGATATGGAGGCTTATGAAAAGTGGATGTTGGGGTACTTTGATCTTAACAAGGATCTTTTGATAGCCTAGGAAGAATGCTTTTGATTTTTGATAAGTTCATCATAGATGGAAGGAATAATTTGATCTTGCTTAGGAGATGAGTATGATATAGGAGGTGAAGGAATATGGGGTGTTTGAGATGGAAGTATATCTTCTTGAAATAAATGGAAGGGTATGAAGGGTTCATCATAGGATTCTTGGGATATGGGACTTTGGTCAACTATAGGATAAGAAGGGATAATATCTTGATCTTGATCCTTAATAAGACTTGTTTCTTTGTACTCTTCATTAGTCTCTTGACATGGAGCCACTTCTAAGGACAATGTAGGAGTTTGAATCCATGTGAGGGATTCTTGAAAGGCTAATGAAGGTTCATTTGAAATAGGAATGATAGGCATTTTAGCACATGAAGGCTTGGAGTCTATAACCTTTGAATCATGAAAGAAGTTTGTAGCAAGATGTAGGTTAGCTTGGATCTCTTTTAGAGGTAGTCCTTGAGGGTATGCATAGTCATTATGAAAACTATTTGGATCTTTGTTTTATGGAGGAATATTGGATAGCTTTGCTTTTATATGAAATGGAGGAATGGTGGAATAGGTGAAAGCTATAAGAGGACCACTACTAGACATGTGTTCATAAGTTTGATCTTGCTTAAGAGTAGCATCGTTATTAGATGATTCATTAGGATTTTCAATTTCAATTATGTCATCATCAATAAGATTTTGGATTTTATGCTTCAACTCCATGCAATCTAAAGTTTCATGCTCATTATGTCTATGATATGCACAATAGTTACTCAAAAATATAAAACCACATGAAGTGATTTGAGGCAACGTGATGAGATCATTTTCAAGGAGTTTTTCCAAAGCTGATTCATATGAAATTCCAAAAGGATTAAATGATCTATCCCAAGGATATTTGGATGTATTTTTGTTTCCCAAAGAGTTGTCATATGATGAATATTGTTGAGATGGGACTAATTCCTCTTGATTTCCTTGATCAAAGATGAGATTCTCTTGATATTTTGAAATAGGTTCTTCATCAAATATTGGTTTATCATTAGGATATCTTTGATCAAACATAGGGTTTTCATAATATTCTTTTTGATCAAATTTTGAATTATCAAAGATATGGCATTCATGTTGTTTTTCTTGATCATAGAGGTAAGGAAACAATGTTCTTAATGATACTTGGTTGGATAATGTTTCCATTTCATTTTCCATTTCTTGAATTCTTCTGAATAGAATATTCTTTTGAATATTTATTGTTAATTGATTTTGGATCTTAATGAATGTTTTCTTTTTGTAAGCAAAGATCTTCAAGCACAACACAATGATTTTATCAATTATCACAAGAAATTCTTCCAAGTAACCTACCTAAGGTCAAATTTGGCTTTTAAATGGCTCTAATGAGGTAGGCTTGCTAATTGATCAAGGATTTAATATGGATTTCATTCAAATAGACTTTAATCTATCATCCCCCAAATATGTTAAGGGGCTTCCCACATGCACCAAGGTATGATTTTGCACAATTCGTGAGGACTACTAAAGGAAGTTGAAAAAATTTAAAATCCATTTGTCACACACCCCATTAAGGATGTATGCATTTCATTTTATAGTGGGTTGGATTCCCGTGGTGAAAGCTAGCATACCCCACTTTGGGTTGTCCCTCTCACTGGCCTTATTAAGGCAAACTTGGGATGTGAGCCCACTAAAGTTATAGCATGTTCATTTTGAAAGCAAGGAAAATGGAATTAAGGTTAAGCTTTTGGGAATTTGGTTCACCAAGAAGGTGAAGAGCATATCCCTAACTTTCCCTTTAGTTCCCAAACACTATTAACAAGGTTCAATTGATTTCACCCACTAACTATAGGGAATTGAGTATTTCTACTCTCTTCCACAAACAAGGGGCTTTGATTTATGTGTTTGATTCTTTGATCCCTCTTAATTACTAGATTTTAAATGCACCAAATGCCACAAGATAAGAGAAAATTTGACTAGTTTAGGCTTACCTCCTTTGTAGCTAACCAAAGTTAGGTGCATTTTAAAGTGATTTCATTGTTTTCATCTCACCTTGGCAATAGCTCCTTCCAAGTGTGTTTGTCCTCTAGCAAGTTAGTCAACACTAAAAATCACAATGAGGGGAAACCAAAATCAAATTTGACAAAGAAAAGATTTATGTAATGAATTTTAAGTACCTTATTCGCAAATTTTCAAACAAAAATTTGAACTAAGGACTAAAAATCCAATTAAGAGAGACAAATTTCTTTTTGTAAGCTTCAATCATAGCAAGTTATTTCTAATATACCTGATTTTCCTCCTCTTGTGTTGACTCAAGAATGACCTTGATATGTGCTAGGTTCTCCCTTTTGATCTTCTTAGCTAGTGCCTTACCTTCTTGATTAAACCTGCTTTCTGGTTTCTAAACTTTTCGATGCCTGCTCATTTATAGTCAAAACATACAAACAAAGAGTTAGATGAATGAATTTATCAATCTGAAAGAAAATTAAGACAAAAAATTGAAAGCGACATTGTCCAGCAAATACGCGATATCAAATTGTTTGCAGGCGTAACTTTACTGTCAGTAAGCGACACTTAAAAGTGACACAGGCGACACATAAAGTTACACAAGTGGAATCAATTTACTATTAAGCGCAAATAATATTTAAAAGTGCGTAAACTAATCAAGTCAAAGTGACACTTTAACAATAATAAGCGTAAGATAAATGATACTAGGCATGACTTTTTTTGTAAAGTGCTTCGCAAAGCTCGATCATAGGCGACAATAGGTTATTGATAGGCGACACTTCTCAACTCGCAGGCATGACTCTTTGACACAAAGGCAATATATCTTTATTGCACAGGCATGATTGTTTCGATTATAGGCAACAATAAAGAATGTCAGACAGAACAGAAGGTATTGACCAAGCACAAATGTTTAGCAAATAAGCATCAACACAAAGATTGTAAGCATCATCCGAATGATTGTAGGCATGACTGAATTGATTGTACGTGTGATTTCACTTGTTTCCCACAAAATATTCATGGAAAATTACAAATACAAGCATACAAAATATGATCCAAATGATAAAAATGATAAAATGAGGCTTAGAGCCCCACGATGGGCGCCATTTTGTATACTAATAAAAGTATCTTCATAGAATTAGCGTTAATCATCAACAATAAGTGAAATAATAACTAAATACAACCATAATTGAGCAACTATTTAACAAAATCAATGACTAATTGAGCATCCTATGGCTCTCTAACTAAGATGTTAATGAATGAGCTCTCAACAAGCTCTCACTAATAACAGTCCTAGTATGAGAATGATAGAGATAAAACAATATGCTAAAGCTAACAATTATCAAGATGAATGCTAAAAAAAAAATTTAAATGCCTTTCTAAACTCAAATTGCAAGAGGTTTGATGCAATTCTCAGATAGGTGATTGATAATAATGAAGGATTTTGGCCTTCCTTTTATAGATTTTCCAATGGTAGTGGGTGTAGTTGTGTTTAATCATAGTTGAGTTGGAGTTAAGTCTTTGGTTCCACCCTTTGAAGACAAAGTAATGTTTGTGTCCTCAAAGCTTGGGATAAGTAGACAAGATGGATGGTTAAGATTCCTTTTCACTTTGAGTGAATGAGATTTAATTTGGATTGATCCATGTGAATGCCTTTCCTCAAATCTCATTGGTTGATTGATTTTCTCTACTTTTGGTTTGTTGAGAGTAATTGATTTTTATTAATTGATTTAATTGATTTATTTTATCCATGTACCCCTTGAATGGGTTGAATTTAATTTAATCCAAGACTATACAATTAATTGAATTAATTGTATTTTGATTTGATTGCACTTGATTAAAATGCTCTCAATTTTGATTGATCTCGAATTAGGACTTGATTTTAATTTTGATTGGCTAATTATGCATTGTGATTCAATTGATTCAATTATGTCCTTGATTTTCTCTGATTTCACTTGATTTAATTTGAATTATCATTAAATTGTCTTTGTCCATTTTTAGGTGATTACATAAATATCTGGTGGAGAGAAGTTTAGTTGGAAAGAGGTAGAAGAGGAAAAGAAAAGATCACTAAGTGGAACTGAATGGTTGACAACTTGAAGAAGCAATTCATTCTAGTGGATTATGAATTGGACATGTTTAAGAAGATGCAAGATTTGAAGTAGACTAAAAAATCATTACAAGAGTATACCGAGGAGTTTTACAAAATCCTGATTAGGACTAGTCATTCTGAAGCTAATAAAGAGAAGGTTGCTAGGTATGTCTATGGTTTGAGACCTAGTATTCAAGAAGAGTTACTTACTGTGCGGATGACAACAATCGGTGATGCTTATCAGATGGCATTGAAGATTGAAGAGAAGCTAAATAAGAAGTTTGAAAGTAGACAAAGTAATAGGAACCAAGGTGGTAAAATTGGTGAAGCAGTTGCTGAAAGTAATGTGATAGAGAATCCTAAGTCTGATGTGGGATCTAGCAGTGGTCAAGTTACTAAGAATGCTAGACAAAGAGGAAGGTGGAAGAATGAGTTCACCGATACTTGTTATAACTGTGGTAAAGTTGGTCATAGAAGTTTTTATTGTTCTAAGAAAAGGGTGGCACTGACTTCTGAAGAAGATATTGTGAATGTTGCAAAAAAAGGTAAGAAGTTGATCACTAGGAGGTTAGATGCATGTGTCCATGAACCAGTACAAAGAAGGAATTTGTTCAGAACCAGATGTAAGTGCAAGGATAAGGTATGTAATGTCATAGTTGATGGTGGCAATTCTGAGAATTTTGTTTCAGAAGAAATGGTTAGTAAATTGAATTTGGAAAGAAGGAAACATCCTAATCCTTATCAGATTAGTTGGATACAAGATGTTTCTAAGGTTAGGATTGAAGACCAATGCTTGTTTAAATTTCAGATTGGATCTTACCATGATGAGATATTATGTGATATATTTCCTATGGATTCTTGTCATCTATTGCTTGGTAAACCTTGGTAGTTTGACAGGAATGTTTTGTTTGATGGTCGTGCTAATACCTATGTGGTTAGGCATGAAGGAGCTCAGCATAAGCTGATACCTTTACAAGAAATAGGGGTTAAGGGATGCAGAGTTATCAGGTGTTGTCCTTATGAAAAACCTCAGGAGCAGAGGGTTGATGAACCTATTCCTATAAATTCTATCTTAAAGGAGAAGGAGAATGATATCTCTAAAGAGTTTTTGGAGATTAAGAAATAGATGGTCTTGTAGTCAGAGATGGTACAATAGATGGTGACATTTGTGACACAGAGAGATGTAGATGATACTAAGTTGGTTGAGGATTCTAGAGAGGATGAACCTTACCAAGGCACTAATGTGATCGGTAGTGGTCAGAGTCGGTTGCTATCAGTTGCCGACAGATGGGATAAGCACAGTGGAAAGAAGAAATTTATGCATGAGATAGTGGATGAAGTGAAGACTACTTGGGATGAAGGACAAGAGGAGATATGGGTTAAGAAAAGATTTGGCATACCTGTTCTAATTTCCTTGAGGCGTTCTTGATTTCCTTATGAGAAAATCTTTCTTACCTAGGGTGTCTGATGCAGGAGCATCCTAGGATTCTTGGAAATCTTGTATCAACCAAAAATATGTTTGTCCTTGAAGGTAGATTATTAGTTTTGATCTTCATTTGGTGGAGTTCTTGCTCAGTTTGGGAGACTGGTTGCTTGGTTTCAATGTTTATCGGGTGCTCAATCTCTGAAGAATGCTCGGTAACTGAAGGCATCGGTTCACTAGCGCTCGATGATAAATGCATTGCTCAGTCATGCTTAGCATGGTCAGTCGACTGGTGCTCATTTATTTCCTCTATTGCTTGGTGTTCTTGCTTACTGACTGGATTGTTTTGTTGGATCGCTTGGCCAATTGGTTCCATTGATTTGGATCGTGCTCCTTGAGTTATGGATTACTGTTGGACATGTGGGGACCTAGATCTAGTGTGTTGCATTCTTCTATGTGGATCTGATGACCATTGGGGCCATCTTTGAGAGTTTATTTATTTTTTCAAGCTATGTGAGAGCTAACTGATGTTTTATCATTTAATATTGGTTTGTAAGGGTTTATTGTTTCTTCAACTAACTTGTGGTTGGGAATCAATATTTATAGGATGCTTGGGTATTTTTTTAG